>KV751398.1:1044392-1075424 GCA_001698575.1 Mola mola
ACTTGAGATATTCTAAATAGCATTGTGAGTGGCCACAGGCAAGAAAATGCATTTTAAGTGTCAGCCAAATGATAATTGCATTTCAGCTGTGGCGGCGGAAGGGGCTCATTACATAAGCAAAACATAAGAGCTCATCATGGTCGGGACCAGAGCTGTCACAGAGGTGTTTTGAAATGTAGCCAAGGAAACAAGACTGCATTACAGTAGCCCGACCACAGAGCGATTAAGTCAAGCTTTTTTCACTAACTCGCTCTCTCCTCCTAATGACGCCATGCAGTCGTAACCAACCTGTTACAAGAGTCCTTGTTAGTAGTCCAATGGTAAGTCTTGTAGGGCTGGAGGTCAGGGTTATTATCAACCCTATCAACCATAAATGCTTCCATTTTTATTTAATTTAACTTGTAGAAAACATTATAGTTTATCAAGTAATAGTACATCAAAACCATCTTTAGCCCTGACTAGTATACTTTATCTCCAATCAACAACCAATCATTACCTTCTCTGTGACCTTTGACCAGTATATATCCCTTAATGACATTTCATGTCATCCATACTTTTACATACAGTCCATGGCTGTTAGAACTGCACATTGTTCACTATTTGGTGTTTGGTAGCCAATGTACAATGACTTTATCAGCAATATTAAGGCCTTGTGTCACTTCCACTTCCTCCCCCTGTACAAAAATAAAGCCAGAATATCCCACAAACAAGCACTTGCCACATAATTTCGACCCAGAGTTTGTGCAGTAATGACCAAGTGGTGGACTGTGAATGAGCTGACTGAATTCAGCTGACTAAATCTCCACCCCCCTTTTATCAGGATTATTAAGATTAAAAGGAGTAATTAAAACTGCTTTGATGAAAAAAAAAAAAAAAATGGATTAAAAAAAACAACAAAAAACACTGAGTGACATACCACAGAGTTTTAGTTTGGGGCGTGTTAAATTTGATGACACAGAGATGTTTTGGCTCAAAGACGCCCATTCATATGTAGTGAACAGTTTCAAGGGCTAACTACAAATGATGTTGGGGAAGGATAAATTGTCAGATGTTACTGTTTTTTTTTCCACAAAACTTGCAAAATGAGACATCACTCTATCAACATCTCATCAAAGCCAGAAAGACCAACCAGCCTACTGTATACTTCTGACATACTACCATAATAAAATCATCTGTTCAGTCTGTGGCGAAGACAGGCGAAGTGTGTAAAAGTGACTCATGACTTTATACTAACTCATAACTCTATACTTCTTGTATTCGCTGAGGATTTGTTGTCAGCCTCTAGCACTGGCAGTACATTCTAAAAGCTTCTGTGTGCATAATGCCAGATTTTACTGGACCCTCTGTAAAGCATTATTTATTAAATATATTAAGCACAAGGGCAATTTTCCAAAATCCTCAGTTAATAGTTTCCACAGTGTATGTGAGTTCTGTGGAAAGGTTTAGTACAGTAGTTGAGTGACAGGTTGAAGGCTGGAGATGGCTCCCCAGCACAAAGGGAGGGCATCCAGGAATGCAGCATGTTCTTGCAAAGATAGAACACCGCATCACTTGCAGACAACACTGAAAGGTCTTTGATAGAGAACAGTTTCACAAGATGGACCAATCCATCAGTAAGGATGCAGTTAAAGATCTGGGAGAGTAGTGGACAGACACAGGGTCAGGCTACAGTGAACCATAGCCAAGATGAAACTGAAAAGTAAGGGAGCACTATGTTAAAGGCAAGATGTGGGAAAGGAGAGACATCTCAGATGAAAGCCTCCAATGCTTTCATTACTGGCTGCCAGAAGCCTGCATGACATAAAGACGATACTCAAGACGTTGAGTCAGGACTCAAATCTGCGGCCACAGCAGAGCAGGATGGGCTCCGGAGGACAAACAGTTCACTGCTGCTGACACATAGGCAATGGCAAGAACCTCAGTGTTGCTGAGGCCCGTAAACAGACATACCAGCTGAATGTTGGTCCACAGTAGAGCAGCGTGTTTGAGCAGGGGAGAATAATAGCTGCATGTACTATTACAGTGACGTAGGCGCACACCTGCACTCAATACTAATATGCACCTGAAGAGATGGAACTTACTCCGGACAATGACATGAAAAACCAATAACTCCCGGCAAAAAAATCCTCCTCAAGCACATCACTTATAAAACATACAATGCTAACACGAAAGCTCACCCTTTCGAGTGATATCGTGTTAGTTCCAGACTATTATTTCTTCTGAGCATCATTCAAAGATGCACATCATTACATTCCTCTCAGGACACTTTGGCCCCATTCTTCATTTCTGAGCCAGTGATGTTCCCCTGTTCCTTTAACTGAGGCCCTTTAAATGACACATGGAGGACAGAGAGGAACACGTGGGAGGGGAGGAACATCGACCTGCCTTTTATTAAGAATAATGGGGCCAATATGGCTCCCATTGACTCTAGCTTTTCCCAGGTGGGTGTTTATTTATCACTAGACCTCCAATTCCGAGGAGAATCATAATTCGGATAAAGAAACATTCCGCTCACCATTAATGGCCACTCTGCAGGAAGACTGGCTTCAAAAGCATCATTTATACCTGCAGGCTCTGCCTTTGTCTTGTTTTAGTTAAGCATGTTCACAAAACATTCTTGCTTTAATGTACCTACAGTACAATAGACTTTATTCAGACTAATTCAGTGGGTGTCATTATTGAGTAACGACAACAAATAGATATTAACCATGTCAGTGCATGTTAGGCTTAGTGAACAGTTTTTCCTTTTATCTCTGCCAAGGAATTGATGTTTACAGTTTGATGGTCTGTTATAAGTCTAGCGTCCACAGTTTTAGACAAATCATTCTGATTTTTTTTTTCTGAAGTTTTTACTGTCAGTGGCCTCAACTGATTATTTTTTGGGCTTTAAAGGTCAAAGGTCAAGGAAAGAAAAAAAAAAAAATCTCTAAATTGTTAGCATCAGGCAAAACTCTGAACAATCAAAACTCTGCCAAAAGTCGGCCAATCTGCTTCAAACACAACATACAAAGTGTGTAGTATCTAGCCCTAATCACCAAATAAGTCTGACCATGAAAGGTCAAAGGTCAAAGTCACAAAAAGCTCATCCCAGATAGGCAGCATTGACAAGATTGGATTTAACCATTTTTTTCAGTCTCCACTTTTGGCTAAATCAAATATGTGCTTTCTATGCTTTGGGCACCGAATGTCGCAGGTCTAGCTGGAAGGCAATATCAGGTGAAGGAAGAACCTTCTGCATCAAGGTCACTTTGGCTATTGTAGGAGGTGGTACACTGGGATAACACTTATTTTAGCCATCCAGCCTTCTGCTGTCTCTGAATAACAGCTCAAAAGTTTTCTGTTCACTTTTGTGCACTGTGCCAACTGATCATTACAGAACTGGGACCAAGTGCTACACAGAGTGATTTTAAGAACACAATGTAGGAAAGCTTGAAGTTTTTGGCGGAGAATCTTTGATATTATGCCTTATTTCTTAGAAATTTCCTTTACACACTATCCATTGTTAAAATACCTTATCTACTCATTTAATCTGTCAATAACCCCAACTTGTACCTGTTCAAATGTTTAATATCTGACATAATTGATTGTTGAGTCTCATTTCCCGGGTGTCAAATAACAACACAATGGGTTTCTCTTGGCATCAATTACTGATGCTTAGGTTGGCAGCTGATCAGACCCACCAAGGCAGTATTTGACGGCCCAGGAATAAGACTCAATGTCTTACAAATAAGTAATTTAAGGTATGGTTAACTAAAAGGAACTTTACATTTACTTACTGTGGTCATATAAAAACACATTTTTAATTACAACAAATTTTGTCATTGGGGTGTGTGAAAATATCACTGTAAAGCACACACAATCAAGTTGGAAAGAAATACACAGTTCACTCATTTTATCCATTTTATCCATTACCTTGGCTAGATTGCTGTCTGTTGGATATGAGAGGGTACTAGAAAGAGAGCTCAGCGCTGGCATCCAGTGACTGTTAAAAGTATTTGATATAGGAAATCAGAACTCCCCCAAGGCTTATCTTATGCAATCGAATCCTCATTGCGAGATATTCAAATTCAAATTTTATTCAAATTTTATTTGCATAGCCCAAAATCCCAATTTACTTATCATCTCACTGGGCTTTGACAAACTGTACAGATGTGAGATCCTCTGCCCTTAGACCCTCAAACCAGGTGAAGAAAAACTTAAAAAAAAACCCTACACAGGGAAAATAAGAAACCTCAGGAAGAACCACAGAGGAGGGATCCTTCTTCATAGGACGGATAGACGTGCAATAGATGTCACATGTACAGAACACAACAACATGATAATAACAGTTTACTTAGGATATATAAAACATCCATGAGTCCCAGAGTCTGTGGAATCTATAAATCCGGATATATGGGAAGTCTAGTGATCCAGACGCAAGTGTATTCTGTTGGTCCAGGAGTCATTATAGTCCATATAGCAATATCTGAGTGTTGCTGATGTAGTCACTGTGTCCAAAAGTATGTATAATCTATAAATCCATGGATATGTGAAGTGTAATGGTCCAGAAGCAGGTGTAGTCTATTGATCCAGAAGCCATTGTGATCTGTGGGTCCCGATTTGCACTTGGAAATCCAGCCTAGGATCCAAGTCACAGGATCCAAGTCACAGGATCTCCTTTCCTAATGTGGCCAGGAGGCATCAGGCAGGAGCACAGCAGCAGCTCCCACCGCGACCTCTAAAGACCTGCAGTATGATAAAGCACGACTCCGGGGAACAAGTAAAAGTTAGTGTAGGGATATGGACATTTAGAGGAGCAGAGATGGAGTCTAAGTCAGAGGGGGCAGAGAAGTGAGCTCAGTGCATCATGGAGTGTTCCCCCAGCAACCTAAGCCTATAGCAGGATAACTAAGGGCTAGATAGGCCAGCCCTAACAATAAGCTTTTTCAAAAAGGAAGGTTTTAAGCCTACTCTTAAAATCAGAGAGTGTGTCTACCTCCCGTACCAAGACTGGAAGATAGTTCCACAGGAGAGGAGCTTGATAGCTGAAAGCTCTGCCTCCCATTCTACTCTTGGAAATTCTTGGGATCCCCAATAACCCTGCATCCTGGGAGCGTAAGGTTCTGAATGGGCGATAGGGTACTATGAGCTGTTCAAGATAAGATGGTGACTGACCATGAATAACTTTGTAGTTTGTAGGTGAGAACAAGGATTTTAAATTCTATTCTGAATTTAACTGGGAGCCCGTGCAGAGAAGCCAGTATGGGGGAAATATGGTCTCTGATATTAGTTCTAGTCAGTACACGCGCTGCTGCATTTTGGATTAACTGAAGAGTTTTTAAAATTTTGTTAGGGCAACCCGAAAATGAGGAATTACAGTAATCCAGCCTGGAAGTAGCAAATGCGTGAACTAGTTTTTCTGCATCTTGTTGAGACAGGATGTGCAGGATTTTAGCAATGTTCAGGAGATGAAAGAAGACCGTCCTTGAAATCTGTTTAACATGTGATTTAAAAGACAGCTCCTGGTCAAAGATAACACCCAGGTTTCTGACAGTGGTGCTGGAGGCCAAGGTAATGCCATCCAGATTAACTATGTTGCTGGATAATGAGTCTCTAATGTGTTTGGGGCCCAGCACAATGACTTCAGTTTTGTCAGAGTTTAACATTAAAAAGTTATGAAACATCCAGTTTTTAATGTCCTTAAGACATGACTGTAGATTAGCTAACTGATGGGTTTCATCTGGCTTCATTGATAAGTATAGTTGTGTGTCATCTGCATAACAGTGAAAATGTATGGAGTGCTTTCTAATAATTTTACCTACAGGAAGCATATATAGAGTAAATAGTAATGGTCCAAGCACAGAACCTTGTGGGACTCCATGACTAACCTTGTCATATCTTGATGATTCATCATTAACATGAACAAAATTATATCTATCAGATAGGTAGGACTTAAACCATCTTAGAGCAGATCCTTTAATGCCAATTGGGTGTTCCATCCTCTGTAGTAAGATGTGATGATCGATAGTGTCAAAAGCTGCACTAAGATCTAATAAGACAATACTGTCAAAAGCTGCACTAAGATCTAATAAGACTAGTATAGAGATAAGTCCCTCATCAGATGCAGTGAAGAGGTCATTTGTAACTTTTACCAATGCCGTTTCTGTGCTCTGATGCTTTCTAAAACCTGACTGAAAGTCTTCAAATAGAATATTATCCTGAAGAAAGCCACATAGTTGTTTAGCTACTGGTTTCTCTAGAATCTTTGAAAGAAAGGGGAGGCTGGATATTGGTCTATTGTTGGCTAGAACTTCTGGGTCCAGGGTAGGTTTTTTTTTTTTTAGGAGCGGTTTAATCACAGCTACATTAAAAGACACATAACTTGTTACAAGGGATAGATTGATAATATTTAGTAGTGGATCGCTAACTAAGGGTAAAACCTCTTTGAGCAGTCTAGTCGGTATGGGGTCTAGTGTACAGATGACGATTTAGATTAAGATAACGTTGTCATTAGTTCATGAAGGTCAATTGGATGGAAACTTTCCAAACACATATCAGGACGGAGAAAAGGAGAGATAATGTGCCACACTTCACAGCATGTGCAGAACACAAGCACAAATATTACATGATGTATCTCCATACAAACAGATATCTTGCTGTCTCACTATTTGGCATTATACACAGCAAAGGAACCAATACATGTTCTCTCACAGAGTCAGAACACTTCCAATGGGGCATTAGATCTGAGGTATCTGAGATATCACTACCTCACAAAACTGTGTGTGATTGTGTATTCTAGCCAGGACTTTAAGTGTCTTTACTCTCCCTGGGGCCACGATGACTGCATGATCTTGTATCTGCAAGTTGTATTTCCTACTATGACAAATTTAAAGAAGGGGCAGCAAATACTTGGGTGTTTACTTGCAGTCTAAACGTACATAATTATTCCGAATATGGCAACATTCAGAAAGAAAACAGCATATTCCGTTTGAATATTCCTAATTCTGATGATATTTGGGATAGTGGGATATACCAGTAATATGGTGTGTTTCATCTTGGAAGTCAAAAGTTGGAGTGGGAATAACATCCCCCCTGTATTCAAATGAGATGTATTTCCAGTTATGAATTAGTAATAAGCCACAGTACTTTTGTTGTTAGCATTGTAAGGTAATCCCAGGCAATAACAACACATTACATGATAGTCGACAAGCAAAAGCAAGCTTTATTCGCAGCACTTATAATATCAGCGGAATATTTTTCTTTGTTTGTTGGTTCCACTTTTCTGAGAGTCACTGCTTTCTGTGCAGACCAGACTAGAATTCAACATGTACTGAGCTTTTGACATGCAAGCATCTCTCGATGTCCATCCGACCCAACCCTGAGAGATACACAGTAACCTATCAGTTGCTGCAGTTTTTAATCTCCATTATGCATTTCTTGATGATCAAGCAGCATTCAGACCCCCACACACTCATCATCAGCAATCAAGTTCTTTGTTTATTGGATAAATTGAACTGTATGACACAGTATATCCATCCACAAAAAAATGTCTACCTGAAGGGACTCTGAAAGAATCAAAATTTCACATGAATGCAGGTTTTCAAGTTAGATACACATTGTGTAGCTACAAGAAGGGCCATAGGCAGTGCAAGAATGCTATTTTTACAGCCAAGGGCAGGGCATGAGTAATTATAAAAGCTTTAGGATGCCTGGGGAGAAACACAAACAAGGGGAGTGACTGAGAAAGAGGCTGCGGGAGAGATAAATAGAAGAGGACAATAGCGATGAGAATAACAACAGGAACAAAGACGAGTGGGGAGAGAATTAAAGGCCTGCTAGTGTTTATGCAAATTTTGATTCAGCAATCATATAAACGAAAGAGGAAAATAGAAACAGCAAACTATGTAGTAGAATAAATGGCCTCAATAACACAAAGAATGAATATTTAAATGGCGTAGAAGGTGTGTAGGTAATTATGATGTGACAGCCCATGTTGAATAAATGGTCAATTTTTATGTAACTGGAGTCACTTTAAGGTCTCACACTTGTTTTGGTTGTATGAATTTTTACCTCAGTGGAAGAATAAAATATGGCAAAGAAATTCAGATTGAAATATTTATTCATGTTGACCTCACAGTTAAAGTTGTGCCTTATTAGCATTTCAATTTTGTAGACTTTCTAAAGTTTTCAGAGAATTCGTCTGGTGCTCATGTGAACCAGCAGAGGCAGACACAGGTGTGACGAGAAAACAGAGACCGAGAGAGAGAGGATGAAGTGAGGACACGCAAGACAGGAGAAAGGCAGGGAGTGAGCCCATTAGGAGACTTTTAAGCAGTTTGCCTTCTGCTCTGTAATTAAGAAATGGATTAATGAGAAGAAGATGCACACGAATACCACATCAATTAACAAGCAAAGGAAAGTTGTTGTTCCATGAATGCTCAAGAGGGAGCAAAGTGCGGTCATGGCATTCAACTCATTGAATTCACGTCGCTTTGCATCCTTGTGCGATTCTCTTTTGGTTCAGTTTAGGGCGTTTAAAAATCCCCCTGTCTCATTCTGACTGAAGTTTCCCTTCTAGCCTTCACCTCCTCCTCATTGCATTGGATACTTGCAAGTGTGGAAAAACTTTCAGTGTGGACAGTCATATGTGTTTATTTGTGATCTTGTTCTTTGATACAAAGCACAATGTTTTACACGTTTTAAGCTTTTGTGTCATTTAACTCTATAGAGTTAGTGCAGAAAACGTCAGGAAACTTTCGTCATGTGACCTTCATTGTCTCAAATACATGATATACAGTCATATTTCAGTGAAGTTGAGGCACCGAGACTACTTGGATAAGTTTAGATGATGAGTTGATTTGTTTTAGGTGAAAAACATTGTTACCTCTGAGGACTTATCATCTGTAAGTTGTTGATGAACTTCATCAACTTGAAGAAGTTGATGTTTGCATGAAAATTTTGCCCGAGGTGGGATTTGACTCAACTTAAATCCCATTGAATTTGGGAGGTGATTCAGATCAAGATCTGTATCGAGAAATTCTTTTACATTTTGAGATATGACACTTTTTGACGTTTCGACCTGTAACTTCAGAAAAGTTCAGAAATCATGAGAATAAAAAAAAAACAAAAACAAGGGTAAACCACCAACATTTTCCCTTCCAAATGGTGAAATGATGAGACAGTGTGTAATTGGATCAAATCGAGAATGTCATCATTAAGGAATTTCGTTTTTTGGGTTTTTTTTAAATAAGCTTGGCTACTACTATCAACAAAATCTGAATACTAGGCATAGAGTATGTTTTGAGGGTGTAGGCATGTAATATCACACTATCTTTAGGTTGGAAGTATTATTCACAAGGTGTTGCTGAAGGCAATGTTTAGTCTCGGCAGATGTTCGTGATTTCAAATTGCTCTTGTCTGGGCTGAAATCAGTTCAGTTATGTTATGTACATTATGTTACATATATGACATTGTGAAATTATGTAAAATTATGAATTTAAACTGGTCAAAATCAACATCAATCATCAATTTTGGTTTCACAAAGGACCTAAACCCTAGTCACCATTCTCAAAGTCCACTACTTCTTTGCCCCTTTCATGCCCTTTCGCCTCAACTCAAGTTTATTTCATATTTTCACCACATTGTTCTCTCAACTGCATTAGTGCATTGTGCACGCAAAGAAAATGAAAGTTTAATGTGGCCACCATTTAATCACAAGCAAAAAGCAAAAAATTCACAAAAAACTAACACCATTGCTTCTGTTTCTGTGTTTCCTGTGATGTAGAAAAATAGAGTAGTGTATTTTTACAATGTAGTAATTCTGTCAGCACAACACTATGACAGTGTAATCACACCCACTCTTTTTCCAAGTTTCTCTTTTAATCAATTACTGCTCAATTGGATACTGAGTTGGAATTCATCTACTTTTTTTTTTATTGATTTGGAGATACTGTCAGCGTAACACTACACTGTCTGCACAGTTGTTTCACATAAAAAGCCTTTCAGCAGCTCAAAGAGCATATTTTTCTTTTGTGACAGGCTTTTAGTAGTAAATGCTGAATTCCTTGACACTATCTTCACAAAGATTGGGAAAAAAATAGAGGCAATTTGAAATAATAAGAAAAGCTAAAGTTCATGTTATGAAATGTCATTCCAATCTTAATAACCATTCGCATATTTAGATATATTTAGCTGTATTAGAGTCCTAAATTGGTGTTCATTAGATTCTGTCTTGAGTTGCAGGGTATCATTTTGATCCTAATAAAAAACTTCTGAAAATGTGCTTCTGAAATTTTAGTTTTTTCAATAAAAGCTACAAACTGAACCAAAGTTCCTTATACGTACATTTAAGCTACCGGGCTCTTTGTGTGCTCCTGTCTTAATATATCAGTGTGTGTGAGCAAGCAGCAGGTGTTGTGTGTCGCGGGTGGCTGTTGCAACGGGCAAATAGGAGGAAGGGGGGAGGCAGGTGACAGGTGCGGGAGGCTCAAACAGAGGCTGAGATAATGAGACGTCTGTGTGTGAGATAAGTGATGATGCATGCTGGCAAAGTTATCGGCTCAAGTCTTCTCCAACCACCTCATTTTCTGTCTGTATCTTTTTTGATACACACACACAATGCTATAGATGACTCGCTGTCCAGGGGGGCAGGTATGAGGATCAAAATCGAGCTCATAACTCAAGCGTTCACAGGCTGGTTCAACTAACACAGAATTTAAAGTTGATGTCTGATTTTATCACTTTTCTACAAAACAAACGTTCGAAATGTTACCGCAAGCTATACCTTTCTTTTTCTTCTTGCAAGCCAAGCCAACTGTCCTGTGGTTCTGCAATTTACAATTCTCTCCTTAGGATCCCGACCGTAGCCGTTATTCTTTAGGCGTCAATTTAAAACTCCTTTATCGTTCATCTTCTTGAGTCCTGTCACTTGTCAAACAAACTTAATCGACTCAGCTGAGTATATCGTAGAGTAATGCATCAGAGCTGGCATTAATCTCGTCTGAACAGAGGGTGCTATTCCTGCAGTTTGTTTTCTCCAGTCATAGCACAGTGGTATTTCTCTTTTATGCAGGAAAGATGTGTGGTGAAGCCAGGTTTGTACAAGGTGGACATGAGCATCACACACTCACACCTTGACAGTACAGTAAGTGGTTCTGCCCCAGCAGCACTGAACAAGGCCAACAGTCTGCAGTTATGGACAGTAAATAGAGCGGAACAATACCTGTCAATAACCAACAACACTTAGAAGTCATGTGTTCGTGTACTTGTTTGTGTCTCATATAAACACACACTATGTGAATGTGTGTCTTTGTTTAACTGATTAATTTCATTATTAATCACTCCTGACCCCTCACTTGACTCAATTCACTTGTTGCCCATATGTTTTGTCCATGTCACTCCAGAAGTTACCTGTGTGACAGATAGAGTGTGTATGCATGTGTGTGTGTGTGTGTGTGTGTGTGTTCACCAGCACTGAGCCATGCCAGGGGGTGTGACCTCTCTCTCTCTAATCCACCTTATTTTGCCTCCGTCCCCTCATCTGACCCCTCCATGGCCCCACAGGTCAGTTTTTGTGGGCATATTTGCGCACTTTTTCTGCTGGCATCCTTCCAGTGACCCAACCATAATGGGCTTGCCCTCTGGCACCGAAATCAGATGCCGACCACTACAACAGCACCTACCACAGAGGTAGAAGTATGTTGGCACAGCAAAATTTTTGCCTTTTCCTGCAAATCTCTTTTAATTAAAAGTCATGCGCTGACACTTGCTTCTTCTGAGAACCCTAGGCGCTGTTCATCAGTTTTGATGGTATCAAAGACAGTTAACAGGATTTCAGCTGAAAAAATATTTCTGTTTCCTTTTAGTGACGTGGCACATCTTACAGAGAGTTTATAAAACCCTTGAACGTCGTTGTGGGAAGTTGCTCTGAAAGTGCTGAGGATTCCTTGTTGAAATGGAAGAAAATGATATTTGTTTACGGTTTGTATACTTGAGGCGATACCTGCAGCTGAACGTGCTTATTTTTGTAATGAGAGTTAGTGTGTGTGCCTAAAACTGACATTTATGGAAATTTGTTGCTGACAGCAGAATCAGACTAATGTTTAATGGAGGCGTAATGGCAATGGAGAGGGAAAAGCACCTGCGGCAGGCAAGGCCGCAGCATTTATCGCCTGCTGGGGGTTTTAGGCAAGCTGATCACATAAATACATAAGCAGATTTTCACTCAAACTGAAGTACTAGTATCTTAGAATATATGAGTCAGCACAGGAACTCAGCATTTACTGGCAATAGCATATACAGTAATTGCTGTTGATCAATTTAAATCAGTCTTATTTTTATAGTTTTTTTTAAAGAAAAAGTTTCTTTATTCTTGAAAAGGAATAATATCATTTCTTAATTTTGAACTTAACCACATTATCAAGGCACATACGTCATTGTTATGGTAACATAACACACGATGCACCTGCAAATAATGAATGGCAAGTAAAATTAACTTTAAGGTAATCTAGCCTTGGAGCTAACAAGCAGCATAAAAACATCCAAAACAAACCTTAAGTAAGCAATATTTTCTTTATTGATGCCCATCTTTGGGTTTTTTCTTGAGGTTTGCTGGCATATGTAGCAGATATAGATATAGATGTGACTGGTAACGTTGTAATGTCAAAACGGTGAAAATGTCCAAGTTGGTCAAATAAATTTGTTGTATTACCACTCTTGGTCAGGGTGGCCTTCATGTACAGTTTACACTGAGCTGAAGAAACCGAAAAAATGCAAAACCATCAAATTGTCCTGTGCAGTTTATTCACAATTTCTTGTCAAACTGCACTCATTCTGACACTCAATGCTCCTCTGTTGTTGTCAGTCACATGGCTATGGTGCAAATGAACTACACACCTGTTGTAATTGACTGCTGGTGTGTCACTTATAGAATGCTTCACTAAAGAAACATTTTTTTATTATTATTGACACGTGCAGATTTATATTGCAACCGTTTTATCACCCAGGCGATTCCTTGTTACACCAAAATTTGAAGCGTTTCTTACAGATAAACATGCAACATGCAACCACACATGAGAAAGTCAGAGCTGGAAAAAGATGAAAAACAAGAATTTGCGTACTGCTGCTGCGCTGTAAATCTTACATCTTCAAACTGCTTGCAAAGCTTAAGCTCAGCTGTAAACATATTTGTGACTAGTGTGTTATAAAAAGGATTGATGGAATGATTTCTGTTTTCAGAAGGTAGTAAGGGGCCCTTTGAAGAACAGTTTGAACGACAATGCTGACAAATCCCATCACAAGTCCAGATTGATCCTCCAAATATCTATTGTGTGTGTATCAAAGTCTGATAAATCTTATTCCTCTGTGCCATTACAGAGCTCAAAAATCTTGTAAAAACAAATCAGTTAGGACCACTGTTGCCCTGCGGGAATGTTCCTTCATAATCACAAACAAGTAAACAAGCTATTTTATTCTGACTCAAATAGTCCCCAACAAATTCGTTTTTTTTCCTGATAAACAGTTACTCGTTTTACGTTAATTATTTGGCTGTCTTTAGACATAAAATTTAATAATTACATTTTTTAAGAGCTGGAAATTTCAAGACATTGTCAAATACTTTGCTGTTTTTGGTCTTTTTATTCTTCTTAATGACAATAGTCAAGTCAGTTCTATTTATATACTGCCAATTCATAAAATTCGAAAAAACAAAAAGGGGAAAAATTACTGGAGAGATGCATAGGGATTAAAATAACACCTATAGATTTATTTATGTAGATTTATAATTGTATAACAGGAGATAGTAGCAATGGTAATAATGGCATAATGGCGTAATCCTAGTAGTAGTAGCTGCAGTAATAATAATAATTCAATCCTGTTTCCAAAATAAGTGAACATAATGAAACATTAATGAAAACTTAAAAGGACTGTGCTAATTCACAATATATTTAAACCCCATATTTAATTGAAAATAGAAATTTAGGGTAATATTTCACTCATTGAAACTGAAAAATGTCATTGTTTTTAGAAGTAGAAAAATTAAGACAGTTGTCTATCTTTTTTTTTTTTTTTTTTTTTTGGCAAATTTTGATTTACGATGATTTTTTGCAAATCATTATGTCCTGTTTCTATGTTGATACAGTGTCCCAACTTTTTTGGAAACAGATTTTTTATAATAACATAATGATGATAGTCAAAACACGAAGGCTCTGTCTTTTAGTAGTAGGTGTGAGCAGGTTGTCAGCAGTGTATGGGTGTGTTTGTCCAGTCTGTCATGTTGTACCTGGTGGAGTCTCAATTAGAAAGAAAATGTGCACCCTGAGGACACACTAATAAGTGTGCTTCTACTGGGAGTGACTGCAACAATGCAGCATTCATTTTCCATCCACATCATGTATGAGTGCAAGAGCACTCACCCCACCGAGGCGCAGGCTAAAGGTTAGAGCAAAGTAATTTATACATTTCATTATACATTAGCTGTTGTAATTCGCTGCATGCTAATATGACAATTGTTTTGTGTATGCAGTGTAGTTCTCAGCTCTGCATGTATGCAAGGTCATAAGCTGCAGTTTAATATACGATGCACTGTTTGTAAACAACAAAAACCTGCATCAGTCCCGTAACCATTCTCTCTTCAGTAATCTGTGAAATGAATAGACATGTTGGTTAACTTCAAACTTACTTGAAACTTACTACATTTCAGTGGCGGCTTATTGTTTTGTATTCGTCTTTAGACTTTAACACATTTATTAGAACTAGGAGGTAGTATGTAAAGGTCCGGAGTGTAGAATATAAGAATATCTATCTGCAAACACATAGTAGAATCATCATAACTGTGATAATATTAGTATGAAATCATGTACTGTATATGTAAATTTACAATAATTCATTTATAGATACATACACATACAAGCCTTCGCGTTTACATACAATTGTGGCAGTGAAATGCCACAGTAAAAGGTGACAAAGAAGGACTTATTTCTCAGCAGTCTGCTGGAAGTTTGTCTTAAGTTCTTTAAAGACAGTTATTCCACCTGAAAAGAGAGA
The DNA here is from genome assembly GCA_001698575.1 of Mola mola. NCBI lineage: Eukaryota > Metazoa > Chordata > Actinopteri > Tetraodontiformes > Molidae > Mola > Mola mola. The sequence continues at coordinate 1,059,414 of KV751398.1, forward strand.
AACTGTCATTTTAACCCATTTAGATCACATTCTTGATCATTATGTCACTATATGCCCCAAAAATGCCAATCAACATTTTTTTTTTTTTTTTTTGTATCTTTGTATTAAAATCCGATATCGTTTTCGTCAGGTAAACCTCGTGTCATGTGAAATTGCATTACCATGTACTAGCCACTTTCAACCAATAATGTCATGGCATCCAGCTGTCAATCAATCTTAAACGTTTAGTAGAGTTTGGCAAAGCTTAGCAGAGCTACGATCGTTGCTGTAGTTACCTAGCTATACAGATTCATCTTTAACATTATGTTGCACCTTCTATTTTGTGCTTGGTATGAAGTATGTCACAACACAGCAGTTAGATACTCTCCAAAGTTTATTTTAGGTGGAATTTAACCTTTGTTACTCAAAATGGAGGACGCACAACCATAGTTCTCCAACGTGCTTGGAGAATGAGGGGACAGAGCTCTGTTGCTTGCATTCTACTACCTCACCACTAGATGCTGCTAGTTTTCACACCCTGGACCTAAAAGTTGCATCAAAATCACCTACTGCATTGATTAATAATCATCATTTCAGTTTTTCTTTCAAATCATCTTTTTTTTCCTTGATAGTAAGATGAATTGGTTTCATAGAGCAGTTTTTTTCCCCCCACCCCATGTGCAAATCAAAATTCTCCACATCCGACAGGAAATGTGCATTTCCATTCTCTTGTTCAATGCATCTTATTTACCCTGTTTTTATTGATATGGTTTTGAGCAAGATTGTGAATATGCAGTAAGAATTATACACACAAACACAACAAAATGAATTAGAATATAATGAGTTCTCAGATTTAATATAAAACCGCAACACCAATGGCAGTAGCCTATAAAATGAATTCCTTGTAAAAATGTTCTTTGCTTAAAGCAATGGTCCAATCAAAACACAATTTCTGGAATGGAGGTGGAACCATATCTAAAATCCCAGTCATGTGAATACAAGTGTTTTTTTGGTAGTTGCTGTTTTTGTTGCTTTTTTTTTTTTTTTTTGCAGGACTGTTGGAAAGGATTGTACAGGTGTTCCTAATATCTACAATGAAACCAGCGAAAGATTATCTTTTTATGCCCACGATTTGCTTGAAAACAGCATGTACATAGTATGTGCATTGGTTAATCAGTAGTCAGCTCTGCAGTGGCGCAGCACAGACATGAAGCAAATGAAAGGACAACAAGGCAGACAGCCAGGGACAGTAGAAGAGATTGTGTTTGCTTTATCCATGTTTGCTCAGTTTAGCGTGGGGAAAATATTAGCCAGTGTGCTTGGCAGACGTTTCTCTCTCCCAGGCTTTGACCCCCCACCGTGCCTGCAGAGGTCGAAAGAAAAAATGAAAACAGGGAGTAGATGATACACGTAGGGAGTTGCCAGGGTAAATGATGGCGGTAGGTAAAATAATGTAGGTAAAATAAATTAAAGAGAGGCTCAATAAAAATAAAGACAGTGAGAGAAAGTAGGAAGAAGGCAAGATCAGAAAAGTCCCGGCTGGTATTGTCATAGCTTAGTAAGTATATGCCTTCAATTAATGATTTATGTGTAGCTTTTCATGCCGTGCTTGTGGTGCTTTAGGTCACATAGTGGCAGCACCTTTACAGCTCTTACCTGCAGAGAGAATCTTTTTTTTTTTTTTTTTTATCATGGGTGGATAAATGCTCTGTGTAAGTCCGTGCAAGTGCAAACTACACATTATGTACCATGTCTGTTCTCAGTTGAAGGTGGTTCAGAACTGCAAAAGAAAGAGACTGTTCTGCAGTTGAGAGGACAGAGAAAGTGGGAGAGAAGGACAATGATGGTGTGAGGACAGAGTGCGGAGAAAACAATAGATTGCTCTTGATTTTGTCCGAAGGTCAAAGCCATTCCATTCAATTTCAGTCCAGCTGCCTGCCTCACTTCTTGTCCACAGTGAGGAACAGGATGCTCCAGAACACACGTACACACACAGCGAAACAAGCAATAATACTGATGGCTTGCCTGTAGCTATACACAAGACACAAAGTGAAAGTGTTAAACCCAAGTCAAAGCAAAGTAATCTCTCATTTCAGCTTATTCTACATTGTATAATGGCAAAGACAAACTTTATGTGCGAACTCTTTGATTTCTACTAGTCTAGAGTGTCAAATATCCAAGCAGATACACCATCACCCCTGATCAGGTCGTGCATCATAATTGTCACATAGTGTTCGCTCACTGTTTTTGTCTCTCTGGGTACATTTTCAGTTACGGTCTATCAAAAAATGATTTGTCCACATTTGTTTTATGTACAGTTTAAGATCTGTTTCAGGACAATTTCATAGAAACAATGATGTACCATTTTGTCATTACATTTACTAAAGAAACACCAATAAGTTACAGTAGATAGATGAGACAATCCCTTTACTGTCCCACAATGGGGAAATTTGCATTGTTGCCAAAGCAGGAAAGTACAGAGCAGAATAAAGTGCACCCACAGCAAATGATAAATAAAATAAGAAAGATTTAAAAAAAATAAAGGGACAAAATATATACAATAAACAATAAATATAAAATCACCTATCAAGTCAATTATTTACAGCATGTATGGAAATAATGGATCGAATGGGTGAATAACCAGCCTGGTTGAACGTGCTGATTGTACAGTCTGACTGCAGCAGGGAGGTAAGATCTAAAACAATCTCAATTACATTTATTTGTTTAATTAACACAGCTCGGAAGTTGCAAATATGGTACGGAACATCATTTAACTGACACCATGACCTTTCTCTAACATTAACCAAACTGCGTTTCTGGCCTACAAGCAACCACACATTGAGTCTGGATATTGAACCTGGCCACCCCAATTACCTCCTTTCGAGTCAAGTGTGACATTTTGTTTTATTTATTTATTGTGTTTAATGTGCATTGTGTGGATCGCTGAGGTAAAGTGTACCTCCTCATGCTGAGACAAAGAAGTCAGACGATCAAGTGCAACAATGCAATATCTGCAATCAAAATATAGAAACACAGGATCAACCATGTCAGTTTTTGTCAGGCACTTAAAAACATGCCTGGATAGGTCAGAGTTGTGAAAGTGGTACTGGTAGCATCTAAACAATAGCATTTTTAAGCTCAGCATAAAGATGCCGACATTTAAGCGTGCTTCATTTGATTGGTACTTTCTGAATATTTTAGAAACTTTGCTTGCCACTGTTGTTCACATAGTATTGGCTTTGTCATGTCTGTAAAAAAAAATAGGGGGCAGTTAACACAATATTTTTCTTCCAAATGTAAACACTAAAACATATTAAGCATTACAAGGTTTCCCTAAACTGCTAATCATCAGGAAGTAAATTAAAGCACATTACTTTTCAGAAAACTTTTTTTTTTTTTTTTTTTTTTCTGGATTTCACTAATTTGTGATCTTTGATTTGGGCTAAATTGTTTCAGATATATTGTCTGCAGTAGTAGGCAAGGTCAGTCCGTCAGCCCGGTGTTTCAATAACAGACACGATGGTTAACTTGCTGTTTGCTATTGTTACAAGTGACATGTGTGACAGTATGTGACAGTATTGTTACTGCAGCCGTAAAAGATTTATGCACAGTTCTGATTTGAGGCATCGGTTGCCACGTAACATGAATGGACATTTTGTTTTCATCATGTACTTTATTAGTCAGGCCAGGGTACTAGGTGTGCGTGATCTCATTACCTGTAGCCATAGTTAGCACCAGCTAACTATTGATCTTATTGTTTTAGCTCTGTGTTTAATGTTAACATTGGGATGATTTTAATATGATTGATTTTTTTTGCAGTAATTTGATGAACTGTTTCCGCCCTACCTATGTAATATACAATTTTTAAGTATATTGTTATTTAAAGTCAACTTTTATGGACAGTACTTGTTTAGTACAGTTCAGTGCCACCTAGTCGTGACAATTTAGTCATAGTTTTTGCCCTCAAACAAGCATTGAGTTAATACCATGCCACAGAATTAACCCATACAATGTCAGAAAGAATTACTACTGTACAAAGCTACTAAACAAAAGGCAGATTAAGCACAATATTCAAGCACTCAGCTATCTCATTTCACAGTTTGCTGACTAGATTTACGCTGCCAGGCAGGAGTGATCTACAAACCTATTATATTTTGACTTGTAGCAACTTTTTTATTCATCAGCTACAGCGCACACTGGGTATCAACTCTTTTTCTCTCAGGTCACTCACAAGTGAGTGCCGATCAATTGGATTCTACCAAACCCATGTTAGCAACTCCTGTCAATGCAGTAATGAGCCTCTGGGGAGCAAAACAGCCAGTGATGAGGGCAGATGGATTAGAAAATTGAGAAAAGGGAGAAAAAGCTAAGGAAGGGTAAACGCTAAAGTGAGAGAAATAATCATGGAGGACATCTGAAGGTGAGGCAAACCATTTTGTGCTGAAGAAAGTCAAAAATCGATTTTGAGGCTCTTATTGTTCTAATGACTGGATTGCCATTTCGGGTTTACTTTATTAGCATCTACTATTTCAGTTGCTAAAGAAATAAGATTGTTTGCCAGTGACTCATGTCTGGTACTCGTGCAATGACACCGCTGACAGAAACGTAAAGTCATATTAAAACAAAGTAGCGATAAGAAACAATAAAGTTTGGTGGCAGTTATGGGGATTATTGCTGTATCTAAGTTTTCATTGAATTGGTGAAAGATTATTCGTAACTGGTAAAGGGTAATTGAATACAAAAAGAGGAGGAGATGACTCACCCCTGCCATTTCTCCTTTTGTTTACCTCTCTTCTTTAGTGACTCTTTCTTTCTTCAGATAATTGTATTGCCATTTCTTTGTCCCACAAATTCTTCCTCCAGCTACTTCATCTCCTCCCAGCTTCAATCCATCCATCTTTTCTTAGCAACTTCAAGGGGCTCTTGACATGACACATCTTCACACTTGGAATCATTCAGCTTTCACTCTTGGATCTTGATAAATGCATTCTGTCATAAAAGCAGAAGAAGAGTCAGAGACGTAAATGATTCTATTCTAGCGCCAAGATGATGTAAAGACAATTTTCTTTTTTTTCTTTTTTCAAGCACCGATTAAAAGGCTGAACAAAAAGCACAGACTGGACTTTTGTACAAGCATAAGGGCACTGGTTTGAGGTTTTTTTTTATTGTTGTTGTTGTTTTTCTCTGCTAAAAGTGCAAATCGATAACTGTTTGCTACCATGTAGGCCTTATCAACTTAAACACATGGCACTGTTAACCAATTGCAAATTACTGTTATTTCAAAGGACATATTTTTTTCTTCAAAATGAGATTTGAGACAAATAATTATAATTTTGACATGTTGGTAACGGCTTCCTGTTGCTGCGACTGAAACGGCTTTCCCTCTGCTGTGCTTCCCTCATTGAAATGACTGGAAGTGGGAAGCTACCATGGGCCAGTGCAAAGAGACCTTAAAGCGAAGACACAGTATATAGTATCAGATTCATCCGCTAAAACATGTATTATGACTCATTTAAAATCTCGATCAACTAAAGGGTAATTGTATCCGTTTTTGCATTGCATCATTACATTCCTAGCTGTGGCCCCAGATGCACTGACAAATAGTCACTGCATCACTGACTTTTTATTATTATGCATTTTTCAATCTTGTTCCAATTAACACAGGAGGGAATTCTTCAAATTCTATGCAAAAATTAATGGATCAGATGTCGGTGGTCAGAGGGAAGAAGGTTGGTGTGACCTTAGTTTTAACCAAAAATTATTTTACTGTAAAATGAAGCATTTATATATTAATTATTAGGAAATTGATACAAATATCTCACTGTGACACTGTAATCATATCAATCATCATCATGTGACTATGTGATTGTATAGATCATCTTTGGTGCCATGTTGAAGATATGTTTGTAGAATCGATTTTGTGGATGTAATTAATAATCACAATACACTCACTGCTAATGTAAGACCCGCTTATAATCCACTGGTCCAAAGACCTGCATACTCGCCAATACTGTTATTTTTTTGTTGGCGTCTGACCCTTTCACTTCCGGTGATCTGTTTGCAAACGCATTTGAATTCCATCCGTTATAAAAGCACATGCTAAATACGTGTCTCTGGTTTGTATGCATCCATCAGCACGCTGCGGCTTTGTAAAACAAAGCTGCGCTGCGCGGTAGCATTCAGTGTGACCTCGCTGAAGGACGTTCTCATGTTTGCAGCTGTGGGTGTGTGTTTATGGTTGGAGCGAGTAGGTCAGGCGGCATTCGGGTCTGCACCTACAGGTTCAAGGAAGTCGTATGAAAGACACAATCCATCAAGTCTCAGTGGTACAGGCCGTGCAGGAATCCACTCACTAAGAATGTGTGTGTCCATTTGTTTGTGTGTTGTTTTCTGGTACTTTGGTATATTGGGGGTGGACCTCCTACAGTATTTTGGCTCTTTCTGCCAGTGTACTCTGGGACAAAGGGAAAGCCCAGGGAAAGTCATGCTCAGATGGGAGACGGATGTAAATGCACAAACATACATCTGTCTTACTCGTCAGCTTCATAATTAAATCTAATGTTCAGTCAAGATGCCTGTTTGTCTGGTTTTGTAAGAGGAAAGATCGCATAGCTGTGGCCACGCTCACTAAAAAAGGTGTGCTGAAAAGATGTGAAAGATTGAGGGAGAGGGCCAGGAACATAAAGTACTATTAAGATGAAGACATGAAAGGCAACTTTCTCAAGGTGACTACTGGAGATCATGCCAAACACATACAAATGAGGTAGCTGAGCAGAAACAGAGAGAAGACAAATGAAAGCAAGCATGTCATCTTTGAAATGTGACTCTTCGACACCACGCACATGTAGCCCTGTGTCATTTAAAGCAAATGTGACCAATGGATAACATTATTGCTGCTCCAAAGTGACTGTCTGACCCATAGTCTTTCCCTCTTCCTGTCACAGACCCTCTGAAGACATTAGGTGAATGGACAGGGGGCAATCTAGCCAGTGAAGAGTCTACATGTTATGCAACACCATATTTCCTCTTACATAACGCTGAAGTTTCACAATGGAAGATTAGCCGCACTATATTCCTCTGCTTGTAGCTGATGCTATGGTCAATCTCCTCTCCACATGATGACAGGCTGGCCATATAGAGCCAGAATTACCCTGAAAAGGGAGGAGCTCAACATAGTGTGATTGCATATCAGGCTCACTGGTAAAGCCTCTGGATATCTTAAAAAAATATATGAATTTATAATACCATGTGAAATGTAACAAGAGCTGTCATGTAAGTGGCTATGCTGGCTCAAGCTGAAACACTGATAAATATTGGGCTGCCTCATACCCTGTGGTGTCAGTTATTTTGCATGTCCATTGAAGAAAACAGCAAAACAAAATTATTTCTTTTCAGTTTTTAACCAGTACATGATGCTCTGCTAGATGAGTCATTACCTAAAAAAAAAAAAAAACAGACTGCAGCTCACTTACAAGTATGTCAAGTGAGGCTCAAGCTAATAAGCAGACAAAGGCTGTGATAGATCTTTATTAGTCAAATGAGAGAGATGCTGGTGAATAGTTTGTAGTTTAATAGTATTTACCACTACCAGGAAGACTCTTAATATGAAATCTGTCAAATAAAATCATGAGCGTCAGCAGGTCTTTGATTTGGTCGGACACATTTCTAGACAGTGTTGATACAGCAAAATGCAAAACATGGTGAATGATTCAAAGTGTATTTATCACAGTCTTGCTAAATTCACTCTCTCATCCATTCAGCAGTTGCACCTCTGTTATGTCTGTTGTTTTCTTCTTATTTGCCTGTTTGAGGCTTACGATCTGATCTGAGAGGGAAATATAGAAAGACATTAAGGAAACGCAAAAAACATCAAGAGGAAGATGCCAGCGCAGATGAGGCTGCTGGAGGTGTTGGAGAAAAAAACGCTTCACAATTGAGCTCTCTGTAAAGAAATGAAACCACCGAACAAATCCATCAAAAATGCATCCGCATTTCCCGCTTGTCTTGTTTCCCCTACTTAGGCGACTACCTGCGTGTGAGGAAAAGACTCACACGCAGCTCTGAACTCAAAGCACCTTGAGGCCCTGGGGATCATCAAGGTTCCCTCTGTCCTTATATTGTGCAGTGTTTCTGTCTGCCCCCTTGCTCCTCCTCCTCCTCCTCCGCCCCCTTCCTTTCCTACTCATCATGATCAGTAAGAGCACTCCAAAGCTACACACGCAGACCAACCAACCGACTGCAGCTGTGATCGGGCAATGGCTCATTCTCATTCTGCTCCGATTCGCCGCGCCTACCTTGACATGCTCTTACCCATTGCAAGGTCATGTTAAAATATTTCCGATGGAAATGCTCTCTGTATCCCAGAACTACGCTTTTCGCTTGCATAGCTGCTGCAACAGAATCACAAAGCCAATCGTCTTTGTCTTTGGGAAAAAGGACGGAGAGACTCTAATTAGAGGATTACGCAAACGATTTTTCTGAAAGCTAAAAGCTTACCGTTGTGTGAAAAGTCGATCAGCCGATCCGCTCTGCGAAAAAGTTTTTTTTTTTTTTTTAAATGTTAGATGTTAAACTTGTGCTTGAGTAATTCTAATAATATTCAAGAAATTTCATCATAGTGGGCTTTTTTTTGTTGTTGGTTTTTTTTTGAAAAATCAGATTAACTCCGGGAAAACTCTATGGAACAATGCTACCATTGCAGATCCCTGAATGGTTGAACTTTGAATTAAGCTCAAAGACACCATCTTCTATGGGCACCTGAGAATGAAATCAGATGTAATGACCCACGGATAGAAACCCGTATAAAAGAGCAGAAACATAGCATTGTTATTCCTGACAGCTCTATGAGATTAATAGCTGGTAAGCACTAGTTTAGAAGCAGTGGTGTTTAAAGAGCAGCCAGGGCTTATTGTCTTATTATCTACCAGTCCCATTGATTCAGTGTTGCAGGTTTGACTGCTCCCAGTCATTCAATAAGATTTTTTCCCCTCCTGTTTTCAAAGATGTGTTCGCTTAAGGAGAATGGCCATTAAAATGTCATTACAACTACACTAAAATCATTTTTAAAAAAGCACTGGTTCCCAGCGGCTTCCCACCAGCTCAATACGTTCCCTCAGCAATGGGAAGAACTCTAATGTTGCAGAACAAAAAATGCTAATCTCTCTGTAAATTTCACTCAAATTCACTCTCCCTTCTGCTTTTCAGTTGTGATAGCGCAGATTCATTCTGCTTTACCAGAGAAAATGTAATTAATTCTCCTAGAAAGGGTGTCATGATTATTCTAAGCTTCCTCATGGATGGGCCATAATGAAGATGATCCCAAAAGCATTCCACTCAACCTTTCCACTTTGTTTTTCTAGCTGCAGTACCTCAAAGGTATCAACAGTCAAAGATTACATTTTCGTCCACGTGCCCATCTGTAATTGCTCTCTATCAGTATTCATATTTATGTCTTAGGGTCAATATTGAATTTCAGCATGCATAAGGTGAGTGGGTAGAAAGACTGCAAGGGTCAGTCCATAACAGGAATAAATTGGTTAAGTGCCTAAGAAGCTGGGAGTGCTTCGTCATTTGAGACATTAAATTCTCTTTGCAGAAGGGGATCATCTGCTGAGCAGTCCATCAGGATCTACTCTGAGAAATTCATCCTGTTTATCCTGGCCTAACTTAGTTCTGCTCATGCTAGAGAGAGCTCAGCATTGATAGCTTTTTGCTGCGCTTCCACATTAATACTTATTTTTTCAGTGATTCTCAGGGTTTGACTGAGTATTATATTCAGTCGATCCTTGCAAAGCATTAATCATAGCTGCCAGCACTTCCACTTGTACTAACGTTCGAGCATGCTCAATTAATACACTTATTGCAGCCATCATCAGTACATGGCCATACTGTGACCTTGGCTAAATACTGTGACCACTTTATACAGCACCAAAGACTGGTTGGAATGCACATAAATTTGGCTATGATTATACTGCTCATTAACTTACTGTACAACCTCTGCACTTATTTACTCAATTAACTTGCTATTTAAAGTTCTATTAACATCAGGGTGGTTTATATTCCTTTTTAAACTACTTCATCAGCCATGAATAATGGAAAACTGCTGTCAGCAGAAGCCACATATTCACCTCTGAATATATGGAAGGTGGCAAAATAAGTGCTCATAGCTAATGAGACAATGGAATCAATTAGGCTGTTGCTGCAATGAGCAGATAGCAGTGTGAAGAATTGACACCCCCCTACCTCCCCCATGTAAAGTAACTTGACCTGAAGTGACAACAGGGCAGTCTCGCTCTGGATCTTCTGGCTGTGCAGGATAAATCTGAAGCTGAAGATTTGCCAGGCAGAGATTTTGTCTGTAATGTTACTGCCTGTTTCCTTCTCTCTCTTGCAGACTGTAACTCTGTAAATGACTTTGACCTTTCCTGGAACTGAGGATAGGAACCAAAGAGGGGAAGTCGTGAGATGGCGGGAGATGAGAGTAGAGCAGGCGGTTGACTGTAATAAACTCGAAACAGTGGGTGGCTGTCAACACTAATAGATGGGAGAGTAAAGGGGGTTCTCCGGGTTGATGAATATTAAAGGTGCCTTAACAAGCACTCCGTTCTTTAGCTGGATGATGTGTGCATGATCTGATGCGCACAGCATCATCAGACTAAAAGGCACAGTGAGGGCCAATAGAGTGCTTAAGGAAAATACATTTAGGTTTTTGGGATAGGAAGCGGAGACGCAGCCATATTGTGTTGTACCATGCAACATCTAGCCATATTTTTTTCAGTCTCTTTATTAAGATAGAAACAGAAAATACAGAAAACATGTAAACATAGTTTGTTTTTTTTTTAAAAAAAAAGGAGTTTTCAGAACAAAATTGACTCCTCAGGCAAAAGTCATCCCTCCATAGTCCTTTTTCCTACTGTTCTTCATGCTAATCTTTTCTGATCTTTAGCATATCTTTGCCTTTTAATTCAGTTACTCTGCCAAAAATTGTGTTTCTTGGCTGTTATCTATCCACAAGGACCATTCCTGATCAAGCTTCTTTGAACTGTAGAAGGGTCCTGATAAAGCTGCCAGTGATGAGCTTGGTCCTTGCTGTTCTCTTCTGGTCTCTCAAAGAAGAAACTCAGAAATTTCTCATCAGATTTCGGTTTCCAAAGTCATTTTCACCGAATATTCTGCTTTGGGGGGATAATGTGTATGTAAATGTCAAAATGCACTTGTGAAGTTCTGCTTATTCTGTGTGAGGGTGTTGTTCTCAGAGTATTCTGTGATCCTTTGTCAATAGGAGCGGGGAAAGATCGGCGTAATCTTCAACGTGGGAACGGACGACATAATCATCGAGGAGAGCGCGGTGATGGTGAGCGATGGCAAATACCATGTGGTGCGATTCACACGCAGCGGTGGGAACGCCACGCTACAGGTGGACAACCAGCCTGTCATCGAACGTTTCCCCTCAGGTTGGAACAGTTGCCCTAATCTTTTGGCATATGATCATTCAAAGTATTGGATTTTCAGGGAAACACAGTGGAATAAGAGAGAGAGAGAGAGCTCTTGAAAAGAATTATTCATCAAATCAGCATTCCGTGTGCTGCTGAGTGACTTTTATATAACGTTCTGTAAGGGCTCCAGTTTATTCATCATGACATTCATATTAGAGTGTGTCTGCATTGTTGTAGGTGATTAAGTCAGAAACTGGTCTAAAAGACCGAAAGAGCCAAGAAGCCTTCCTGCGGCAAGCAATCTTCCATCTAAGAGCATCCGCAGTTAGTCAAGCATTATACCTGCTGGCACTGAAGCCAGCAAAGAATAGAAGTCGGCACACTATGAATATGCTAGTCATGTGTGGTTGCTGAGCATGGGTATTGGGCAGGATACAGCGAGGAGACATTTCACCCTGGGAAAGTATGTGGAGGTGTTTATTACTCATACCTCTACACCAAGATAAACACAAGCTTTCTCGTTACACATACAGACTTTCAATGAGTGCAAGCATCCGATGAGTCACCGTTGGGAGTGTGCTGACTTATTGTTTAACCATAATCGTGCTATTCTGTTTTGGCCTGAATTATGAGGTAATTTTGGGCTGCAAAGGAGCTCTCTTAATCTCTTTCTCTGCTGTGTTTCCCTTTTGTTCATGGTTGTTCAAAGGAAGACATTTTGCTCTGTCGTGAATCTGCAATTAGTAAACCCCAGTTTCGGTGGCGTAACCTATAAACAAGCCTTGGATAGAGTCATAAATTTGCATAATATTTTGTCTGACTTGTATCTCCATCCCCGCAGAGTCAATACATTTCATGTCCATTGTCTGTCCACTGTATCGCTATTATTTCAAACAGCAGGGAGAGCGCTGCTAATGTGGCCTTGATATTTACTCTTGTTGACATATTCAGCGACAGGACTGTGACATTCTCTGTCACAGCAGTAATTCCAGAATTTGAGGCTTTGTTTTGGCATGGAGGGGAGCATTTTCTCTCGCTCAACCATCAGCACGGTGATGCCGGACTGAGGGGGCATGCATCACAGCGAGAGGAGGAAGCGCCCTGTCACAGTTCACTCTTTTCAGTTATTATTATGATGGCAATTCAGCTCTTTTCACAACAGCACACATTCCAAAGAAGAGCCTTCAGCTAGCAATAGCCCTAACCACTCTGGGGTAGAAAAAAAAAAGGAAAAAAAAAAGAAAAGAAAAGCAGCCTGTTAACACTGTGAAGTGAGTGTCATCATCCAAATCTGTATTTTGTTTCACGCAGAGACATTAAGGCACAGCCCCTATTGTATTCTTTTGACTCCCCCTCTCTTCCGCCCTCCTTGCCTCCATCTTTATCAAACCCTTCCTTTTTCATCTGCTGATCAAGAATTGAACGGTGTTATTTTGTCATTGCTGGTTAATTAGTTTTGTGGTTTTCTGCCGGGGGCTGCAGCTCATCTGAAGGTGTGGGGAAGGGGGTGTTACTTGACTCTTGGGTAGAATAGTGTTGATTCATTTATGTGAGCTAGATTCGCTCAAACACTTTGAAGGATCAGGCAACAACTTTGAAGGTTCCAGTTGTCATTTTCTGGTGGGGCGGTGTCCTGGGGAAACAGACATGTTACACATTAGGAAAGCAAAGTCTCTAGTGAGGTTGGGGCTCAGAAGAGTGGAGGAATGTGCGCGCCGGTGCGCGCCGCTCTCCTTCTTCACTGAATGAAGAAGAGGATGAGAAAGACAAAGGAGTCACTCCTGTATCCCAGATTAGAGATGTATACATCTTCTAATTGTCTAAATGGGACAAAATACAATACATTCACAGCATTATATTAGCATTATATTATGCAATATCCTTGCTATGCAGTCCCAGTGGAACAATGAATCCTAAAATGTCCATGAAAGATAGTGCCAACACTGCTTTCTGTTAGGTGCTACAGGTGCAAAATTAGTGTGGCTTCTCTCACAAGAAGTGCAGTTTCTTGGGAAATCTCTCTAGCCAAAGAGGCCGTTATGACTCACATCGGGCAGTAACTTTCAGGCGCCATGGAAATTTTGAGCCTCATCTAAATATTGGTGCATACAGAGGCATATGTAGGATTTATCCTCTTGTGGACCCCCTCTTAAGAACTGTAAAAGTTCCCAGAAGAACGCTGCAAGGACAAGGACAGAAGGGATGGAAGAAAGAATGCAAATTCATCCTCTTACAATGAGCCACATGTCATATTTCTGTTTGTATATTGCACAGGGCTTAAGACGTGTTTGCATTGCTTTGCCTGCAAAATCACCGTGAAGGCCTGGGCTTGACAGCAGCAGGCGCATGAACAGAAGGACAATGCAAGGTGATGATCTCGAGAGACAGGATGTTAACAGCAAATATTCCTGTCACGGGTCAGGCACATTCAATGGCAAAGCAGCACCTCGCCTGATCTCCCACAAAGTGATGTTTGTATTCCTCAGGAAGTGTGTGTGTCTGTGGGTGTTTTGGTCTGCAGCTGCATCTATCTGTGTGCGTCTTGTGCCTCTCTTTCTCTGCATGTGTGTATGCATTTGATGGACAGAGGGCAGACAAAAAGTGTCAGAGGAGCATTGGGCCAACTAAGCCAGTGTGTCAGGTGTCCCCATCGGGTCTTGCAGCAACAGCTACAACAGCAACATCCCCCGCCCCAAATGTTCTCAAAATGGCAGACCAGCTCAAAAAAACATCTCCATGTCATACTGAGTGCCTCAACCTGGCCACAGACAGACAGGCAGATGTCAGCAGCGGTGCCATTTGGAGTGTAATTGTTCCATTTCACACTCGATTCCCTTTGTTTGCTGGTCACCTGTTGTGAGAGAAGTAGCAGATATGATTTGGCTAATTATTTTGTCTGCAATAGTTTATTTGCAATTTTGTAATAATGAAATTTTGTAATAATGAAATAATATTTTTCGACAAACACACAACCGTAATGCAGCAGCATTAATCACTCCTCTAAATTAAAAGTCCTGGCTTTAGACATTATTTGAGCTGTCAGCAGCTACTAAAGTAGAATACTCATATTGAAAGAAAGTGGAAAGTTTCCTTCCATACACACTCAACGTGACAAATGACATAACTAAGAGCAACCTGCATGCTTTCAAAACTTGAACTTTAGTGCCCACAATCAGTTTTTGCGCTGTGACATTTCAGTGGCAAAAGTATTCAGAGGGAAATAAACTAATACATCATATTTAAGCTACACTGCACAGCAGCAGCTTTGAATAAATAATGAGCTGGCTATGCTTCATTCAGACCGTCCTTTATCAACAGTGTGCAAGCTTTGTGGTGAAGTCTTGCATCATAGAACATGTGCAGTAGCTGAATGTATGACCAAAATTAGTATTCTTAGAGAAACTAAGATTTCTTTTTTTTCCCCACAAATGCTGCTGCAGGTATATGAATATCTACAGACAATTAGATCGCACATCCAGAATCAACAAAAAATGTCACTTACCATCTTTATCATTTTGAGATTTATTGATCAGAAAAATTAATAGAAATTAAAAACTAATGTTGTCAGAATAACATTAGTTTCAAAATCGTCCATATTTAAGACAATAATTTTGTGTGATTCTTCCTTTACCTCTTAAAGGATTAGTCGACCTTAAAATGCAGAAACAAGAATAGATACATATTGTATTGTTGAACAGTTTCTCCCCCAGTCCCCTAACACTTATATCATTAAAAGTCAGTGAGTGGCACTGTGAGATTTCCTTCATGCTACTACTCAAGAGGGCTGCCCGTTGTCCCCACCCTCCTCTACACTCCCCCACTAACTGATGATGGTGTTCAGACACTCCTAGGGGAGGTGAGATTTAGTGAGTGAGGGGCTGCTACAGCATTAATCCCCCTCTCACAAGGAGCTGGTCGCACATCCAGAAGCTACCACCTCTAAATGAGAAAGAACTCCAAGGGAGAAAATGTTCTTACAGTGTGTGTCCTGCAGTGTATGCACCATTGTGGCTTTTTTTGGGGCGGGGTTGGGTCTATGTAGGCAGATGTGTAGGCAGACGTATACATACATCACTGCTACGGGCTGGATGTGCATACATTTAGTCTCACCTGTTTCGCATGGCCCCTCCTTCTCAGCATCTTTTCTGTGGAAATCGCCTCAGATTAGCTCTTTTTTTATGATTATAGTAATACACCACAGTCAATTATGCCATTACAGCAAGAGGGGAGCTTCAGGAAAAATCCAGCTGTATCCTGTGGGTTAATAACACACTTGGCATTCGAACTTCATTGCGATGGCCCCATGTTTTAGATAATTATTATGCTTTCACAATCAGAGGTATACAGTATTGACACCTTTCGCAGCAGATTGGCTATGATTACCATATTTTGCCGCCTCATAACTTTATGATTATGACCAATTAGGGTGCAAAGCACGGCTTTTTGCCTTCCAAACAGTTTTTATTTCTCATTTTCCAATATTAACAGGCAGGAGATCAAATATAAAGCTGCCATTTAGGTTTATATTGGGACTGGGCTGCAGTTAAGTCAAATTAGAAAGAGGAAGCAGTGGCAGGGGCAGGGGGGGGGGGGGGGG
>KV751398.1:1075469-1086945 GCA_001698575.1 Mola mola
GCTTAGACAGCACAGAAGGCAAAAGACAAGTAAAGCAAAAGCGCTTAGGATGTACTGTTGAAAAATGATGGAGGGAAGAGAACTGAAGGCAGGGAAAGGCTGGGTTGAAACAAAAGAGCAGGGTGAGCGCCAGCATGCGCACAGAGAGATAGCTGCTGTCGTTGCTGTGATGGATGAGGCTTTGTGTTTTGCTGAATAATAAGCAATCACAAATTGAACTGTATCACAGCAGGGAAGATTACATGTAGCCCAGTACAGTGTGATACAGTACAAGCTCAGCCTACACATGCAGGCACATTCAGTGTACACAAGCAAGGAATGATTTCATAATGAACATTACTTGTTAGCAAAAGCCCTTATTTGCTGAAAACACGCTCAGATTTAGCTCTTTTCCTTTTAAGTAGATCAGCCGACCAGCTAACACAGGTCATAAATTAAGGATAAAGATGCCATGCAAAGAGAGGGCTGCATTTAGGGGATCCATTCAGTGTGATGGCTGACTGTTAGAAAGAGGAAAAACCAGGGAAAGAAGAAATATGTGCATTCACAGAGGTGAAGAGACATTGTGCCAGCAAGGTCGGCTCCAGCTCTTCCAACTGAGTTGTTAAGATGCTCTCACTTGCTCTAAGATAGAGGGGTCAACAAAGCTCTCAGCTGCGCTCTGTCCTCCCTCATACCCATTTTTACCATTGCCTTTTTGTCTCCACTGTTTCCAAATATCCATCTTAGTGTTTGTGACTTCCATACTCTAATGGAAAACCAACAATGCATAAGCAAGGAGGGTACGGGCAGCCACTTGCCGAGCGGTAGTGCACCCAGTGGTGCCAGTTAAAATGATAAAAGTAAAGTAGAGTGACAGGAGATGGGCACACACTGGGCAAGGCAACACAGTTGGACAAATGGCTGAACGCATACAGACTTCTTCTGAGCTTTGACTAGATTTCACTTCTTTGGCTCGGGCCTCCAAGCAATGAGTATTGAAGCATCCCTATGTGACTTTGATGGTCCATGGAGCAGAAGATGATGGACAAGAGTTTGGAGTCGAGGCACGGAGAGGCCTTGTGTTGGGATTGGCAGGAAGCCATCTTTGGCATCTTACAGCACCTGTGCACACTATAAACTAGGCTCCTTTATCAGTAAGATTCTTAGAAGTAGTTTTACTTACAAAATGTATTGTGTATCTCCATCACAAATTAAGTTATTGTTTCAGGTGGAGTTTTTTAAGACATTCCAACAGTTCCCTTACAGTTCCCTCGCTGTTTGTGGGTTCTTACTGGGCCATGGTGGTCTGCGCTTCTTGGTTGGTACTTGCTACATTAGAAGGTATCTCAAATTGTGGGCCTGTGGCTATGGGATGATGGAGGGTAAAAAAAAATAAATAAAAGGCAAGCAGTGGAGAAAGAAGACATGATGAGGAGAGAGTTAGAGGAGATATGGCTGCGTAATGTGAAGCAGGAAAAGATTGCTTGAGATAATTAGAGAAGTGACAACTTTGATTTCTACACAAGTTCGCAGCTCTCTCCACCACCGTCGCTCAAATCCACTGTGGCTGAGATAAAAGACAATGAGGATCCATTCGAAGGCCAGAGGAGATAGGGGAAAGAAATTAAAATGAGCACAATGGATTGATAAGTGCAACACAGATGAAAGATGAGTGAGGTGCAAGTGGTGGGAGACATATTTAGGTTAACAAAGGAATGTGGTGGTAAATCGCTTTCTTTTCTCCTGCATCTCTCATGAAGACACACAAGTTGGCTGCAATCATGGCCTGGATAAATGAAACTCAGGAGAAAAATCATTTCATGGAAGGTGTATCCATTTTTGAGCCTTGTGCAGATTATTATAACAATCAACATTTTTCTTGATTTTAGCATCTCATAGTTTCTCTGCTGTCAAGAAATTGACATCCTAGAAAATGATTTGTTTTTACACCAGGTAGACGAGGGTTGTGGCAGAAAGGGCAGTTTCTTCTCCCCTATCTGCTCTGAGACATCCGATGGATATGAGAACAATCCATCTATAGTTACCCAATAACAAACCAAATGAGGCTGGCTTGACAGAGTTTATGTGAGAGGGAGGGAAAGCGGGATGGCCGGTGGCCAATCGTCTCAAATGTAATCTCCGTTCTTGTGGATGGATTTTCAATGTGGGTGTCCTGTACAAGGGCATCTGGCTGCCGGCAGAGCTAAAAGATATACATTTGGCTCTTTGGCGAGTCTTCGCATACAAGCATATTCATACAAACAGGCGCTGATACAGGGGGAGACTGAGAGGGAGGTAGAACAACATGATTTATATGCTGATTAGCAGAATGCTTGAGTCCCTCTATCCCAGAAATACTCTACACTCCCAACACGCCATGCAGGTCTCCCACACGGCTTTGCTTTGCGGCCCTTGCCCTGCCCCCTAGCACAGCAGATGTGATACCTACCCTGGACAGGCTATATCATGGCTTTTTGCCCAGCCAATGCTTCAGGCACCAAACATGGGGAGAGGAGGACTAACAGATTTCTGGCTTCCATGGTTGAGATGTCATCAGTGACTCAGAGTACACTTTGGGGGTTTAGGGCTGTAGGCATGGTGGTGGGCCATGTATTTGTGACTAGTGTGGAGAAGTGTGTGCCAGACTCCACACACGCAGTCTACTAGGAGGTGGCTCATACCTCGGCTTTCCTTTTCATCTTATTTTTATTGAAGATAAGCTATGTACAAGTACTTAAAATGGCAGCGCACAATCTTTCACTTAGAATGCCTCCTGCTTTCATCCTGAACAACACAGCCATTAGGTCAGGACCAAAGACTCGTAAGTACACCTGCTGAAGTGTACAATGTGCCAATCTGCAAGGCTCTAAAAACCTCTGGCTAGACATCAAGTTGTATCATTTTAACTTGTCCGTGCGTTGTAACCGCTGGCTGTTCAGGCTTTTATTCATTGTTTTTGTAGCTGGATATCATTTATACCATCTTCAAAGTAAACTACAATTGTATTTCTAGTATTGATGAATGGGTGAAAACATATGGTACAAAAAACAAGATGGTTGAGAATTTAGAAGCATCCATTAGGCGCTTCAAATAATTACACAGAGGGCTTATTTATTCTTTGAACTTGAGAGAAAAGATCTGCTCTCATCTATCACTTTCTCCTGTCTCTTATCAGAGTTAGCTCATCATTTTAAACTGTTGCTGTACGTTCAATTATCAGACAGTCACTAACATCTCTAAGAGGTGCTGATTGGCTGTGGTTACAGGTGACATGTCTGACATTCAAAAATATCAGATTTCCACAGGTCTGATAACAGTGTTTCACTCTCTTTCACAAGGAGCAAAGGGAACTGCCTGGGGAGCCAAACAAGTGTGATAATGGCTGTAAGGGAGAAGGCAAGGCCTTGCTGTTTAATCTATCTCCCGATTCTCGTGCAGAACAGGCTTCAGCTCATAGGGAAACAAGGGGGAGCGAGAAAGGTTTTGCTAGTTTGCTCAGAAAATACTTATTTCTCCCAGGACCCAAGCAAACAAACAAGCAGGACAAGGAGGAATTTGGATTTTAGGTGCTGGAGATGATACAACAAACCTGTCCAACAGAACTCAGTGGCATCCTGTTCGTGTAGCTATACACAGGTCTCTGCTCAACTGAAACTCATGGTTTCCATCACTTCCTCAGTTTTCTTCCCCATGTCCCTCTTCTCATTTAGAATACCATAATCTGTTTGTTGTTTTTTGGTTGTTGATTATGTAATTTTGTCACTCACACAGGAGGAAAATACATAAACATTTGCATACTTATTGCTTTACCCACTAAACACACAGTCAGACTGTTCATCAGGCTGAAACACCAAGCAATAAAGAAGGATGGAGGGATAAAATAGAGTGAAAGTAAACCAAACACTAAGAGAGGTTTAAGGGGGCAAGTGTATGAAAAGTAGGAGTAAGAAGTGAGCATGGAAGATATTTGACAAAAACAGAGGGAAGAAAAGGGTGAATGGATAAATGACATGACAATAAAAAAGGGAGAGATGGGGATATATAGAGGAAAGAACTCAAGCTAAAGAGGAACGAGAAAGCCAAAGGGGAAACTGGTAGAGTACAGGGTAATGAAGGAGCAAGGAGAAAATGAAGCATAGAAGGATTTAAGGAGAAAGATATCAAAATTGACTTTGGAAGGACTGTAAGACAAAAGGACAGAATGGAGGGTGGATGATCATTTGAGAAGCAGTTAGAAGAAAATAACCAAGGAAGAAGGAATGGACAAATGAGTAAGACAAGGAAAATAGATTAAGAGTAATGGAGGCAAAGAAGGAGGGAAACATTCCATATTGAAGGATAAAATGTACATGTATAAATGTAATTTCCTGATTGCAGTGCCTAATAGCTGCCACAAAAAGGAGAATTACATCACTACACTTGATTATTGTCTGTCAAATGGCTAATAAAAATGAGCCCTCAGCAGATTAAGTTACTGGAATTGACTGTCTTGCTGCGATTCAGACAATAGTGTTGGAAGAGGGAGGAAATTGAGTTTTGGTTATGATTTTTGGATGAGACTGCAGATACAGAGACAGAAGAACATCCACGTACAGGATTGATTCATCTCACTGAGGACTGTTGCCACCCACTACTTTTCTTTCATTCTGTGTATTATTTTCATCGCCTTTTTCTCATCAACAGCAACACACTTCTCACATTTATATCGGTCTTACCCTCTCGATGCTACCGGCTCTCTTTGACTCTCCCCTCTGTAATTCGTTGATTGCTGCAGAGTGCCCATGTCGCAGCTGAAATGGGGTTGTGTGCGTGCGGTGCAAGGTAATTGCTGCACTGCCTTTCCAGAAGGCAGAGTAGTACCTAGCTAATCTTAAGTGCAATGTGAACATGTGCATGTAATTGGTCCCACTTACACTCTTGTAATAAAATTTGCTTTTAATTTCTAGCAGTTTGCTACAGACTGTTTCAGGTCACTAAAAACACTAGAAAATTGGGAAATAATAACCCCACTTTTCTGGTTCTTTCTGACCCTTTAAAGGGTTTATTAAAGAATTATTGACTGTAATAAAAAAAATAAAAAATAGTGCTTTCAATTTTAATCTATAATCCAATTCGAATTTCATTACAAATTTTTTGTAATATTTGAATTATATTCAAATTTATATGGACAAATTGTATTAATATTTACTCTGTACATCCATAAATACTTAACAGTTGCCGATGCTTTTATCAGCAAGTGATTGTTGCACATTTTGTCAAAAAAGAGGATGTCTTAAACGAAGAAATAATAACCTCAAATAACATTATTAATATCAAGAAAGCCACCTGCACCATTGCACACAGTTTATCTATAACCAAACTGTCTGTGCAGGGCTGGAACCTGGTTTCCTTTGTGATTTTAGAACATCTGACTTGCAAACAGACAGAGATGCAGATGGGCAGTATTCACCGTAGTTACTAAGCAGCTGTGTTTCCTCCTTGCGTTGTGTACCATTAGTCACGGCTTTTCCCTCCTCGCTTTATGCGTTGTAACTATCCTGAATACCGTCTACATACCGAAGGATTCTACCAGAAGGCAAAGCGTTTTTCAAAGTGCTGCAGTCCGAATCTGTGATGACCCCGAGGTGCTGCAGTGAATGTAACATTCAGCCAATCAGCAGTTCTGAGCAGTAAAGCAAAATCTGAACATGACACTCATTGAAATGATTACAGCAGCCTTAAAGCTCTCTGTTTCCACAATGTGGGTAAATTACAGGCCAAGATGAGAACATATATCATTCGAAACACAAATTCAAATAGTGGTTTCAGCATTCAAATATTAATCAGTTCTCAACAATTCGAATTATATTCAAACCTTAAATTTTTTTCCAACAGCCCTAATAAAAAAAGATAATAAAAAACAATCATTATCAGTTACACAGTATATGATAGAAAGATCCAGATATCCATTACCCCTTAACTATTAAATTTCCTGTCTGGCATTTCCTGCCACTGTGAGTCAGCTCTTGCCCAGACAAACACGGAGAGCAACTGTTGCAGCTTATTATTACACTGAGTCAAACAGTACACCAGAACCACATACGCTAAGCGTATGTTCATCCAGCATGTCCTCCGTATGTCTCTCCACCCATCCATCTCTCAGCCATCACTGTCCATTATTCCTCCTGTTCCCTCTTTCATTTAATTCTCATCATGTTGTGCAGTGGCCCTCTTTCCTAAACAGTCATCTATTTTCATACACATGTTCACAAGCGCCTCCAAAATCCTGTCTGAGCCATTATTGTGCAGGCAGGCGTAAGTAGAGAGACCCCTGGGGAGTGGAAGTAGGTACTGCAGAACTTTCTCTGCAGACAGCTTCATTAGCATTTTTGAATATTTCTCCAACATTAATGACTTTGTTTACAGTTACAGTTCATCACATATATGTCCATCTCTGCAATTGTGTGTTTGTTGCATTACTTGCTGTCGTAACATCTTTAGAGTTGTATGTAGCAAGTGATATATTTTGAATCAGGTTCTCACGTGTACATGTTGTAGATTGTAGATTGGATAATTTCCGCTACAGTTTGATCATGAGTTTGTGGGAACCCCTCACAACTTTGCCCCCCTCAAGGATGCCTGGGGATTCCCTGGCCCAATTTTGTTTCGGAATCACTGTGGGAATCACACATTTATTTTCTATTTATTTAAACGTATAATTTGCAAAGATTGCCATTTGACATAGAAAATAATCCCTAATTAAGCCTCTGACATTACCGCCACATTGAAGTTCATTAATTCCTAGCGCTGCCACCATCAGCCTACATCTTCCGTAGTTCCAGCTCTGTCTCCGATGACAGTCTTGGAAATATAAGCATTGTGACCCCGGGGTTGAATAAAGCGAAGTGAGGGATAATAAGTTTGCACAGCAGCGATGGAACTTTTTCGATGCCCTGATGAAGTGATGCTAATTGCCAAGTGCCACTGAGAAGTGTTCAATTAATGCATGAGGGGAAAAGAACCTGAGGAAAGCTGAGTGCTGACAGTTTGACTAAATCCTTTTTGCTTTAGTTGAAGTAGAAGGTTTGGATTCAAAGAAAAGCACACTGCCATCCTGCTGTCGGATTTTGAGGTGGACATTTTCTTATAAGAACCTCTTTGCAATCAACGAGAACTAAAATGTGTCTTCCTTGAAACAACCATGAAATGTGTTTTAGTACTATGTCATCATCTCATGTTAATGTGAAATAATAATGGTGTATTTCTGATGTTAAGATGTTTTTTTCTGTGCAATAATTCTGTTCTTAAGTGAATGATGACTGCTAATGCATTTCTGAAGCATATTCAGTTTGCAAACGGCTTTCATAAGTTAGAATGAGTCACACTATATCCAAATAAGTCATAAATCTAAATAAAACACTTAAACTCAAGGTAACTAGAATGCTGCTAACTTGTTTAACGACACAAACCAGCCAAAAACCACATCAAGTTCTTCCTGTCCGAACTAAAGCATATTTAAAGTACTTAATGCTAAACATTTGCCATGTTTCCCTTCTAACCACTAACCTTTTAACTTCCAGATTTCTGTAACCTCTCTTAATTTGTCTTCTCCAAATTTCTTAAAGGGAACTTTGATAATGAGCGCCTGGCTATTGCTAGACAAAGAATCCCATACCGACTCGGTCGGGTAGTTGACGAGTGGCTACTCGACAAAGGTAATAAAATCCCTTTAACTCCACTAATGCTCTAACCGCTTAAACTAATGTTAACCACCATTCTGGAGTAGGTGCAGTGCCAGGTTAATGGGTGAATGTGATTTGGCACTTAGACAGTCGCAGCAGGTCCCCTATAATCCACAGATTATTTAGAATAATTGGCTGATTTATCATAAATCATTCCTTTTAATTATACACCATCTCAATTGGTATTTGAAAGCCAACCTGGAAATTGGGCTTCATTGCAAGATTTTATATCACACCTCGACTTGTCCAGGTGAAAGTGTTATGCAGATAGGGGACCATATCCAAAGCACCTTAAACTGGGGCTGCATCTCTTCAGAGAATTAATCCCCAAATAACCTGACATAACCCCCTAATAAACTGAGCACATGTAAATAGCCTCCTGATTTCATTTGCTTCTTTCCTGTGTCTGTTGTTGACTGAATGTGAATTTGCACTGAATAATAATTTTAACCAATCCTGAAAAAAAACTATTTGAATATTGGAGATATCAAAACAAAAGGATCGCCATGAAAGTCACTAAAAGTTAAAGGGACTGTTAGTGTTTGGTAACCAGTGGGTGCCATTTTCTGCCCCACATTATGTATAAGTAGTTGCGAAAGTGTCAAATGAGGTCCAATCAAAGCGATTATTCTTTAACCCTTTGAGTGCCAAAAGTCCCGGCCTATATTTCTCCTGTGCTGTGTGTTTGTGCTGCTGAAGGTGGTTGATTCTTCAAAAAGAGAGAAATAAAATACAGTAGAAAATGGGTTAAATGGAGCCTGAAATTCTGTGTTTATGATGCAATAAAAGCAACGTAGAGCCATTTCTCTTGCGCTTCTGTTC
This sequence comes from Mola mola, assembly GCA_001698575.1. NCBI lineage: Eukaryota > Metazoa > Chordata > Actinopteri > Tetraodontiformes > Molidae > Mola > Mola mola. The sequence goes on from KV751398.1 coordinate 1,083,995, forward strand.
ATATTCTGACATTAGATGGCACTTAAAAAGAGGATATACAATAGCATGTAGCCAAATAAAATTCAAATTATGTTGAAGACAATCTATATGAATGGATGGTTTTTGTGCATATTATCAGAATGTCCAAAGCCCAAAGAACTTACACTAAGGTCTGGATTATCTTTGCTATTTGCATAAGAGATGTACTTGGTAGATCCTAAATTAAGAGTTTCAAGCATTAGCTACTAAGCTTTAGGGGCTCCTTTATGTTGGCTTTGTGATTGGTAGCATATGCAGGGACGAATTCATATGAAATTTGAAACAAACACACAAGTTAAACTTAGCAACTCTGCATATTTATTTCATGGATACAAAACAATCCTTGCATTCAGATGAATGTTGAATGATAAACTGGATCAATAAAAAATGACTTACCCACTAATAAAATGATTTGAGCATGCTATGAAAATCTAAAGAGAATGAGTTTGAAAGTGAATGTATTATTCTCTTTCTTCTATAGTTTGAAATGAGTCTGCATTCAGCCCTTATAGACAACAGCATTGGGAGCAAGCAGGAAAGCGAAATAAACAAATAATTGCATCAAACCTCAGATAAGGACTTAAATCAGGCTTTGTTTAAAAAAAGACATGGGCATTGGTGCATTAATTATCAATTTAATGTATATAATTAGTTTTTAAATTTATTAAAGACAAGTTATACATACATCATGGAGTGAGAAGGCAAAGCGGTTTTGGAAAAGAGTTTTCCAGATGCTGTAAGACGTATGAGTCTATATAAAGAGGGGTTTAGTGGACATTTGTGAGCTCAAAGGGTTAAAGCTGTTTGTTGCTTTGATAGGGATGCAGCTAGAACCTAATGAAACCTCTAAGCAGAATCTAACCACCTAACAGCAAATCAAACTCCACCCACACTAACCGCTGAGGGCCTCTCCACTGTCTTTCCACGCTCCAACATCACTGTGCAATTGAAACAATTTGAGAAAAGCAACCTGCTATCAAAGCTAGCGACAAATTTGGAGAGCCCTCAGTTTTCTAACCTTGTTATAAATGATGTCTAACATTTCAGCATAATTGCACCTGGATGTCAGTGTTTTGGAAGAACTTGGACAGGTCGCGACGATCACTCGGGACAAAAAGTAAATAAAAAGCTAACTAAGTTCTAACTATGACTAAAACAAACAACTACTTTCCGTTATCTCCACTGTCATGGAACGCAAAACTCAGAGGGTTAAAACAAAGCAAATTTAAACATGCTTTACTCACTCTGTATCACTGAAATAAAATGTGATTAAAGAAATATTTGAAGGTCCCTTTAACATTTATTGTTTTCACCATAAAGGAATGTTTTGTATGTCATTTGCTTAGCAGGATGAAGGGTGAGAGAAGAGTTGAATGCGTTTTGTGTGGTAAACAGCCTGGATCACATATCATTCAATGGTCCATGCTGTGTTACCAGTATGGGGTCTTCAATCTTGGGTGACTTTATGATAATATCTTATGCCTAAATTCAGACTACACGACTTTCAGTGAGAAAATCTCTGTGCACTTCTAACTATGTGACTTGCAGTCTTGTGGTCAGGAGTTCAATACAATCTACACGACAGGTGTTCACACGCTACATGATCTTTCATAAGAAGAAACACCAACCCACACACATAAACAAAAACAAAAAAGTTTCACAGGAAATGATGAGCAACAGGTAAATGATTATACCCAAATTTCAAAATGTACATCCAGCACAAACAGGTACTAGGTTCTGAAGCACGGGTAAAAAACATTTTTTACCAGACTGGATTGGTACATGTGGGCGGCATGGATTGTGTGTACAAACAGACAAGCCATGCCTCTTCCGGCTTTCAGCCTCAAATGTACTCTGATTGGCTCTAGTTGTATCTTTCCCCTTGATTTTCAAACTGCTAGAAAAGCTAGTTTTGCAGGTGCCAGCAAGTCTCTCAGGTCATGTCTATAAAGAATTTGCACATGGTGTGAATCAAATAAATTGAATATTGGGCTAAAAGTTGTGTAGTGTGTCCCCGGCTTTAAATGGTCTAAACATAAAACAATCAGCCCCATGGGTCTCCTCTCCAAGTGCTTTCACAGTTTGATTAATTATGTAAAATGCAACAAACGAAGGAAAACTGCCTCATCTCTCAAATCTCATTGGTAATAAAACAGTACCATTACTCCCATGGCTTACAAGTGAACGCAAACAAAATAAGGACGGTATCACTCACACTCATCCCTCTTGCAAATCAGTATTTCAGTCACATTATGTAAAATAAATGTCAGCAGAGGTAGCAAAGTCCTAGAGCTGTGCCATGCTGCGTCACTGCGTCTGCCTCTGAAGCCTTTATCCTAACTCCATCACTGTGTGTGAGGCAGATCAGAGTGAGCATCTCTGTCCGGCTCGGTGCTTGCTGACTAAATCCAAAATGGCAGCCATACAGGGACCCAATGGAGGGGAAAAATCAGAGTGCTAAAAGTTTTCAGCATTTCCATCAGAGCCAAAACTTCCTCAGATATGCCCCCCCCTCTCACATACTGTGAGAATGAGCTGTCATCCCAGGTTTAAATTTCTTTTACCCTCTTTTTTTTATGATTGACCATCTGTTGTGTATTTCTGTAGAAACAGTAATGATGGGTTGCAGTTTCCTGACCTCATCAGGGATCTCCACTAGAAAATAAAGATTATAAATAACCAGCAAGAATCAATTTTGCTTAGGTGTTCCCTGTAGGGGATAAGCGAAGAAGCAAATAAAGCTCCTGGAAGAATTGGAGCCGTATATCTTCCTCTGGCAAGGAGTCCATCTCTGGAGCTCTCCAATAACATAGCGATCCAGCTCTGAGTTGAACTACAGGGGTGCACGGAGGCACAGAGGAGGAATACTTACAACATCAAGCCTCCATGGCCTAAAAGCTGTACAACCACATTTAATGGTCAGTGTTTAATGA
>KV751398.1:1086955-1097319 GCA_001698575.1 Mola mola
CAAAAGCAATCAAGTCCTCCCACTTGGTGTGAGAACAGAGCTCACTCTTCAGGCCAGGCAACAAGCCAGATCTGCTATTCACGATCCAAGCTTAATTTCAGAGATTCTTTCACTTCAGTTGAGAACAGATTTGTATTTCAGCCATCCCATGATGAGCTTGGCGTCCCACTGAGTTACTATCCTCATTTGATCTGTGTGCATTAGTGTGGTCATACTTGAGGAAAATGAGGGAGTAGTTGTATAAATATTGACATGCTTGCTGATGAGTAAAAAAGCGGCTGTATAGCTTGAAAGATGGGACACTTTGCTGTTTCATGGTAAAGGTCCCCTACCATGAAATGCTCTAAAAGCAGTACATTCACAGCTCGACAGCTTCGGTAAATAGAAGCTTGCGAAGATTGCGTCTGTCTCTCTCGACAGTATCACCCGTTTCAGTTGTTGACACAGATATAGGATAGAGCCACATGATTGAATCCAACCTATTGTCTACAGAGTCCTGTAGATTTTGGCGCATTCAGCTGCCTTTAAGGACCTCAGGGTTTCACGCTGCCTCACAAGGCTTTCAGTCTAGCTTTGTGCCACATTTGGCCCCTCATCTCCTTTGTCAGACACAATTAATTCATAGCACTCTGACAAAACCAGCCTAACTTCTGAGGAGTAAGGAAAAAAAGCAAAAACACTTTTAATTACCAAAGAAAGCCTTGTGCCGAGGAGATAACTTGGGAACACTTCATAATCAATTTTGTCAGCATCCCAGCCCACCCCCTTTGTGCTCCAGTCTTTTTTGACTCCCCCCTCCATATTATTTTTCAGGAGAGAAGTAAATGGAAATTGGGGGAGTTCTTGCTTGCTGATACACAGTTTTGCAGCTGCATGAAGGATTTGCAAGGACAAACCCATAAAGAACGTGTGTGCAAATAGTCCAACTTTGTGTTCCGTGCATCACAAAGCACCATATTGATGGAGGTGAATTCTGGGCCATTCTTCCCACCCCGCAACTCTGCTAAGACAAAACATTTCAGATAGAAGTTCCCTGCAGCCATAAGGCATTCTTCCTTTCTGTGAGATAACAGGAGTAGAAGGAGGATGAGAGATGCGTAATGATGACGGTGGGAAGAGACTGCTCTCTCCAGCTACACTCCTTTTCATATCCTCTCTACAGGGGATTGGTGCACTTAGATCATCATTCCACCTCTCTGTTCCCCCTCAATCTCCCTCTAGCTCCCTCCTACAATCACCTCCTCCATGTCTGCTGTTGACAGCCAGGGGAGGGGTTAACCCTGGCGAGAGCACGGTATTTAGCTGCTGTCCCCTTTTCCTCCTCTCCACCTACATTCCGAGGGTTGTAGCGGACATACAGGCATTATTTAACACGCCTCGACAAGCAATCTGTGAATTAGACAGCTGAGCGTGACCCAAACACAGCCCACTACCAAACTTGGCTGGGCTCAGCTTGTAATTGCTGAAGACAACTCTTCTGAGACAAACCAGGAGGATGGTGCAGTGATGCAAAGCTGCAACAAGAAACTTGCCTACTACTGTTACTGTGACCACTTTAATGACTGTTTACTGTTGGTGAGGGACAACAATTATGTATGCTTTTTATTTGTAGTTGACATCAGACAGGACCCAATTGATAAAACTTTGAAATCTGGGGATGGCTCTTTCATTAGAAAAACTCAAGGTGAGTCCTTTTCCCAGACTAAAAATTACAAAAATGTAGCAAAAATAAGACACATTTCTATTCGATCTTATTACAGTAATTTCCATTATTAAGATTTGGGAGCACAGACATCACCTTGAAATCTATGGGTAATGCAGTAATTAGTCACATGATCCGACAGACAATAAAAAAGCACAGCAAGATGAGCTGAGGCCGTTTATTTCTAGTTAAAACCTTAACAGCAGGGAATTAAATCAGGAAAGAGCATTTGTGAGACTCAATGGAGGTGAATGGATCATACTCATTTAGCAAGCTAGCAGCTTGTGAGTAACTTGCTCTGACAATTTATCAATTGTTGAGTGGCTGTCTAACCTATTCTCATGAATAGCTTGTAGGATATTTTATGAAAAGTTATGTTAAACGCTTGTGCATTTCCTTATGAATGACCATCTACTAAGCTGAACACCAGCCACATACAACTCTTTACTGACTGATTACTGTGCATGTGAAAGACTCTGCACACTTAGTAACTAATTAGCCTCTCCTTTCTACCCTTTGCATTACAATTTCCTTAATATTTTTAAAATCTCTATCCAGTTACTTCGGTTAGGGCTAAAAGCACAGCAGGCACAACAGTTATATTAAACATAAATTTTACCTTTACCAAAATGGAAACATCAAAGTCTACTTTTAACAACTATAACAACACTGAAAAATAAGACATAGTCCATTTTGACAATTATTATTCATTTCTACAACAGCTTACAAATGTATTGCCTGCAGCCCCTCACAATTCTGTATGCCTTGTTTAAACTCATCTGTATTACTTTTCATATGTTTTATTACCAACGCTTTGTGAGATCTACCAGGGCTACCAACTCCCAACCTAACCTAAATACAATTTGCAATGGACTCTTTAGGACCATTCACTTACATTTATCCTTTCATATTCTTTCATCTGTCACCTTCACAAACATTATAATAGAGTGAAGTACCAACTTTTTTTTCCAGTGACACAGTTTACATAATGTTTTTTTGAATGTCTCACCATTACTTCTGACAGCACCTCTACTGTAGCTATGCATGTTATTTTAGAATTCTCCTTACCCCTGTGTGAATGTACATTTATGTTCTGTATAGAAGCATTGTTTTTTGGCCAAAAACAAAGTCATACATACAGCAGGATAGTTTATCAGTAAAAGCTGTCATTCCTAAGAGGATTATCATGAGATTGGAACACTGGCCTTGAGAATGAGGGTGGGAGGCTAGAGGCAACGCGGCAGGCGCTCCATACCCTCTACATGTGAAGCACATTCCTTGGGCCTGTTTTTGCTTTCCCTTGCCAAAACTCAGTACTCTTCCTTCTACATCTTTGTTCCAATCTTACTAGATGTCTTTTACTATCCCTACATCTGTCATTAACAGTATGATTCCTTTGTTCTTTTTATATCAATCCTGTCACCCCCTCCTTCCATGCCCTCGCTCTGTTGCTTTTACATTCTATCCTCGTGAAGGCTCGCTCCTTCTCTGTCCTATTCGTCTGTCTTGCCCCTGTCATCTCTCATGTCCCCATTTTAACAGCCTCTGTCCAGCCTCTGTTTTCTTTATCATCCCTGTCTCTCAGGCATTCAATTCATAACTCAAGAGCTGCCCTGTGGCCACTCCAAAAACTTTCATAACTTTCATCCCTTTCTCGAACAGTGATGATTTACTTGAAACTGAATTGTTATAGTTGCAGTTAATTCCATATATGGCGCATCTTCTCTTTTTGGACACTGCTGAGGAAAGTGTCATGAGAAAATGACAAGTAAGGGGAAGACTTACAGTAGGAGGAACCCATATCTCCTTTCATATTCCTTACCTGCCAGCTAACATAGAGTGGGGTGGGGTCCACTGTGCATTATAAATGTAAAATAAATGCTGTCCCCCAAATGTGTGACATACAAGGGTTGTTACCACAGTGGCTCCATGAAAATCGGAGTGCTTCTCTCACCGCCTTGACACATTTTAAACTCGGCGACTAAAAACCCTGGTGATCTCAGCAGAGGCAGGTCTGATTGCAGTTGGTACGTCTTGGAAATCGTCACACCCACCTTCTTTTACCCAGATGCCCCATTTAAGCAACAGAAATTGTACAGCTCCTGGGCTGTACAAGAGCAAGCTGCAACATCTGTGGAGCACGATTTTAATCAGGGAAGGCAGAAAAAGACAATTCTCAGAAGTCTCCATTGGAAACTTAGGCCTTAGGCCTTAGGATTCAACTAAGTACAAAATGTGTTTGGTGGCTCAGACATCCACAGGCTCCCCCTTCAGATCTTTATGTTTTTACTCTATTTTTTTGTGACACATTTTGCAAGTACACTTGGTTTCTTTGTGCATTTCAAAGTCTCCGTGGATTTAATGAAAACATAACATAGACATTTAAATGTAATAGGTACTGACAGTGGTAAACAAGGGATGTAGAGAACTTAAAGAAAAAATCTTTTCAACATTTGATGCATACATGGAAAGATATATACTGCAGATATTTTTATCCATACATCTCTACATGAATAGATGGATAGACGGGTGGCCAGGAAAACTTATACATTCAGGTTCCTGTTTCTGTTCCGTCTCCGTTCTTTGGCCATTCCATGAGTTTACCTCTAGCACAAGTGTTAGCATGCTAACAAATTGAACTAAAATTGTGACTACAGTCTGCATTTTCCTCTTCAAATCCAATTAGCAATGCCATTATGAGTGTGATAGCCAGAGAGAAAGCTTCAGGGGTTCCTAGGTTTTCACAATAGGCCAAAACATATCAGCATTTCAAACATTTTATTTATTTTATTTAATGATTTTTGTCTTCTAAATCCAGTTAGGCCTAATTTTCTATGAAATTACATTCAGAAATGACAGGGATATAGTCAAAAAATGATCATGTCTGTAGCTACAGCAGACTAGCTTAACATGAAGATGCATAATAGTGATAGCTTTAAAGTTGGTGCATTTTTTAAATTATTCTTGCTTCTCTGTATTACACACAATAATACATTTTAAAATATATCTATATTTTCATAATGTTTTGGAAAGTCAGTTATCCCCAAGCTTTAAAAAAGTATCATGTTAATATTTGTCCATATCCATCAGCAGTAATAGGAAGGGTAGATACATAAACAGAAGGATAGATGTGTCAAGCTTAAGTCATAGCTCAGAATCTAAACATTACAGTCCTTTGTATTGCAGTTAAATAAGGTACTGTGTACACTAATGAATACCTGTTTGTGACAGGACAACAGGACCCACAGCCCCTCCTACCCATCCCATCCCAACTTCCTCATTCCCCTTCACAGCTCCTCCCTTCCCAAGCAATTAAATACCTATCGCCAAAACAGCCCTGGGGAGAGAGGGGGACGCAGCAGCCGTCCCACCACTTACCACCAAACTGGTCCAATAAAGCCTCATCAATGTGCAAACCCTGTGTGCTGTGCTGTCTGCTTCAAACACACACAAGTCAGCTGTGAAAACACATATACACTATGTACAGAAATGGAAAGGTGTATGTAGATAAATGCTGATCGAATACAAACTACTTGAAAAGGCCAACTATCACACACACACACACACAGGTTATTTCACTAACATATTAACACATTAGTTATTATGGTCACATACACACACCTTCGCTGCAATGCCACATCCAGCTCTGTCATATTATGAGCTATGATTGCTTGTCATGCAGAAAGCTTCTTTTCCTATCCGCCGACCCACCTTGCTAATGCCCACTGCCAAAATTGGCTCTAAAACCGAATGTCACTTTTGATTTAACCTGGCAGCCCCTGAAACAATAACTTCATCAGGCCCCAGTAGATTCTCATACAGACCAGACAGGTCCGAAAACAAACAGTGATTTCCCTTCATCTATTCTAGAGGGCACCTTTGTTCTTCTCCACTCTGTCTCTCTCAGATGGGATGATTGCACAAATGGTCATCACAGCGCTTTCCTGCGCTCCAGGCACAACTTCCTGTACTTTATTATTTCCAAACAAAAACTTTACAATGTTGCACCAGCTGTGTAACAAAAAACAGGTCAACCCCAGTGGTGCATGGGAAAAAAAAGAAATGTGTCACTATGCATATTGGAGCTGTATCTAATTTCACCCTGCTGTGTATCATAAACCTAAAATGCTTGTCAAAATGCAACGCTAATGGCTGTGTCACTACATCAAAGTGTCAGTGTGACACCAACGCACTTAACTCCCCTGGAGTAAATCGTTCTCTCTGTACAGATCAACTTCTCTGAGTCCCTGCTCACAATCAAAGACAGTCAGCTGTTTTTCAAGAAACTTTAAGCTGTTTGATAAACCAAAACAGCCACTAGTATTCAAGAACGATGATAATAACATGTGCTCTCAACTTCTCTGCGTGACATTGCCTTTTACTGGAGAGGGGGGCCAACAGGGGCTGATTGAAATGGGAGACCCTGTAGTACAGCATGTGGTGTACACTATATGTATGTCGTCTTGTCAAGGATACGGGAACAGCGACACGGGCAGGGGGTGGTAAGGAGGGCTGAGAATGTACGTCTGTATTTCTGAGTGTTAACTTGTGGGATGTTTCAAAGACCTTTGAGTATGTGCTTGAGCATGGTTGTTCTCCTGTATTTTCCTTTGCTGATGTCCACGACTTGGCAGTCCCTCCTTCCCATCACTCCCACAACAAACATGTTTAGGGACGAGATAATAGCAGACGAGGCTATTCTGTCAACAGTGCACATGCCAGACATAAGGTCTCATCATTTGGAAGATGGAATTGCGTCCCCTGTGGGTCCCTGACAATAATAATGATCTGATAATGGGACACACATAATGGCCCATATCTCAGTGTGGGCCAATAAATTTATCTCTTAAGAACTTCACTAGAAAATGTGAACATGTGGTTTTACTGTACTGTATACTCACACAAACACACACATATGCATGTGCAGTAATATATTGCTGACAGTCCTATCCACCAGGGTGTAACACACATGTTAGGAAGGAGTGAAACCATATAGACTGAGAGTAAATCCTAATTACAATGATGAAGTACCCTCTCAGCTCTCTTAATTGAAAACAAATGGTACTCGGGCAATGTCCCTGATGTCTAGGGGCTGATGAGCGGAAAGCTGTTTCTAGCTTGCTTGCAATCCCACAGAGAAAACAATAGCAACATCCAAAAGACATTCAGAGGATTTATTCATAATCATTTAACACATTTACACATACTGCAGAGAGGCCAGTATCTGCTAATAAGATGTGCATCAAGTGCAAAAAGACAAATATATGTACTGATGAGCAGTCTTCTAATGCAGCACATACAGAAACACATGGACCAGACCAGTGTCTCATTTCAGAGGTCCGTAGAACTCCATCGCTAGAGATTCTATATTTTGCAGGTGCATACAAGAGTAGTATCCCTATCACAAACAAACTCACTCGCTCTCTCCGTACTGGGATTGAGTAATCCATTAAAACAAACCTCTTTGGCCTCTCCTGTTCTCTTCTAAGTAATTACCTCATCAGGTCTCAACCCATGTGATTTTTTGGAGTATCCTGCAATAATGCTCCCCCTCTCCACTTTCTATCTCTCCTTTTACAAAAATAACTCAGAGTAGAGGTCAAAGTTTGAATCTTGGATAAGAATAAAGGGAGAAAAAAAAAATAAAAGGGAAAAATATATATACAAAAAGAAAAAATGACATCATCTGAAGAAAATACAGGAAGGAAAACTGTCAGACCACCATCACCCCCCTTCCACACCACAACTCCTGATCCTATATTAGTATTGGACCCTGGTTAAATGATCGACCCCATTCTCCTTTCATCCATCTATCCATTCCAAAGAATGGTAATAACCAAAGAGAGGGACAGTCCCTGCTGAATTAAACATTTTCTTCCAATGAGGATCTTATTTTCCTGCTTTGGATGGCAGAGCAGGGCAACATTTTTCCCACTGGCAGCAGTACTTTATCATTGTGCAGCTCAGGTGCAATAGAGGTCAATGACACCGACCCAGCATTGTTCTAATATATTCCATCTCAGGGCAAATGAGATGCATTTTACTGTGCACCCTCATTCTCAGGGTCAAGTCGCTACGGCCCCTGTAATTTATTTGACTGCCAGAATCAAGCTGCCTTTCTATGATAGTGGCATGAATATAGCCACATAATGGTTATACCTGCAGTAAACCAGGGTCCAATCTTCCCAAAGTGTTGTCCAGGAAATCTCATATGACTGAAACAATCACCTATATCCCCCGTTTCACACTGTTTGACTGATACATATTCTTTGCCTTTTCTCTTTTTCTCTTTCTATCTTCCTACGTTTCTCTTCTTCTCTTACCTCCACTTCCTCTCTTTTCTACGTCATTGCCTTATCTCCCTTGCATCTCACATATCAGGTCGCCAGCTGACCATCTTCAACAGTCAGGCATTCATCAAAATTGGTGGTGGTGGAGAGAAGGGACGCCACTTCCAGGGCCAGATCTCAGGCCTGTACTACAATGGCCTGCAAGTGCTCAAACTGGCAGCTGAGGGCGACCCTAATGTCCAGACCCAGGGTAACCTGCGACTGGTGGGTGATGTGCCCTCAGTGCTCACCACTGACACCACCTCCACCACCCCGCTGGCTGATATGTCCACCACAATCATGGAGACAACAACCACTATGGCTACGACCACGACCCGCAAACAGCGCTCGCCCACTATGAGGGACAGTGTCACACAGGTGAGTAGTGTTAAATTGGTGATACTAGATATGAAACTTAAACAAGAGCAGGGTTTGATTCATTGAGTTACAGAAATATTTTTGGGTGAAATGCATTGCCAGTTACTTTTTAATTAGCTCTCTAAAGTTCCTCTAACACTTAAAGGTGCTTAAAACATTAACTAGAAGATTAAACAGCATGGCAAAGTAACAGGATGGCCTGCTGTGGACAAATAAAGCTACAAGGAAATCATATGTCAGTAGCAAGGGCAAATGGTCACGTCCTCAGCACAATTTTCCAAGCTTTTTTTTTAGACCCCTGGTCATGTTCGGATGTTCAAACAGCCTTCAGTCTGAGCGTGGGTAACATAATATAACAGCTTTGTATGGCTCGTCCTATCAAACCAATCCACACTGCAATTTTGATTCCTCTAAGATATGACTCACTAAACACAGTGATGGCGTGACGCTGGAAATTACAGCGCATCCCGAGTGATTGATAAAGGCTTGAAGATGGTAGGAATGTCTGCAACAGTACAATTTGGGGTGCTTTTAGAATTATCTTTATGACTACCACACATGTATGTGAAAGTATATGTAGCTAATAATTGAATCATAACCTAAGTGTAGCCATCACCATCAGATTGAGCAACAATTAGCAAACAGTAGGTAAGCTCTGTTGCACACAAAGTCTAAGATAGAAGAGGTGGGTCATCAAGCGCAACATCACTCTCTCTAAGTAGAACTAATAGCTAATAGCAGCATCCATGCTTTTCAGGGGAATATGCTTTAGTTCACCCCAAATATCTTGTTACAGGCTGTTTGTGGGGCAAAAACCGCAGTGCAGTGGATTTTAAACTTGCACAATCCAGCAAACTCTCTCCATGTTGTAGGACACACGCAGGCAAGGTGCCAATTTCGGGTGCATTTATCTTATTCGTTTCTGTTCATCAGCACTATTCATGTCAGCAGAAGCTTATCTGAGATGAATTAGCAAGCCACTCGCACTCTTCCCTGACAACCGTGATCTGCAGATTGAGAATATATTTAGACCAGCTCACTCTCTGTCCTTTCATCAACATCTCAAGCCTTAGCACATTCAATCCTTTAAAAGTCCTCCTTCTCAATTTGAATAAATGCAGCAACGCCAGTTAAGGTGAAGTCAAGGTAAAGTTGTTGATGGTGCTAAGTACACAGCTCACGTTGTATTATGAAACAGAAAATTAAAAAAAAAAAAAAAAAAGGAATGTTGGATTTGCATCATCGCCTGTTTTTTGTGACTAAAAGGTTAAAGCTCAATGTCATACATTGTCTTCAAAAAGTCATGCCCAGTTTGCCTAATTTATTCAGATGCATGGTCTGCCTTTCTGTGTCTTGTGTCTTTTGTCTCTCGAAAAATGAAACAACACAGCCAGAATCCAAGATATCACCAGTTGGTTACCAGATCTCCTACCTCGAGATAGAGAAAATGTTCTTCACATTTATGTTCAGCATCTTCAAGCTCATATAGCAGCAGACTATTCTGTGAAATTGGCAGCTGCAGAGAGACTTAATTGATAAATTATCTGGAACCATTTAAGGATAACAAAGGACTGTTGAATGTCGTCTGTTACTGTACTCTACAAGCATTAATGTGTGCTCAATTTGCTTACTGACGTTCATGGTGGCTCATAAAAAGGCAGTGTTGCACCTTTAGAGTCCTTATTGTCACTAAAGACAAAACATTTTTTACGGATCCTCCTTTATTATCATTATGTACTTACCTGATAGCCTATAATACCTTTTGTGTGAGAATGGACATTAGCAATGAGTCACTAATCCACATAATGTAATGTTTTTGCAGAGTGCACAACAGAGTACAAGCCTTGATCATTCCTGATGACAGATGGTCCCAAAGAGACTGGATTTTTTTTTTTATTTGAAATTTTTTTGTAGCAAGGAGGTACTGAAGTCCTGACAAGCTAATCTGCTTCATC
>KV751398.1:1097387-1113428 GCA_001698575.1 Mola mola
GTAGTGTTGGGGTGCACAGCACAAAAAAGAGGTGGTTATCAATAACAATAAATATCCAAAATAGTTATTAATTATATTGAGTTATAGGATCTAATTTGCATTAGATCACCCATAAAGACAGGAAAAGATAGGCAATTCAATTAATCAGTCTCATGAAATCTACTAAACACTAAATTTAGAATTATGCTTCATAATTAACTTAATAATTACAACCAAAATTACCTCATCAACAGGTAATTGAGGGCTTTGGAGTTCTTGAGAGTGTAGAAGTTGGCAAAATTCACTCTTGTAAAACATTAAACACACAGCAAGTTTATCCAAAAGTATTTATTCGAGAATGAAAAAAGAAACAAACAATGCCTAATCTAGGGTGTAAACCATTATCAGTATATACATTCATATACAAGTATGAGCGTGTATGTGTACACACACATACACGCTCATGTGAGTGAGTGAGTGAGTGAGTGAGAGAGAGAGAGAGAGAGAGAATCAAAATGGCTGCTGAGGCCGACTGATGTTCAACAAAGGCAAATTGGCCGACAGCTATGTGAAAGTCAGACCACACGTTTCTTTGCTAGAGGAGGCTCAGACCATTTGCTGGTTGAGACCCATCATGTGTTAATATAGCGTAGTGTGAGAGGATGCGGCGCCAGCTTAGAAAGAGGATGGTAAGTTGCATGCAGGAGCCTGAGTCTGTATGAAGCTAAGTAACTGAATTTAGAGCAGTGGCCAATACACCTATCAATAACTTAACTACAGTCACAAAAACACATTAAAACAATGCATTCAACATTCAAATAGTTTTAGTAATTGGAATCAGTTGCTTTTCTGTGCTTATCCGAGATATGCTGTACTAGGCCCAGGTCAATGTTACCAGTCCATGGAGGGTTATCCAGGCTGTAAGGGTTTAAATTCCAGTGGAGATCTGAGTCCTTGCTGTGTAGTCTTATGTAAGATGGAGGACACTGGTTGCCCCTTGTTCCTTACAGAGTTAGCAGTTCTGTACTAACATCCTAAGACTCCTGTTACTTCATGGGTAGCCTGCAGGTTCTGCTGTAACTGCTGAAGATGAGCTTGTTGATCCTCAGCAGACCCTTGTGTCTGCTAGGAGGAGATCTCTGAAAGCCAGAAGGGAAAAGGAGAGCAGGAGCTCTGTAGCTCCACGTCCATTGGGGTTTCCAAGGAGAAAGAGAAAGATGGAAGGTTGACTGTAGGTTTTGTATAGGTTCTGGCTAGCCCAACTGACCAATCAAGTGAGTCCTTGGGTGGACTGACACTGACAAAACTGTGAAAAATTGGGAGTTGGAACAATAGGCTATGTTGGTCAGGTTGAATGTCAAATGAATGACTTAATGCATGGGTCCCAACAGTAGACTGACTTATAGTTCAGAAAATGAATCACAGAGACATGAGACGTTGAAGAATACATTGATTTTGAACACCTGGGAAGCAGCATACAATCAATCTCTGAATACTTATGTGTCTGTCCTGGAAAAAAAAAAAGTTTGTGAGTTTCCTTGTTTGTGAGTTTACTTGTTTTTATATTTATGGCAAGAAGAGCAGTTTGAAATAAATAAAAAAGAATTGGTAATTATCATAAGTAGCTGTGTGTATAACTGTCATAGAAAAACATGTATTGTCAAAGCTCATTCAAGTCAAACTCAAAGTCACAGATAAAACGTACAAATGTCAGCAGCAGTTTGATTGCAATATGACACCAAACACAAAGTTCTTTTGGAGTACACACAAAGTGCTGAGCAATTCTAAAGCAAGGCATTTTAAATGGCAATTTTCCATTTAAGTTATTTTGAAAATATAATAAAACAGATATTTAAATGCCGCTGTTGTGCCATCTTTTGTTTTTAAATGCAGAGGCGGAGTGTTGCTGTAGTCATTTTCCATTTTCTGTTTGTCAAGGGGGGTATTTTGTCCTAACCTAACACAACTGACTGTAGTTTCCATCCTGTCAACATTTTCAGAGACATGCACTCAGAAGCTGCCATACTGTCACTGTAAGGAGATATTATTTGTCATGTTACACGAAATACTAACATTTATGTATTCTTTGTGACTGGAACAATCTCACCTATTTATAATGGCTCAGTGTTTTTCCATTTGAACATATTGACACCAGTGAGCACAACAGAAAGCCTATTTAAAGATAAAATGTATACTATTTACACATTGAAATGTTCAAATAATGACCACACATTTGCTCTGTACTTTATGGAAAGTATTCCAAATATTTCTAACAACATTAAAACCCAGAGACATCCATAATTGTATCCAAGATAATGACACGTTTCATTTGTTTGCCTGTTGCTATAACTTCCGCAAGTAGGTAGTGCAGAAGTCGCTTGAATAAAATGTTTGAAACATTACCTACACATTTCAGCCTCAGTCATGTAGATAAATTCTCATTGTCACTGATTTCTTTCTTTTAATCAATATATTCGGGACTGCTGTGTTTCAATCAGAACTGAAACCTGGCTTCACCCGCTGATAAGCACAGCTAGAAGGCTGCTCCGTGTACCGCTGGGACCGAAACAAAGATTCCAGTAAGGGCAGAGGTGGTTGCCTGTGTATTTACAAGCACAACGACTGGTCTGAAAAAAATGCAGTCACGCAAACACATTGCTCACCAGACTTAGAATTCATTTTCATTAAATCCTGTCCATTTTTTCTGTCCAGAGAGCTAACCGTCATGTTAATAATGGCTGTTTACATACCACCTGATGCTAACACTAGCATAGCTCTCTCGCTATTGTCAGACACAACAAATTACAGCAGTCTCACCCCGACGGCACACACTTTATTGAGAAAGATTTTAACCAGGCAAACTTGAAGTCAGTCCTGCCCAAATTCTACCAACATGCAAGTTGTGCTACTAGAGGGGAAAACACTTTATACTATACTTTATATGTTTACACAAATATGAAACATGCATACAGAGCCACACAACTCCCACACTTAGACCAGTCAGACCACCTCTCTCTGCTCCTCACCCCTGCATACACACCTCTGAGAAGAAGCACAACTCCAGTGACCAAGACCATCACGACCTGGCCTGTAGATGTGCTTCCTCAACTACAACACTGTTTCTAACACACTGAATGGAGTGTCTTTGAACACCAGGACCACCTGACTGTACATAAAGAGGCTTCGCTATCCTACATATCCTACAAGTTCTGTATGGGGAATGTAACAGTGGATAAATGTATCCAGGTGTTTCCCAATCAGAAGTCCTGGATGACCAGCCAGGTCAAGACACTCCTCAAAAACCGCAATACTGCTTTGAGTCTGGAAACAAAGAAGTATACAGTATTGCTATACCTGACCTGAAGAGAGGAATCAGGAAAGTTAAAGCAGAACAAAGAGAGCAGATCAAAATCCACCTCTCCAACAACAACCCTTGGCAGGTGTGGCAGGGAATCCAGCAGATAACCAACTTCAGGGGAAAGACCAACACAGCAGCGGACTTGAGCATTGCACTAGTGGAGCTGAACTCCTTCTTTGCACACTTCAAGAACCCTACCCAACAGTCTGCAACCACACCATCCCAGCCCCATCCAGCATCCAGCTCCGAACCACTGATCATGCAGGCACAAGAAGTGGAATGGATGTTAAGCAGGGTTAACCCCAGGAAAGCTTCTGGACCAGACGATGTTCCTGGGAAAGTGCTCAGGGCCTGTGCTGCACAACTCTCAGGTCTTCACCACAATTTTCAACCTCTTCCCGACACAGTCCACCGTTCCATCTTGCCTGAAGTCTGCCACCATCATCCCGGTACCCAAAAAAATCACCCACTGTTAGCCACAAGGACTACCGTCCAGTTGCACTCACACCCATTATCACCAAGTGCCTGGAACGGCTGGTCCTAAACCATATCAACACTTACCTAGCCCCCTCCTTCGACCCTCACCAGTTCGCTTACAGAGCGAACAGATCGATAGAGGACGCAATAGCCATCACACTTCACACCGCGCTGAGCCACCTGGAACACCGGGAGAGCTATGTTAGGATGCTCTTCATTGACTCAGCATTCAATACTATCATCCCTGACATCCTGGTCAGCAAACTTTCTGACCTGGGGCTCCCCCCACACACCTGCTCCTGGATTAAGGACTTCCTCACAAACAGACCGCAGACAGTCAAACTCGGCCCCACCTCTCCTCCACCTGGACACTGAGCACGGGCTCACCACAAGGGTGTGTGCTGAGCCTGCTACTCTACACTCTCCACACCACTGACTGCAGACCCGTCCACTCCAGCAACACCTTCATTAAGTTTACAGACGACACGACGGTGGTCAGAGGGGGAGACAAGTCTGCCTACAGGGATGAGATCCTGAAATTGTCTGAGTGGTGCTCAGCAAACAACCTGTCTCTGAACACCACAAAGACCAAAGAAATCATCCTGGACTTCAGGAAACACAAGGCAGATCAACCCCCCTCTTCATACATGGTGACTGCGTGGAGAGGTGACCTTCTACCACTCTACCCTTGAGAGCATCCTGACCTACTTCATCACAGTGTGGTTCCCCCACTGCACCGTGGCAGATAGGGAGAGACTCCATGGAGTCAAGACAGCACAGAAGATCATCGGCTGCCCCCTCCCCTCCCTTAACGACTTATATTCATCCCACTGCCTCACCAGAGCTGAGGCAATCACAAGAGACAGCACCCATCCTGCACACCATCTGTTTGACCCATTACCTGCTGACAGGCAGTACAGGTTCATCAAAACCAGGACAAACAGACTCAGAAATAGTTTCTTCCCACAAGCCATCACTGCACTAAATACAAACAGGCACTGACATTGCCGCCCACAAACACACAAACACACGCACACGCACACGCACGCGCGCACACACACACACCACTCAAGGACAATGTGCAATATTGGCAGAGAATGACTTTATTGCTTGTGCTTTTTATTCTTAGTTTACGTAGTTTGTTTGCTGCTAAATTTTCATTGTACACTTGTACAATGACAATAAAAAAGATTCTGATTCTGATTCTGATTATCATTCAATGCTACAGCAAACGAGTGATGACAGTAGAAATTAACTGGGCAATGACAGCAAGAACTATACCACACTAGTGAATACGCCAACCACCCACTAAGACACAACGGAGACAGGACCAGGGTGGTGGAAATCAAGCGAGGGTTAGGGTTTAGCCAACATTGTGAGAAATTTCAATTTCTCCAACAGCAACCTGCTGTGCCACAGTTTTGATAATAGTGGAATAATGCGATTTGATGCTTAAAATGAAAGACCTACCTTGTGTTGTGTGTGTGGGTTGGGGGGGATCTGATTTTTTTTGTTGTTGTTTCCATTTGAGATGCTCCGATACTATTTTTCCAGTCCGGATACCGATTCCAATAACTGGGCTTTGGCCGATACCACATTTTCAACAACTGATGGGCTGATCATCCAGGACAATGAACTCCACAATTTTGTCAGTTATCTGTCGCTTTTTTGCTGTCATTGGGAATTTTTCTCGGAATGCAGCTTCCAAAGAATGCTGCTAAGGTCCGTTATCCTTCGCCCTCCTTGTGTCAAGAGTACAGCCTTGCATACTATGGGTGTCACTGTTTTACTGGAAGGATTACTGAGTGTGAAATACCGCCAAATAACTGACATGTTACAGATCAGTTTATCTTCACTGCTCTCAAACTGAAGTTACTAGTGGTAGCAACATCCGGTGTCGGCTTTTAGAACGATGAAGAATTGATTGTTCCGGAGTAGGAGGTGGCTGGATACCAGTCACCACTAAACAGCAAAAAGAGCGTATTAGTATCAGGCAGTCCATAGAGTCAGTACTGGTTGATTCCAATACCAGCATTTTTGGTGGGAGTATTTCCGATACTGGTATCGGTATCAGAACATAACTACACATGCTACACCCCATGCTCCCACAGACTTCCCGGTGTTTTTACTGACTTTTCTGGATGCATGTGAGGTGCTTCAAAGTTGTGTCCTCGTAGATTCCACTTAGAGAGCTGATGAGAAAAGTTCTGGAGTTTGGAGTTGCTCCTTCAACGGTAATCAATACGCAGGGTTAGTGGGCTTCAAGTTGAAATGTTCTATCCAATAAAATACACATAACGTTAATGTTGTGGGCTGGGTTGCCATTTGAAGGGGGGAAACGGGTTTACAAGTGTGTTACTGATGTTGTAAATTCTGACTTTGGTAAATCCAGGTGGCTGAAATATACGTTTGAAAATCAGCAAGACATTAGATTATTGAAAAATGTTTTAATTTATATGGCCAAAAATGGAAGTAAACACTACACCCTGCCCGGGGCAATTATTGATGTCCTGGTTGCTTAATATCAAGAAGCACACATTTTAAAGGACTCATTATGTGCTGTTTGATGTGGGATGAGGAAAAGTGAAGCCGCTGATTGCATGGATGGAATAGAAATGAAAGTGCATGTTTGATGGAGATGTTGCTGGGAAACTGCAGCAAGCTCATTAGCCCCATGTGATACAGCCAGGTGATGTTAACACACACTTCAAACACTATCACACATTGTAATTATTGAATGATAACACCCAAGCTGTGGATTAATAACAAAGACAAAATGTTGTGCAGCAGTGTGGCGCTTGAATCAATTATACTAATAAAAGCCCCCGATTTTCTATCAGATGACCCCATCTTTAATAACAACCAGAGGCTTACAAAGGGGGTAGGGGGGTCTCAGTGTCTAGACATGCAGCTGTGTGAGTCATGCAGGAGTGAGGAGAAACCCAGGCTACTAAACTGGAACCGACTTGTCAGATATGATCTGTTTTTATCTCTGAACGCTGCCGCTGTACCTGCTGTACAATACTCAGCATGAGTAGTCTTCATTTCTTTTGCCTTTATCACATCCTCAAAATTTCACAGAGCAATATCTACAAGGTAGGTCAAGAAACGGGCTCCTGATATAAATTTATCAAGAAGTACAAATTGCATGATAGTTCTGCAATCGTGCTTCCAGTGTGATGTGTGTGCCCACATGAAGAGGATGTTTCAGAAATTGCATCTCTGACTGGTGGTCAGAAAGAGCTGGTTTCATTTTGACTTCCCTCTCCACTTATGTAAATATGGGTATCACATAAAGTACGACAACCTCCATACAAGCTCCTTATACATCTAAGGGGGAATTTCATTACCTATATCCTTTTTATAAGTTTGTCTTTACTGCTGGCATTAGCTTGTGTATCCATAGAGTCAAAGACCTTCTTTGTAACTGAGTCTTCTTTGATGTTACACTTTTTCTCCATACCCATACAATTCATCCGATCTACTTTTTGTTTCTGTTCCTCCAGAATGCAGATGACCTTTTGGTAGCATCAGCTGAATGTCCTAGTGATGACGAAGATTTGGAAGAGTGTGAACCTGGAAATGGTGAGTCAACTCAGGGAGTTTTATTTTCATAGTCCTTGGTATCCAAAACCAAAGTGCAGCCTAGGAACAAACGTATGCTCACCTAGACTTCTGCTACATCCCTTCCTCCACTTTTACATGACATTTTGTGACTGCACAGCCTTCTGTATGCAGCTGTGATTGGCCAGATGTGTACCTTTTCCTATCGGTTTTCAAAGCAGTAGGCAGCCAGCAGTGCCGCAGTTCGTCAGCCGCTCAGCCAAGTGCTAGTATCTGGCATTTACACAGCTGTTGCACCAATCTCCTGCCTGGTCTTTAAAAAAGCAGGACAGTTCCAACGTGGAAACACAGCTTGTTCTGCAGAGCACACAGCTGTAGGCTGGAAGGCCTGGTGCCTGAAGCCCCTGTTAGTGTGAACAGCGGGTCAAGTAATGATCTGATACCATGACAGGAGGTGGAAGTTAGAAGCCGCGTGTTCTATGCTCTGACATCATGGTTTCTAGCTCTATTAAATGGGCCATACTTGACTGCCAGGAAACACATACAGCAATACATTCAAAAGACTGCCTCATCTGCAGTAAGATTTACAGATCTACTTTTAATGGCACTTTATCCATCCTGTTTGGAATCATTTTGTATTGTTAAAGGGCACCACAGATAAAAAAAAAAAAATGACAGGTGTGGGTGGGATGAAAATGACCACTCCCTTAACAAAACATCATCATTAAAACTTTCAATCTACTTTCTTGTCATGTGCCAAATCCTAGAGGTTCTTCTGGAAATAAAACCTAAAATAAAAAAATAGAGCCCTCATAGGTCTTATAAATGTAGTTATAATTTTTTGTTATAATCAGTGAATTGATTCAATGTTTTTTTATGGAATTATATGACACCCAAAGTTTTCAATCTTTCATTTAAATTCCAATACTGAGTAAAATGGAATACTTGGGCAGGGATTGATTGCAAGTGATATTTAAATTAAATTCATGAGATTTAACTGGATTGAGCAAAAGAGGGTGCGAATAAGCAACAGAACCAACCAGTTACCATTAATCATCTCATAATCAAACCCATACCCACCCAGATCAATAATTTATGTCTTGCGACCCGAACTGTGTACTGCGATAAACCTTGAAGGCTTTGAGAGTTGTGTTCTTAAAAAGTGTCTCTAAGTTGTTAGAGCTCCTGCTGTGCTTCTGCAGCTTTCTATGCGTTTCCTCAGGGATGACGCGGTATGCCTATTCAGCAGCTATCACATGCTAACAATTTACAGCACTGTTAACAAGCAGCAAAACCACTAATGAGGTTATTCTTACAATCTGCTATCACACAAAGCTTCTTCTAAAGGTCTGACTTGGCCTTTAATGATGAATTATCTACAGTGTAGTTCTCCACTGGCTGTTTTTTGCTTTTGTAGCTTCCGTTTTCATGCAGCTTCCAGCGAGCTGACATTGCAGCGCATCAATGAAGTTTAGGCCGGATGGCAAAGGGTGAAAGGTTGTTTCCTTGTCTTTCACAATTGTGGCTGACTCAGCTTGATAGAATTAGTGATTCAGATGGTGAAACACTGCACATAATTTTTTTTATTTCTGCTTTCTTTTGAAAAACTGACAACTTTATGTTTGTTCTGACGTGCCTGCATTTTGTTTATTTTTACCCGTGCCCATAACTATGAATTTCTGCACATGTTCTCACTCCAGATCCATCCTTGGTAGCAGATAACAGATTATTTTGAAAAAACTAAAACAAGTTAATAACAAAACTTAGAATGTGTTAATATTAGTATGGATCCACCATGACTTATGCAAGACCTGATTTGACCTTGAAGTAGAACAAGCCTTCAGTACATAATGAAAAACAGACTAGTGATTAGCAAAAAAAAAGTCCAAATTACCATGGTATCTTTATTTATGAAAAGTACTATACTGTTCCAACCTGAATTTTGGAACGTTTTTTTTTCAGGCATGGGGATTAGTGTTAAAAATAGAAAATATGTTGGACTGTAAGTGGCAGGAGATTATAGATTATAGCAATAGCAAGTATGTTTGTGCAAGAAGAAACTGATCTGAACCTGTGTTATGAAACTCTATTGTAGCATACTCCTGCCGTTTTCCTCTGTAGGATGTTGGGACCAAAATAGAGACTCAATTCCCTTCTTAACGAAAGCAGAAATGTTGAGTTTTTTACTGGATGTTATGCCCAGGTTTAGTCTCCCAGGAGGAAACACAACTCTCTCTCTCATATGCCCATAAACACACACAGAGTGTCAGACATGCTCACCCTCCAGATAGACACTTGTCTCTCTCACTCTGTGGGTGTAAATTTTTCTCTCCACAGCCGTCTGTTTGGAGAAACAATAAACGTGCTTGAATGTGCAAACATGGTCTGTATCGCACCTTTCGGATGCCATTCAAGTTCCAGCGATGGTAAGCTAGTGGGGTCGGATATGCATCAGTGAAAACTGTGGACAAGGAGAAAAGAATCAACACTGTCTGCAGAACATGTCCCCTCTCCATCACAGCTGCACAGCCACAGGCCCCTGATAGTCACTGTAGGAATAGACCAATTTCCAGTGTTTTCAGTTACATTCGATAATGTGGTATTGTACTGCCATCAGGACAGAGAAGAAATTGTTGAGCGCAGCTGTGTATTTTCTATTAAGCTGAGTAAGATATGACTGCTGTGGAGATCGATACGTGTTCTTCTCGCAGCATGCACCCACTGTGGAGATGCTTTACAGATGAGTTTTCCTGCAGCTGTGGTGCTACAACACACTATTCAAAGCATGCAGCCCACTGTCTCACCACTTCGTTCCATCCAAGACTTTTGTGGCTGTCCAGCGAAAAACAGTATTTATGTGAAAAGCTCAGATGATGAATTTCAGGGCAGCCACAGCTGCAACCTTGATAATCTGCTAAAACTGGACTCTGAACAGAAAAAGCAGAGGGCACAGAGAAAGAGAGGGAGGCAAAAAGGCCTGAGGGGGAGATGAACGGAAAAGAGCTGCAAGGAATGCATTGTGAAGGGCTGAGCCTCATTGCGATTTGTGTCACGTTTCTCTGCGCTTGAAGCAGAGGAGAGAAATGGGGAGGGGAGAGAGAGAGGAGAGGAGAGAAAAGGAAGAGGACGCAAAATTTGAGTGTGAGGGGAGTGAAATCCCTGTGAATGATTCCTGCATGTCCCCACCAGGCTAATTAAACTTTGACTTTCTGAGCAAGTCTTAATATCACCCAATTAAAGGTTTGGTTTGGGTCTTCCAACATTGTTAATAGGCCTCTGTAGTGAAAGAGACAAGACCCTTGGAAGAGGGGACCTGGATTACAATAGATAGAGCATGTACTAGAGGATAGAGTGATGGAGTGAACATGCGCAGACTGAGTGGACACTAGATATTCACATGAGCACTCATTCAACAAAGAGGAAAAAACATCCATCCAGACAACAATATTCACAGTTGCACACAATTAAATTATTTTACAAACATCTCTTCTTCCAACAAACCCTCTCATTAGATCTCCATATTTTTCTTTTCTGTCTTCTACCTCGGCATGAACTCACTTCTACAACATACCTTAAAGCTACGTATGACTTCAATGATGTTGTAGGCACTATGGCAGTTTTACTTCGACAAGATCAAAGATTGAGGAGTTCCTTAATAATTCAAACTGTAGAGGATGTTCCTTTGGGTCAAGGAGTGAAACCATGTGATAAATGAGCAATGACCAAAGTACTGCAGCCCACTCACCCAGTGTGACTCACAGCTCACCTGAGGTCCAACCCAACTTGCTCATCAGCGAGTTTGCTTCATTGAGCTCCTTTAGCTAGCTATCCTTAATAGCCCATGTTTATTGTGCCAGATATCAAGTTTCAATGTTTAGAAACGTAGATGTATGAACTGGCATCCTTTGAATGATCTCAGCTGATAATACGGTGCCACAATGTTACTTTGATATCATGTTAGCACGGTTTCAAAACAACATTTGAAGAATGCAGAAATAAACAGGAGTCGGATGTTGAATTTATGCGATAATCCCATGATCATCTCCAGTTGGACTAAATAAAATGGCTAATTTGTTTTAAAAAAAAAAAAAAAAGCGTGAACAAATTACATAATGTGGATAATGGAACTCCTGATTGTATTTAATTATAATATACAGTAATGCAAGAGAAGTCTTAATTCACCAGCATAATTCAAGGTAATTTACATAGAACATAAAAAGAAAAACAATATAAAGACAAAAATAATGGAATAACACAACTACTCCAAATCAAATCATTTACTATACATATCACCTACATTATTTAGCAAAATAAATGTTAAATATTAACATTTAATTGCATCACCACCCAATGTTAAACACAAGCTTCGTTGCATTCACCATTCATTTGACTGCCATTGAA
This sequence comes from Mola mola, assembly GCA_001698575.1. Taxonomy (NCBI): domain Eukaryota; kingdom Metazoa; phylum Chordata; class Actinopteri; order Tetraodontiformes; family Molidae; genus Mola; species Mola mola. The sequence continues at coordinate 1,109,167 of KV751398.1, forward strand.
TAGAAGTGCAGCTACAGTAATTCACGTACTTTGTCACCAGAGACACACCTGAGTAAAAGCAATAAGGGTTAAACGTAGCTTTCACACAAGTCAGAGAAATAAGTTATTTTATTTATTTGGCTCTAAAGAAACCAATGCAGACGTTGGTGCTCAGTCTGTTGTTAAATGCACATATCAAAAACTAGAGAACCATTTCAGTCAACATTATTCAGATACGGTGTAACTATTATACTGTAAAACTTGTCAGTTGTATATAATGTCAATAAGCATTTCGGCTGCAATTCGGCCACGAGTGTGAAATCTTATTGAAAGTAGTGGATTGATAATGGGTTATCAGCCCAAATATCGGCCCAGGAGCCAGGCGCATGGTCGACATACTTGGCATTGCACTTTATTTTAACAGATACACTTTAAGGAATGTGCAGACTACAAAGGAAATACAAAGCTGATATACTATGACACCACAGTAGGAGAATAGCCAAATTTATTAAATGAAGTGCATGAAGTGGGCCAGACACAAAGCAAACACAACGAAGTAGTAGATTTGGATTTGATATTCTCTGCTCATTAGTGAGATTTGTATCTTAGTGAAGAAAAAACAAGAGGCTAGTCAGGAAAAAAAAAGAAAGAATGAATCCAGGTCCTGATGAGCTGCAGGGAGGTGACTTTGACTTTAGCCGATACGTGGCACTAACACAGCCCTTTTTATTGAAATAAATCACTTATCCCTCAGAGCAAACACAGCAGCTCTAAACAGTTTTGATATATGAAGAAACAGGGTTGTTTTTGTTCCTGTTGCTCAGCTTAAATGGCCAGAATTGTCTCAATTCTTGCATCATTTAAAAGCAAGTAGGGGAAAATCTCGTATGTTCGGACACACTGTTGCGTTTGCCACCTGCTGCCTAATCAAAGCTGATAGAATCCTCAAACTCAAAATAACCTGTTTTTCATCTAAATATTTCAAATGTTAGCTGGGTGACACAGTCTGCAACGTAATGTTTATGAGGAAGCCGACAGAGGAGTGTCAGTATCCATCTGCCCTGCTTTCATTTCGAGTAAATCGAAGGGGATGACTCATACCGGCTGGGATGTGGAGTGGCGTGTGCGTAAAGATAAAGATGACATTTCATCATGAGAGCTAAACATGGTTCCACTGCCTCAGCTGTTCACATCAACGGAGTCAAACTCAATCAGTCAGACTGAATATCTTGAGTGTGTCTCGCTTTAGTACTTAAATGACAGTTTTGCAATGTAAAAGGAATAGGACACGCTGGATTCATGCTGTCTTTTCAGCACTGTTTGCATCTGAATTGGTCTCAGTGAGTCCTGGTTTGGGTTCAAACATCAGTCCTGACTGACGTTGTTATTTTAACATCAAAGCATGACAATTGACGTTAAATATTATTTACAAATCTCTTGCTCACTTGGGCTTGAGGAGCTCCTGTGTTACAAAATTTGCAATAGGACTTTTCTGGTTGGGTTTCAGTCTGAGGTTCTTGGCAGCTTTCAGGAGCAGATCACATCTGTGAAGACGTTTCTCAGCCTGTCGGCAAACCTGCCTGTAGGCGTTCACCAACAATCAGAGCTGCATACAGAGAGAAAAGGGTGCCATCATGGAGGAAGGGGGACATCAGCTTAAGCTGGTGATTGGTTTAAACTAGAAGTACAGTGGGCTTGGATCATACAACAGGAAATGAGAGGATGGGTCACCTGGCTAGAGTGCTGAGATGTGGCTCACTTTGTATGAGGGCTGAGATTAATTATTTTTCTAGTGGCCACTGCCTGCCTGCCAGCCATATGAAATTATGATATACTGCCTTTAGGCTTTGGCTCTACTTCGAAGAGTACAGCAGAGCGATGTGAGCAATTTGTTGGGACAATCCTTAAAAGTGATTCTTGTACGATATAATTTACTTTCTGAATGTCTAAATAATAAATTTAAAGAGTCAGTCCACCCAAAAATTACCAGTAGTGCCTTATCGTTCGAAAAGTGTTTTGGACATACCAGGTGTAGAGATGACTGCTTTTCTGTCAAATATAACGGAACTAGAGGCCCCTTTGCTATGGGTGTTCAAAAGAGCAACATACTGTACTGTACTTTACTGTAACAGTGCCATTCAGCACAATGTCAGCCACGTGTTCTGAAGTGAGGCACACAGTAAGTAGCGGTACCTTCTTAGTAATTGGTGGGCTGCATGGCGTATAAAGATTGAAATATGAAGCAGCTGTACCATGCAGACTGATGAAGTAAAGATCGCAACACTACCATCTCACCTGTCACCCTCAGTCATGTGTGTACCTCAGACTATTTCTGAGGACCCTGAAACTGGTATAGTAAAGTAAAATGCCACAGGAGATTTCAGGAAAAAAAAAAAAAGAACAAAAAAACTTGTAAGCTTATACTTGGATCAACTGTTTTTTTTTTCTTTTTGTTCCTCAAATGTGCCACCTCACTCTGCTGTCCTCTCTACCTTCCAGGTGTAGAGAGAAAAAAAAAAACTTGAGCATTGCCATGGAAACTAGTTTTTCCAGCACTGGAATAAGAAGTTATAAGATAGGTTAAAGAATCACTAAATTTTTTTCCTTTACAGCTCTTACATGTTGCATCATTTCAAGGCCTGTTTCTCTGTTATTATATGCTAATGTGTTCAGTGGCTTTGTTAATTTCATTCACTTACCTTTGTAACAAAGCCTTGGCCAATTCTTAACAATGTATAGTTGTATAACTGTCAAGGTTTGGGGTGCTTGGGCATTTTTGGGCTGAAAGACCATGGGGAACAACACATCCCTTTATACACCCATCTCTAAACTGCCTGATAACAACCCCCCTCCCCTTTCAGTCACTGATTTACCTCATCAAATTAACAAAAAGCCAAAGTCATGATTTTATGCTGATGATGTTAGCATTCCGCTGGTAATGTTTTACTGTTACTTGCCCTTTGTCCTCCCACCATTAATTGCCCTAATCTAATCCCTGCTGCCATGTTTCTCCTGATGTTTCTTTGACTTTGAACCTTACCCATTTTCTTTTTCAGTTATGGAGTAAAATGTAGTAATGTATGTAACTCACTGTTAATGATGTTCTGCCATTCTCTGTTACCATGCTTTCAGTATGTTTACCTCTTAAAATGCAAGTTGTAAGATATGGCCAGAGTTTTAGTATAAATGATTTTCAAAAAAGAACTAATATTATCAACAAAGAGTGAAGAAACAACACTGACAAAGTAAGTCGAATTCCCATGTATTGTGTTTCACAAGCTCTTGCAGTGCAATGAAGTTGAAACACGCTACAAAGATGTCAGCAGAATGCCAGCCAGTATGTTGTGTGCCTGCACCATTAGAGAATCCGTAAGACGTATCTGCAAAGATAAGCAAACGCTGTTTTCTTTACATCCCAAATGAGACAAATGAATTAAAGTTTACCAAAACCACGCTGGTTTGCCTTTAACATTGACCTATAGTTTGATCTCCATCTCTCAGCCTGCCTAGTCTTTTTATCCATTTGCTCAAAGCCGTTATTTAGGCAAATATAATCACCTCTGTACTGTATCAATAGTTGTCAAACCAACTGCTCTTGCAGGGAGTTTGACTGTGAAGCTATAGAACCTCTTACCTAAACCCCTATGACATGCCTGGACACTCACCACAATGTAGCTTTCATTACTGAAAACTACAGTAAAAAGTAGTTGATTACTCTAATCAGAAGATGCCCCCCATATTTTAAAGAAACTGTAACTTCTGGCCATAACTTACAGTGTGCATCTTTAAATCCTGCTGAGTTTAGAGTCTTTGGTAGATGACATTCTTACTGAATGAATTTTACAAATGCTTGTGCTATGTACCAAATTGGCTTGAACGAATTTTACAATGGGCTTAACTCCAATTATATAATCAGAACTTGACCCGAAAAACCCCATCTCATACAGACAATCGTTCCAATTGTTTACTTATGATGGTTGCTTTTAGAGATAACAGCCCCATGTTTATATGTGATGTTTATGTGGGAGGTGGGCATCAGTGGGCATGAAATGGGGCAGTAGCATTAACACCATCTCTATGTACTGAGAGTTTGAGTTAGAAATCAGTGGCTTCAGTATCCTGCAGCAGATCCTGAGGGTTTGCATAAAAATTAAACTAATTTAGAAATAAGCCATAGAAACCACAATGCCCAGTGGGGGGTGGGGGTGGGACAGGAGATTGGGACAATTTTTCATGAGAATTTTGAAACAATAAAATATTATTAATTTATTATTAATTTTCAA
>KV751398.1:1113567-1138054 GCA_001698575.1 Mola mola
CATTATCCGAGAACAATCTTACACAGCTTTCTTTTTGTAATTTTTTTTTTCATGCAAAAATCATGCGGCCAATTTGTTGATGTAAGTGACCTGAACCTCGTGGTTTGCTATCTTATTTAAACAATCACAGCAGAGACATCTGAGCGTTAGTGTAATAAGAATAGGTACCATTTGAAAGCTAGCAGTGAAGAATAGGCTATTTTGCATAGTAGATATTAAGTTGTTCAGCGTAATTTGTAGTCTACTTTGTCTTGTATTAGTGATTTAATATGTAGGTTCATGCTGTATAGGGTGATAGGTCAGATCAGTAAGGAACAGGTACAGCATACAGTATGTTCTTATATGTTGTATTTTTAGTTCAGAAATAGTCAGTATATTGTTAAATAGAACAGAAACTTACTAAACTTAGATAACTAACCTCATGTTAAGTTTTAGTGCTGTTCATAATACTGGTATTGCTGAATTCATAGTGCTGTTTTTCTTCTTCTAATCTGGAAGTGGTGTCTCTGTCTCTCTTAGGTGGTCTCTAACTCTCTTTCTTGCATTGTCTCTTTCTTGTCCTAGGAGGTGAATTAGTGTTGCCCATAATAACGGTGGACTCACTAGAACCCCCATCCATCGCCACCCGCTACCCCGTAATTCCCCCACCCCCAACTACCTATCGCCCTTTCCTTACCCTGCTTGAAACCACCAAAGAGTCTCTCCCCTTGCCCAATGGCCGGCCACCCTGCCCCTTGGACCAGGAGGATTGCGAGGAGACCATCGAGGTGTCAGCATATGGCTCAGGGGAAATGACAGAGTCAGATGACGAGGACTATTACAAAAACTCCCCCCTGGTCACTGATAGGACGGTCCTCCCTCCTCCCCCACCTGCTGAGGGTGCGGTCCAGAACCCACGAGATCACCATTTCTCCCACGTCCCAAACTCCCATCGCCCACCTCTCTCCTCCACTCCTACAGCTAACCCTGACCAGCTCATCCCGCACGTAAAGTCAGCTGCCAGCGGCAGCAGCAGCAGTAGTAGCAACAATAAAATCCCCGCTGGGAAAATGAACACCCGGGATCAGGTGCTGCTGCCGCCGGCCCATCCCTCATCAGAACCAGGCCAACGTAGAGTTCCAGGTATAACCTACCCTCCAAATTTCCCCCATGTTCCTACTCCAGACCCCACTTCTCCAGAGAAAGAGCTCCCAGGTGCCGTTGAGGTCCAGCAGTCCAGCAGCACCACAGGAATGGTGGTGGGCATTGTAGCAGCAGCTGCCCTGTGCATCCTCATCCTGCTCTACGCCATGTACAAGTACCGCAACCGTGATGAGGGCTCCTACCAGGTGGACCAGAGCCGCAATTACATTAGCAATTCAGCCACACAGAGCAACGGAGCCCTTGTGAAGGAGAAACAGCCTAGCACTGCCAAGACGGTCACCAAGAACAAGAAGAACAAAGACAAAGAGTACTACGTCTGAGGGCACGCCGCTTTGACACAGAGAAACACATAGCAGACACGCTTAGAGAAGGAAAGAAAGAGACAAGAGAGAGGGAGAGAGAGAGAGAGAAAAGGCAGCATATAGAAAATGACATACCATACAAGACATTTCATTCAAGACTTTCTTTTTGTATAGTAAAATGCCATACATGGTTCTAATTCTAGCCTAATCAGAGGGGGAAGCAAGATGCCAAAATGGCTTCACGGATGTTTGCACCTTTTGACTTTGCTTTGGTTGATTTTATTTTCCTATTAAATATTAACCATGGTGTGGATTTAGAGAAAAGGCTAATGTATCTCAGAACTCAACAAATACGGTGCCAACAACCATATACTAAATGCTGATGAAACAGTGATTTATTGATTAGAACTTGACAGGTTATTTAATATCTTAAGAACATAAGAAACTGCCACCATCAGTGTTTGTTTGAGGGTCTACACTTTATTCTGAGGCAAGCTTGTGGTTTAAGCTTTAGCCTTAGACAGTATCATTTTATTTTCCAACTAGGCTTGAAATAGCATCTTGGAATCCCTCAGTAAAATCAATATACTGCTTACTTACAGAAACTGTATCCGGGTCTCCAATCTATGTAAGTGTTTGGGGTTTCTGATCTCTAGCTTCCTGTCAGCTCTCTCTCTCTCCCACCCTCCTCTTATTCGCCCATGCACTGTTTCTATCCTTGTCTACCGTGCTCAGCAGCTCATGCAACATAAACTCTGCTGTGTTTCAAGCATGTAGTATTCATTTACGAAAAAGAGATCAAACTTTTTCTTTTTGTGGAGTTAAAAAAGAAAAAAAATATGACGATGGTTGATGAGCATAATAACGTTAAACGTAGCAACTATGGAGATACCACCACTCCAACCTCATGGATGTTAACCTGTACGTTTAGCCGACAAAAACTTGAGGCCAAACCTCCCTTGGTCGTCCATTGTTCCAGCAGATCGGTGTCATTTGTGTCTTGGGCTCCGAGGCATCCATGGTGGGCAAACAGGGAAACTGCATCACATCCTTACAGTTAAAAAAACAGAAAAGACCTCCAGCAAGCCAGATGAACACTGTTCTATATAATTATAAATAAATGTATAGACGTTGCAGAAATCTATGGACCTAAAGAGAAGAAAACAAACGTGAACAGAAAATGCGCAGAAAAGACCAACTTTAGGATTTTTGACGTCAGAACAATTTCACCACCCATTCTGACCCCACCCGTCTCATGAACTGTACGGCTAATGCAATGCCTTGCTGCAAGACTCAGTCACTCCGGTTTACTTTTCTCCCTCTTTTTTGTTTTATTTGATTCTGTTTTTCTGGAGAAATGAGAGACCTTTAAGAGGTTCCACTGTGGAGAGAGATACCTTGCAGCTGGACAAGCAACTGTCTCTTTGGCCCCTCTCAAGCCTGACTGGACTGATGGCAGCCAATGGGCAAACTTTTTGAGAAGAGCACACAAATCTAAAAAAAGGCGAATGGGCACATCCCTGAAAGATATATAACAGAACTCTAGTATTCCAATTTTCTCAACTCTATTAAAAAAGACAACTGTAACATGAAAAGAAAACTTCTGAAAAAGTTTGTGAAATGTCTAAATATCTGACTCATCCCCATTACTAAGAGAAATGTGTTTCCCTGCTATCATTCCTGTTTGGAGAAAAAAAAAAAAGACTGATTTTTTTTTGGTAAATGAGCAAAGGTGATTTAAGTTTTGAACATGAAATCACTCATTCCCCTTTCACATGGAAGAAGAGTCCCTCTCTTTTTATTCCACCTTCATTTGTCATCCAAACTATTGTTTTTGTCCATCTATTCCCTTCTCCCTCTACTGTTGGTCCTCAGACCCTATGGAAAAAGCAGTCTTTAACCATCTTCCATATTTTTTTTTTTAAATATAGATTTCTGTCTATATGGCTGGAGACAAGACTGTAGCCTTTTCAGTTGACAGGCTCCATCAATTCACCGTCCTGCCATTTTTGTCTAGTTTTTCTTTTGCTCCATTCCAACAAGCTCCTCCCAGTATCTTCCTGTTCTTTCTAAATGTTATTGTAAAGTGTTCCAGTGAGATGACTCTAAATATGTGTACATTAACAGAGGGAATACACTTGGTTATATACTTCTTACTCCCTGTGTTGTGTGGTCTCTTCATTGTTTCCTTGTCTCACAGTCTAATTTGACTTTTATAATAAATCAAAGAAATCAGAGAATTCTCTGCTTATTACTCCAGTAGTTGCCTTAGAATCCACAAATTTTCTTAAACATCAAACTCAGTAAGTCCTTTCGTCTAAGAGACCTACAGTGTCAGACTGTGAAAACTCACGTTGGGTTCTGACACTTTGCTTATTTTTGTGCTACTGTGAATTTGTGAGCGTACTTACCCCAACAGTGGAGTCCGGAGGAGATCAGAACAGCAGCTCTGGAGCTGGTAGGGATCCACTGTATTGCTGAAGAATGTCAATACTGATTAGCTCTAACTGTGAAATGAACCAAAGAAAGGATAACCACATTTTGGCTGGTGAGAGACTATTGTATATGCAAACCTGCAGTGGTACTACTAAACTGTCAGATCTACCAAGTTGATGCCTGTCTATACATACATAAAGTAGTGTTATTCTATAGTGTTATTCTAAGTGGATACACCCCAAAAATGACAAGAATCATGTAAGTATACCACTATTAAATACTGAACTGCGTCGACTTCTAAAATAAATTGTATTGTTCCTAATGCCTGCTGTTAAAACATATCTCATATAGCTGACAAAAGTAAGTAATAAGTGAAACTACTTAAGGTATTTCTCTTTTTCATGAAGACCTTAAGTTGTGGAAATAATGTCACATCCAGATGTAACGATAAGTCTTGACACAGCGAAAAGGAAAATCATCACAAGCAAATCAGTTTTGTGAAGGTGTGTAAGAAAATGTTTAAAGTTTGGAACCTTAGCATGCTTTAATTTTTTAAGATGCAATCCTGCAACTCAAGTAGAGTCATCCACAAATCTCCAATCAAGGCCTACAGGCAGTCACAGCACTTTTACCTCATTTAGAAAGACAGAGGCTGAGGTAAGTGTTCTAATGTTGAGTGGTGATCTACTCTATTTTAATTCCACACTCTACACAAACTGTTTGATCATCTAAATTCTCAAATGTACATCACTGAAGACCAATGCATTGTAAGCCCCCTCATTTAAATTTTATTTGAAGTTTAAAACTTGTCACAATGTGGATGAAGTCCTTGTGCCTTTTACTTAATGATAATGCTGCTCAGCATAATGTAGTGTACAATTAGCACTTCACTATTCTGAACAACATAAACATGATGTTTTCAGTACATTTTAGTCCCTACAGTTATTAGAATTTCAATATCCCAAAACTATATTTTGTGATATAAAGAGCAAAGTGCAATAACGAAACTTTAACAGGGTAATTGTGGTTAAAAAAGGATTTAGAAATAAAGACATTTAGAAGCTTGCATAATACAAAGGCCTGTAACCCTCTGCAGCTGAGGTAAATATAGGTTTACTTGTCTCATTTATAACCATTGCGCTACATTACATGCTTTGTAGACCATGAATATTCTATAAACACCTTTCCATTTAAAACATTATATATCAAATCAAACCTTTAAGTCTTTTATGTTTCATCTGCACTCTGTTCCTATCATATTACCATTCAGAATACAAAAGAGAGGGCCTGCTTGTAACATAACTAACAAATGACAAAATCTGCAGCTCTTGTAGAAATCCAGGATAAAATCAAATGGCAGTACTAACAGAAGTTGAAAATGTTAATTGTATGTGATTTGTATGATAATTTAAATACTAAAGTCATACTGTGTAATTGCTCCAGTGAACATCACCGTGCTGTCAGGCACACAGAGCACACTGGAGACAGCACAATGGCTGCCACACATACCTTTCTCCAGTCACCTCATTAACACACCTCACCACTGCAGTGCTAGACTACATTAATGGAAGAATTAACAATGCTAAAATGCATTCCAACCTCCAGCCCTCCCACAAGCTCCTTGATTTCCATTTCAAAAAGCCCTTTTCTATGTGTATTTCTTTACGAACTGCATATTCTTCCCCATCTAGGCTCTTAAAATATGAGCAATGTGTGTAGACTGAATCTCAGTGTTTGCCATTTCCTGGTTCATGCTTAGAGTTCTAGTTTTCTTGCTAACATTTGTTTACTGCAGAGTATCATTTTTAGCACTTATTTAATCATAATCCAAAGTATCAGAAACTATTTTTAACGAAACGAGACGATGCTGCTAGAAGATGTAATCGCTAATTATGATTCATCCCCTCTGCATTATGAATATATTCAACATGTTTCATGTCAGTTATATCTATCAAAATACACCAATACTGACGATGACCATGACATTTGACGGTGAAAGGTTTATGTTTTGTTAATATTACACATATAAACATATCGTGTAACCAATACAACGGATGTTAGGCCTTGAGGATCTCTATGTATTTAACCAGTTTAGTGCGGACTGAAATATTTCAGCAACTTTTGGCTGGATTTAAATTAGGGCTGTTACCATATCAGATTTACGCTATCAGAATATCAAGGCCAAAAGAATTACCAATAACATTATCATGATAAATTCATTTTAAAAAAGAAGATATACATTAAAAATATAAATTTCATACATGAAAACACAAAATGCTGTGAGTTGAAGTGATCTGTAATTTTATTGCGTGTTATGTCTCTCTTGAGTGTAAGGATGTGGGTGAGAGTCAGTAACTCTCACCCACAGACGAACGACCGACTGACCTTGCCTTCCCTAGAGTCATTCCACTAGCACAATTACACTCATTCCAGTAACACTATCTTTTCTTCTTCTTTTTTCCTTCAGCGTGTCATGGTTGGTGCACAGCCTGGCCATATTGTGCCACAGCCATCACACTACTGTATTCATACATGAACATTAATAAGACTGCATCAGAGAAATTAGTGTATCATAGGACCAAAGTAGTGGAAGTTTGTGCTCCACCGACAAAGGCAAAGTTTTTGTAGCTACACGTCTCAGTTGACCTCTTGACATGGAGATGAACCGTGACACTGAGACAGATTCCTGAGACAGTTAATATCTAAATCTAATCTGCTCTGGGCAAACTAAGTATGATAATGTGGTCTCTTCCTTGCTGAGAGTTCTATTTACAAACCCAACATTCATGATATGCTAATGGTGCATGCAACACAATTGCTGTATTTCCTTGCATACCGATTCCACTGAGAGAACAATTAAATAGCAGATTCAAGCGTCCCTTTTGTCTAAGTAGGACAGTACAGGACTTTACCTGTCCAGTAAATGTAAGTTGAATGTTCATAATCATGTAAATAATTGCCGAAGCATCGAAACCAAGAGGCAGAGATATATTATGAGGACAATAACCCATCAGAGATGGGTGGTGAGAATTGCTTGTTGCTGGAAAAAATGAAGTGACCTTTAATATTGCAGCAAATCTGTCCGTGAAGGTTCTCAGTCATCCAGGTCATCTTAATCTCGGAGTGTTTAGTAGGAAGCAACTGGACTTCTTATCGTGTTTGAAGACGTTTCGCCTCTCATCCGAAAGGCTTCTTCAGTTCTGTAGAACTGGTACTGATAAATACATGCAGCCCTCGAACGCTGGTGTTTACTGTAGGCAATGAGGCAACTTTCTTTGATTATCTTAAGGCTCTTCTAAGTGGCAAAGGCAACACTCTTGGAGTCTCATTTATAAAAGTGTCTCTCAGATCCATAATAAAAGTGTATATATGCATCTGAAAATAATGTGCATTCATCCATAAATGGTCAATGTAAAGGACAAATTTATGCAAAAAAAAAAAAAATCACAGAAATCACAGCAATAAACGAGAAGATGCAGTTTGAATTTCTTTGACATTAAACATCGCGATAAGACACCAGACATCAGACACTATCGGTTGCGGTAAGCGTGTTGCGTCATTTCCGGTCACTGGTGGTGCTGTGTGAGACCATGTTGCTAGTCTCTGTTGTTTATCACTGCCATTCACCTTGATTAATTGACAGTAAACTGTTATCAAACTCATATTCAGCTAAGAATTCAACTTCTCTTCTTTCTTTCTAAACTATTCAGACGATTCTGTAGTTCCGCTAATTTAGTTTAAGCAATGGCCTCTCGCTCTCCTCTCTCTCCTTCTCCCTCTTCAACTCTCCCTCTCTCCTGTCCTCTGTGCTCCATGTTTAGTTACGACTCTGCCTCCTTTTGATAGTAGTTCATGTCATAGATGCAGGATGTTGATAAAAATGGAGGCGAGACTTAATGAGTTAGAGCCGCGGCTCCGCACCTTAGCTAGCCCGGTTTATGCTAGTGTAGCTAGCTGCTCCCCTGTAGTCGGTGCAGGCCAACCTAGAGCAGCTCCCAGAGGCATAGCCGTAGAAAGCAGTCCCCGGTTCACCACCAACTAGATCACGTTTCTAACAGGTTCTCCACATTCAGCGACACACCCGCTGAGAAACAGACTCTAGTTATTGGTGACTCTATTTTGAGGAACGTGAAATTAGGGACACCAGCGCCCATAGTTAAGTGCATCCCGGGGTCCAGAGCAGGCGACATCCAGTCTTTTCTGAAACTGCTGGCTAAGGATAATTGTAAATATGGTAAAATTGTTATTCACGTCAGCAGTAACGACACTCGACTTCGCCAGTCAGAGGTCACTAAGATTAATACACTGTAGTTTTCTCTGGCCCCCTCCCCAATCCGACCAGTGATGACATGTATAGCCGCATGTCGTCATTCAACCGCTGGTTGTCGAGGTGGTGTCTCGAAAACAATGTGGGCTACATAGATAAGACTTTCTGGGGGAGATCTGGTCTGATTAGGAGAGATGGCCGCTCTCATATCTAGAAATCTGACAGAATTTACTAGAACGTTAAAACTCTGACATTCCCGAGTCGAGACCAGGAGGCAGAGCTGCAGTCTAACATGCTTCTCTGCGCCTCAGTCAGAGCGGTTGCCTGCCAATATTGGAATAGAGTCTTTGTCTTCCCTTTGGTCTTCCTCTTTGCCTCTGCCCGGTAGCTCCATCTTGAGCATCCTTCTACCAAAATATTCACAGTCCCTCCTCTGCAAATGCCATTGTCATTGTCATTTACCATGTAAATCTGGCCTCTCTAACTTTGTCTCTGACCTGTGCTGTCCCTCTGATGTACTTGTGCCTAATTCTGTCCATCCTCGTTACTCCCAAAGATAATCTAAACATCTTTAACTCTGCCACCTCCAGTCTTTTTACTTTTAAATTCAGACAGAACTGAAGTTATTGTACTTGGCCCTAAGCACCTCAGAGAAACGTTATCTGATCATCTAATCAGTCTGGATGGCATTACTTTGGTCTCCAGTTCTACTGTTAGAAATCTTGGAGTAATTTTTGACCAGGACATGTCCTTTGTCCCTTACATAAAACAGGTTCTAGGGCAGCTTTATTTCACCTCCGCAACATTATGATAATCAGAAACATCCTGTCTCAAGAGGATGCAGAAAAAATAAGTCCATGTATTTGTTACTTCCAGACTGGACTACTGTAACTCATTACTATCTGGATGTCCCAACAAATCTATGAAAGGCCATCAGTTGATTCAGAAGGCTGCTGCACGAGTATTAACAGGAACTAGAAAAAGGGATCACATTTCTCCTGTGTTAGCTTCTCTTCATTGGCTCCTGGTAAAATTCAGAATAGAGTTTCAAATCCTTCTGTTAACATACAAATAATGATCAAGCTCCATCATATCTCAGAGCGCTCATAGTTCCTTATTGTTCTAGTAGGTCACTTCACTCTCTAGATGGAGGTTTACTTGTGGTTCCTAGAGTCTCCAAGAGTAAAATCAGGAGGCAGATCTTTCAGTTATCAGGCTCCTCTTTTATGGCGCCAACTCCCAGTATTGGTCCGGGGGGCGGACTCTCTAGCAATTTTCAAGACCAGGCTTAAAACTATTCTATATGACTGAGCCAATAGTTAAAAAGTTTAATTACTCTTTAGTTATGCTGCTATAGGCCTAGACTGCTGGAGGAAGCACTGAGCATCTCTCTCTCTCTCTCTCTCTCTCTCTCTCTCCCTCCCTCTCTTCCCTCTCTTGCCTCCCGCATGCATGTATATCACACCCTGACTCTCTCTCTCTCCCTCCTTCCCTCTCCCTCCCTGCCTCCCGCATGCATGTATATCACACCCTGACTTGTTACTAACCATGTTCCCCCATAGTCTTTGTTTCTCCCCTATCCTCTCCTCTCTCACCCTGTCCTGTCAAGACAAGACTGGATTTAAATATTAGAGTTGGACTAACAGACATTAAAAATGCAAAATATTCTCCTTCATCTGTCTGTCAAAATATAAGCAATGCAGCCCACCGGTTGAGGAATGCGTGTAGACTGAACCCCAGATTTACAGGAGATGACGACCACTTAGCGGCTTCTTTTTAACATTTTAACATTCGCTACAAAAGAAGCGATCTGAACACTGGGAAGATGGAGTTTTTCTGACACAGAAAAGACAGTGCTTGTAGGTAAGGTGGAAGAGATAAAAGAACACATCTTTGACTGCTCTATCCACACAATGCCCTCGCGGTGTGAGGATAGACGCATCCATCATGCGGCATTACACATTAGTGTCACAGCAGTATTTATGTTTACAACAATCAGACTGATTACTTCACACCTTGGCGAAATGATTGCAACAGTGATTCCCTCCACCCTTGGATGTAGTATGAAAAAGACTGATGGTGAATACAATTAATTTATTCATTTAAATTGTGTTTTACTGAACTTTGCCTGCATTATGATTATGACTCAATATTGAGTGCAATCATTTTCTCATAAGTGTCACTGGCTTTTTCAGGTTTTTAACAGTCCATACGTGCAGGTTGTGAACACAAGTTGGTGAGGTGATTGGAGAGGGTGGAGTGTCTGTTGCACCCACTGTGCTGTCTCCAGGTTGCTTTGTCTGCTTGAGGGAACAATCATGGTCATGATTTCATGAGTTACTTTCCATATAGTCTGGCCCCCTTCTCAGTGGTCCAGAGGTAGGGACTGTTATGGTGAGACAGATGAATTATTCAGATTCTGATTTAAGATTTCTTTGGCTTGTTTTTTCAAACTGAAATGTGGAATGAAATGGAATAATTACGGTTAACAAGGCAAGACGTTTTTTTAATGTGTACAGTATGTAAGCATAATTAGCATTTAAAATCAAGTCAAATTAAATGTGTGACAAGCATGATTATACATTTTTGCTTCAATTCACAGCTTCACTATCTGCATAACCTTTTTCCCCAGCTCAAAAATGTTCCTACACATGGGTCACATACAGATGAATACAGTCTCCTCAACGTTTGTTTTTTACAACCCCATTTACAAAAAAGCTGGGATGCTATGGAAAATGGAATGTGAGGATGTACAAAACATTTAAACTCTATACATGAATGAAGTTCAAGGACATACATATCAACATATAAAATGTTAAAACCTAAATTGACAAAATATTACTGTGTTTGTGTTTGAAAATTATATTTTAAATTTGGTGCCATTAACACATTTCAAAAAAGTTGGGACAGGGTCATGTTTACCACCATGCTGCATAACCTCTTTTTTCAACGGCTTATTGTCAGCTACACAACAGTTCAGGGACTCTTTCACTATAGAGCCATGCTGATGTAATACATGCAGGATGTGGTGTGACGTACAGAGTCTGGACCCACAAGCGGACACAGGAAACTCAGGGGTTAAAGTACAAAATAAAGATTTATTTAACAGAAACGAGAATCAAAACCGAACTGAGTAGCAACGAACACCAGGGAAGGACACGGCTGTGGTGGCTGAGCTCTCCAGTCCCGGCAGGGCTGGAACAACAAAACAATGGTTAACAAAAGGCGCAGGAAACTCCAGGAAGACGCGAAGACAAAGTACAAACAAAAGATCGCTAGGAAGGCTGAGCAAAGTATTGAACAGAAAATTTCTAGTAACACTAGGAACCACAGGATCAAAGTAGCAACAAAAAAGTCACGAGAGCAGAACTAGGAGACTCGGACGAGAAAAACATGGAAACAGAGAGTTCAAAAAGTATCAGGATGTAGGGAGCTGTCGAGGTTTACCTTACTGGGAACAAGACGTTCTGGCGACGAGCAGATCAGGATCTGAGTCTTTTATACAGCCACTGATGAGGAATCAACAGCTGCAGGTAGTCAGCTCTGCACACCTGAACCGCCTTAAGTCTTGAAATGAAGTAACAAAACCGAAACACAACTACCAAACTAAAAGCAGAGGGCAGAACCATGACATGTGGTTTGGCATTGCCTTACAGAAATAAGCAAGACCTTCCCTGAAAAAGGTGTTGTCTACTTGCCAGCAGGGGTCGGTTATATGAAATTATTGGTTAGACTCAAATAAGGCTCTGAAGTGACAACAAATCACTTTGTCATCACAATAAAATCTGATGCTCTGAATTTTCTTCTAAATGTTCACATAGCATTCAGGATACAGCTGCAGAATGTCCATGTTGAAAAAAATATTTGCGGCTGGGATCTAGTACCATGGATCAACTATTTCGAGCCCCTCATTTTCCACATTTTTTAAAGAAAATCATACCAGTGGCATTTGTTTGACTTGTGCTGTAATAAGAAATGCCTAAATACCTTGGTTGCAGTAGTTTGTTTTTGTGTAGTTGTATCTATTGCACTTTGTCATTAAAAGAACATTGGACAGCATGAAGGAAGACATCACAAACGTAAAGAGATTGAATGCACAGACTCATGAAAAGTTTTCAGAGCAGTAACACTGAAGGCTACATTTATTTTAAGGAAGGTAGTGTTGATCGTCTATCAGTCGTCTGTCAGTCTACCACTTTGGTCCAACCTGAAATGTAGTACTAGGGGCAAGTACAGTACGTATCTGTTTTGCCACATCGAGCTGTGAAAGCATAAGCACAATATGCAGAGTAAGCCTGAGGACGTCTGCTGTAGCATCATGAGCCGGTTTTTACAAAACTGAAATAGGTCTACCAGAGAATTCTCTAAGTACACTAGTAGCTATCATTGAGTATAACACACAACTGAATTTTAGTCTAGTGATTTTATGTCTTTTTATTTGTTGTGTAAGGTCAGAATGCTGGCTGCAACCATTGATCTCTGGTACCAAATAATTCACTTTCTAGAATCAGATTTGCAGGGAATAAAGGGCAATGTGGGGGAGCAGGCAGTCAATCTGGCAAGATAAACACCCCAAATTCAATAGGAGGGTGATGAATCACCCCATCCACCATCTTTTAAAAGAAAAACTCTGTAAAGCATTCTGTGTTAAGTTAGCAACCTCTGCCATTTTAAAACCACTGAGGAAAATGTTACATGCAGAGGTGGAAACCCATAATCAACAATTCTGATCCCTGTCTGGCAGTGACAGACAGGGAAGCCAACATTTAGTGTGGTGGAAAAGTGAAGGCAAGTCTAGCTTTTACTTGTTGCTAAACATAGCATGCAGGCTGGAACAGTACGCAATAACATCTGTAAGAGCATTAATAAAGCTAAGCTATGACAAATAACCAGACACACTGATTTAAATAGTCATTAGCATCAAGTTAACAATTTTACTAGTCTAGTTTGTCCCATTGATTTTGCAATCCTCGGTCTATGACATGGCAGACATCCTTGCATCCTGAGCAAATCAAGTCAGGAATTGACAGACCGTTATTAAGACAAGGAAAAAACACCCTATGCCACAGTAAATAGTACAACCACAACCTGCTCTACTTGTCCCACCTAAATACTTAGGAATTCTGCCTTATATCTTTCCTTGACATTGTTTCTTACCTATCAGGGTCAAGGAGAAGTGGTAAGACAAAGACATACAGTATTTGTGCACCACATCCTTCGTCTTCTTTTTCAACCTCTGTGACCTTCGACTCCTCCACAGTGACCTGGTCAATTCCTTAGGTATCACCCAGTTCAAAAGAATCTTTTTTTTTTGTAAATTTCTCATTTTGATACAGGCCTGGCCGCCAATGCTCTTTCACTGATGCAACCACCACATGGTGTAAGGGGTGGTAAGTGTAGTGGATGGTGATGTCAGACCTTAAATAATTCTCCATAGGGCAGGAGTTCTCCTTAAGTATGGCAGTAGTCCTTATATGTGGCACCAAGAACTTGCCTCCATCACATAGTTTGTCAAGCAGAGACAGCAGTGGATTTATAGCTGATTTACATCAGAAACTCCACATGAAGTTGTTCAGAGTTGATTTGTGCTGTGCGATCATAAAAAAAAGTTAAAACGTTCACAGGAGGACTGATCAGTTTTTAACCGTATTAAAACTAAAAGTTGTAGAAATATTAAATGCAAAACAACTTTGTTATATCATCTCTCATTGAGGTAAATGTTGGTGCTGCTTTAGATTTGTGTGTTTCTGCACCCATATCGTCTAAGTATAAAATTGTTCCTCTATAATG
Organism: Mola mola; assembly: GCA_001698575.1. Taxonomy (NCBI): domain Eukaryota; kingdom Metazoa; phylum Chordata; class Actinopteri; order Tetraodontiformes; family Molidae; genus Mola; species Mola mola. The sequence continues at coordinate 1,127,506 of KV751398.1, forward strand.
AAGTTAAAAAACAGTGACTCTCTCCCCAGGGATTGAACTAGTATGCATGGAAAGCCACAACCAAATCAAAAGCTCTCTTTGAATCTGAAGCAGAAGTAAGTAAAGGTAAGACAGGAAAGAAGAACAAGATGTCTTTACTCTATTTTGAGTTGGATTTCCTCCTTATTTCATCATCCAATATTCTATCCATCTGTGAGACGTACCCCATGTCCACTGTGCCCATTTACTCACCATCCTGTAAAATATGATGTACTCAAATGCAAGGAACATGCTACGATAAGACATCTCAAACACTCCCAAGCTAAACTTTTCTCCCTTTCAAACAGGCTACAACCTGACTAACTGTATTAAACATAGAGATAGGTCCAGAAGTATATGAAAAATGACAGTTCTTTAGCATTTTGCCTCTATACATTACTACAGTGGATTTGAAATAATGCAACCAAATGTAATTGAAGTGTGGCCCTTCCACTTTAATATATGAGGTTTTACAAAAATATGGCACTTACTATTTACTGCACTGTGAAGCACCGTCAGTATTATAACACTGGGCTGAATGTCAGCAGAGAATATAGCCATAGATGCCTCAGAATTCAACTTGCTATTTTTTTTCAGCAGTCATACGTGCCCATGCCAGAACAGTGCCTCAACCATGTTTAACACATGATGTGGTATGGTTCGGGCCAATATCAACATCACTGCTACCCAATAGATTCTAACGCAGAGCCACACGGCCGGGGATCTCTTCTCCAGAGACGCCCCGAAAGTAAGTGTGCATTTCTGCAATAAGCACACCATCGAGTAGAGTTTTTAGTTCTGCAGTGAACATTATCACTCCCCTGTGCTCCTCTCTGAAACGGCACAAGATCAATATTTTGGGTCTCCTCCCCTCTCCTCGAGTAGCATTAAGGAAGACTGCGAGAAATAACCCAAACTGTGTACCAAGTCTGGCTGGCATGAAAAATTTTGAAAAAAGTGTGCTTGGCAGGCACAAATCATCCAACCACAAAGGTCCAAACCAACAAAGCACTGACAGTTCAACATTAAGTGTAAAGAAGAAGTCACTACTCAACCTACAAATTTCCAGAAGTAGTTGTTTGAATTAGAAAGAACTTAATTTGAATGGAGTCGAATTGTATCACTAAATTATTGTTTTGTGATGCCAAAATGTGTTTAATGTATACATTTTCTCTTGCTATTCCTATGGAGAACTCAGACTAAGTTTGATGATTGATGATTTCATTTCGCCGTGAATGCTCTTATGAAGGATTTGTATCAGCCCGGCTCTGCTTCAAATTCATCAAATTAAAAAAGTAAAAGGGCAAAAACTGAGCTTTGGAATGATTCACCTAATACAGAAAGCTATGCTGTAAACATCCCTCAGAGCTTCGTTTTCACAAATCATATGACATCACAGGATTGACAGACAATCAGCTTTGACACCATCTCAGCAGCTTTCCCTGTCATGAAAACGATAAAACATTGTGCTTGAGTGTGTATCCGTGCACATGTGAGTGTCACAGAAAGCGATGCAGCTTCGGACTCAATTTGTTTATTTGCCTCTGAGTATAGGCTCAAATAGGCTGTGAGATTCCTGTTAGTTTGGCTGCATGTGTTGTTCAGTGTTTAATCGCGTGTTTGATCATGCACCCCAAGGCAGAGGAGGACCTGCAGGAACAGCCTTTGTTTGAAATCCCCAAAGACAAGCAGACAGGTAATCCTCACATTCTGTCACTTGGCACCTGAAAAAGCACATCTGCAGACACCTGCAGACTGCAGAATGAACACTGTGCTTCATTTGAAAGTACTTAAAAACCACAACACCAATGCACACAGATCAATGTTAATGCAAGATGTACAATGTCAACACGCTCACACACATCCAGCACATATACAATACACACATACACATAGCCACTTTTCTTCACTCACCCAAGGTCGTTAAGACATGTCCATGATAAAGTTTGTCACTTGGAATGTGCGAGATATCGGTTCGAGGGATTAAGAATTGATAACCATCACCACTACAAAAAAACATATTTAACCAATACAACGAATCACAAACTAATATTGCAACAATTTCCCCACACATATTTGGTCTGTTAGAGCACCAAACAAAGAGGTGTTGCTATTATGAAAAGTAGAACAGTAAATTTCTCCCACAATGATTCTATTATGGATCCAGAGGAAAATATAGAATTATGTATGCGATTATATTGGCCCAAATGTTGAAGACCCTTCCTTCCTTTTTCCATTCCTCCTCCTTCCTTTTGGCCTTGGTGATGCATGGCAATCACAGCATCCTACACTCAGGGAGTAGACCTTTTTCTCACCAGTCTGCTACTCATATTCCTGCCTAGACTACTTTTTAGTTTGCAGCTCTACTATGATGAATATCTCCAACACAAAGATCCAGCCTATCACTATCAGTTATTACACACCGGGGTCTATCTCTCTGATTAAAAAACGAGCCACACCACCAACTAGAAATTGGAGATTTAATACATCATTACTTAAAGATTTTATTAATTATTTCAAAAGGGAGCAAGAAATATTTGGGGGAATCAATGACCTGCCAGGGATCCAACCATGTGTTCTTTGGAAGACAGCAAAAGTAGTTATGCATGGTAGAATGATTTGCTATTCATCACATAAGACCAAAAGAAAGATCACTCAAATTACAATTAGAAGAGAAAATCAAATCACTACAGGCTGCCCATGCTTCCTCCCCACAGGAACACATATTGAGCAATTTGAGAAAATCAAAACTTGAACTAAATGAACTAATTGATAAAAAAAAAAACTATTCTTGATACAAAGAGTATGCTTGGAGAACTTAGTAAACAGCAATAAACGTGGTAAATAATTAGCTTACCAACTGAAACTAAATAAGGAAAAAAAATAATCTTTTCCCTCAAGAATTCAGCTGGGAATATCAGTTACATTCCTAGAGAAGTAAATAAACATTCTTTATAAAAACTTGTATCCCCCGACAAAACTCCTAAAGCTGAGAGTCTACACCTCAGTCACACCGTGATTGTTTTATTTTAGATCCACTGTGGTAGGGGGGTAAGAGAACGTCATTATATGGTTCACTGACCAAATACTCTAGACCTTACTGTACATACATACATACATTAAGTAAATCACATCCAAAAAAATCAAATACATCAATCAGCAGTTTTGCATGTGAGTGAAAAACAAATGCAAAAGTCATGGTTTCGATATAGAATTAGAAAACAGTATCAAAAATAAATAAAAATAGGTTATGCTGGTATTTTATGAGTTAAGATTAATCATATACTCTAAATTTAATTTGTTAACAAGAAGTGTCAGGTTGTATGTAAAGTGATCCAGCTGCCTGGAGGATGTAGTTATTCTGGCAGGGGTGTAAGATTGCAACATTACATCTGACAAGATAAAAGATCAGATAAATAAGGTGGGACCAGCCCACTGAAAATCTTAAAAACCAGCAATAAGATAAAAACAATCCTAAACAGGACAAAAAGCCAGTGAAAGGAGACGAGGACTGGTGATATGTGATAATGCGCTCATCTTCTATGTGGTGTTAAAAAGACCACATAGAAGACAAGTTGCTGCTTTTGTAACTAGCTGGAGCCCACAAAGGGATTGCAGTGCTAAACTAAAATATTGCAATAATCTAATCAAGATAAGGATTAAAAACATGAACAACTCTCTCAAAGTCTTTAGTAGAGAGGTGGGTTTTTACCTTGGCCAAGAGTCATAATTGGAAAAAGCTACCTTTTACTATTAAAGTTTTCTGTTTAAAGGAGCCGCTAAGACCATATCAAGAATGTTTGCAGAGGAGCAAACAAATGAGGCTAATGAGCCAAACATAAGAGTTTTCAATATGATCAGGTCAGAAATGGAGTTTTTGCGATTTTCTTTAATTAGTAAGTAGACCTGAAAACTGCCAGCAAAGCAATAGAAGGAAATATTATGTTTCTTACAAAGGGACCCCAAGGGCAGCATATAGAGGGAAAAGATGGAGTCCTGGGAATCCCCGCAGAAAAGTGGTGCTACAGACGAAGGGTATAAGCCTAGGTGAACAGAGAAACTTCTTTTCACAAGGTAAGACTGAAACCTACACACTTTTCGCGATGAGATAATAAAACCTTGTGGTCAACAGTATATCAAGGCTGCAGTGAGGTTTAAAAGCACAGGAAAAGCAGGGTTTCTCTCAATGAACAGAGAAGATAATTCTTACTCTTAAACGAGCAGTTTCATCACAATGCCAATGTTTAAAACCAAACTGAGACTTTTCATAAATATTAAAACTAATCTAATCTAAAATGGTTGTAATTGATTTAAAATGAGTCTCTATAAGACCTTGGACAAAAACAATAATTTAGCTTTTTTTTTTTTTTTTTGAGAAAGAGGCTGAACTACAGCACGTTTACCACTTCACCACTGAGACAGCGTAAGATTGACTGTATGATGTGCTGACAGACCATGAAAACAGCATCTACTGTACTTCTGGATCTGGTTTCTAAAGGGTGTTGATAGTGCCTGAGGGCCACTTCACTGAAGGTGAAGGTGGTGTGGGTTTGGTTGATGACGATGGGTTGCAGGAGTAAGGGCAGGTTGGGTTTTTGCCAGAGAGGAGAGTTAGGCTGGTACTCTCTGCTGCATCTCTGTCCCGCATTCTGCAGACTTTGGATGAGACTATGGTTTTCCTGTTACATGTTGAACCCAATTACAGAATAAAAAATCCAGAGCTCTACAATGTATTGTCCAGCCTTAGTGGTTCACTTTAGTCACTGAAGTGAAGTGGAGACCCTGACCTATATTTACGTCTCCCTTTCATCAAGCTGAGGTCCTACGTGTTATGTAATATCCGATTTTCCTGTTCATTCAGTTGGTTTCTGAATACTACCTATTGTCCTTCTAAGGTTAAAAAAGAAAATAAATATGTTAAAATGGTGTTTTTTACACATCTTGTACTTGTGACTGCTAGTGACAGTGCCTTGCTATCATAGAATTGTGGTTCAGACTTCCTTTGAGGAAATAATACATCGCTGCTTGCCAAACAATTCAAATTTTATTATATAAAAACAAAATATAAAGGTGAGTGACAGCCTACCAAACTACAGTACAGCAGGTTGGTCATATTTTAATAAGAGGAACTGAATGTTACTGTATTTGAGATGTCAGAAAATGCCTGTCTCTTGTTCACTTGGAGCTTTAGGAAGTTAAAAACAAATGTTAAAAAATAAAACATTTTCACATAGAACTTCCTATTCTGAATATCCGTGTTTGCAAATGAGTTTACTCTTGGCCAGTTTGCATTTGGGAATTTCATTTTTCCATGTGGTTATTCCTACTGGAGGAACATAATCTTCCTGTTCATTTACTTGTACCTACTTTATTTTATTATCTTATATGATATTGCTATTCTAGTCTCCAAACCATCTTCTGAATTTCCATACTTGAACCCGGCATCATATAGCAATTCATTCGTGGCAGGGTTTGTGTTGTGAGTAAATGTGTACAGCCTGTCTTACATATGCTGGACAGTCAACTGTGTGTGAATCCTTGCACTTGTCTGCTGCTCTCCAGGGGTGAGATCACCACTTGGTGCCATGATGCTCACAAAGCTGGGGTTGGCTTTTTGTCTGATGCCACCTACACTGATCTAGGATCTATTCCACCACCAGGAGATCCCAGTGTGATGCTACTGCTGACAAAAATCTTCTATTTGCCGCCTACTCTCTCTAAACGTATTTCACTTTCTTTTTGTTTATTTCTGTCTCTTCTCTGTCACTCTCCTTCTCCTCTCAATATGCATCACGGTGTTTAAACTAATTGACAGCACCTCTTGGGCATGACACAAATAGAGGCTCAATTTACAAGTCAAATATGTTAAGGAGCGGTGCATTAATGGAAAAGAGTCAGGCAGAGCTGTGCAGCACCAGGAAAAGGGTGAAGACGAATAAAAATTGGATACGAGATGTTGAGCAGGGGCTAAAATGGGGCATGAAGGGAGCTCAAGAAAAGTAAGAAAAGTATTATATAGTATTTTATATATACAGCAAGAACGAGTGTGTGTCTGCATGTGCGGCAATGCATGCGGGTGTGCCAGCATATGTGTTTGTATGTAATATATATAGATGTAGAGAGAGAGATTGTCACTGCAGGGAAAAATTCAGAATGCTGGGCAGAGAAGGAGGATGATGGATGAACAGGTAGCTGCCACCAAACGTCTGCTGCTGGAATGAAACCGTAAAAACACACTGCACTTACCTATCAATCTGCTTGTCAGAGGATTAGCTGCCTGACTGGCATACAACACACACTTTCACAAAGTCTGTGACAGGGAGAGAAAAAAATAGGAGGAAGAGAGCGAGGAGTTGAGGAAAACAAGATGGAGAGACAGTGAGGAAGGAGGAAACAAACGTGTCACAGGATTGCAAAATCACTTTGTTTCTGAGAGCTCCCATGATGTTGAGTGTGTCTAGGCGTGTATCCTCAGGCATCCATCCCCCACTATTTTTGCCCAGTTGTCATAGTAACTATGATCATTATGCTCCTGTGACTGTGTTTGGGTTTTTGAGTGTAACGTCAACGTGAAAGCTTCCAGAAACTGCACCGTCCATAGCATAAGGTTCTGTTCCCATACCTCCGCTCTGAGCTCTATGGTAGAAGTTAGTTCCAACTCGGTCCTTACCAATAATCTCCTCCCTGCCTCCCCAACTGACCCCCACTGGCCTTACATAATCATTCAGAGGTGGAGATTATTCATGGCATCAGTTATGTGGAACAAATCAAGGACACATAAAATGACTAGGTGCTCATCAAGAGTTATTCCAGATAGGCTTCGATTAATGAATGCTCTCATTTAAACTGCCGTGGCATTGTAGCAGCATCTGACTGACCTTGCCACTTCTAAAGACACTTCAGCTCTATCACGCAAGCAGCGTCCACTCATTACCACCCTGCACTCTCTCTGGACTAATGAGAGTGTGTGTGTGCGTGTTTGTGTCTGTGCAAGTGAGAAGGAAAACATTAATGCACAATTTGACATTATTGCATCCAAAACATAAACAGCTGGTACATACATAATAACATGGTGTTATTGTAAGGCAATGAATTTATGGTTTTATTCAACGTGTTGAATCAGCATCAGTTCAGCTGAAAGAACAAAGACAAGGAAAAACAGTGCTGACGGTACAGGACACACCCAGAAGACTTGGGCAACAGACGAAGCTTACAGCTGATAGTCAGCTTGGTGTATCAAAGCTCTGACTCTGAATTGATTTAGCAGGAATTTGGTAAAACGAAACATGGAGGATGGAGACATGACACTGAAGAAAGAAATCAGAAATGCGCCAAGTTTAAAACGTCACAAATCAGACTTATTTTGGATATTTTAACAAGAAAGAAAAGGTAGACACGGATAAGGCAAATTCGATCTAAAATGTCATATGAAAATAAAACACTCTGGTATTATGAACACTGGGATATGACTTGAAATTGATAAAGGTGAAAAAAAGAATCAAAGTACAGGATATCACCACAGCAAAACTGTAGTAATGTCAAATAGAGACTTAAAAATTGTGATAATATTGTATCCTGGGTCTCTGGTGATTCCCACCTCTAATATCCAGTCATCAATCAATTCTAATCAAGATCATATGACAATTTAGGTTCTAAATACTTTGTCGACCAAATAATCTGTTAAGAGACATACAGTTTGAGCTATAGATAAGTCAGAACTAGGGATGGGAATGAGGAGATTCCTAGAGTAGTCCTCAAAATGAACTCAATTGGTGAACAATTTAAAGTTTAACAAAATAAACTATTTGGATCAAGTGCTTGTGGCTGCACTTTAAAAAAAAAAAATAAAAAAACCAGAGGAAATTGGCTCGAGTGTAAAACACACGGCAAAAAGAAAAAAATCAGGAAAACAGATAGCAGCTGTTAGCTGTTTTTACCCCTGCAATGCATAGCTGTGATCGGGGCAATGGAGAGAAAATCACCAAACTAATAGGGATCAATTTTGTTACGATTAAGACATCTACTGGAAAAAGTCCATATTACACAGATGAATTTAAGTTCTACATCCGCACATGTAGTGCTGTGCATTCTGCTCTCACCCCACAGCGCTCACCGTCAGAGAGTTGAAAAGTCAAAAAGTCACAATGCTTTGAAAAAAGATTGACGTAACCACTTTGACAATTCAAAAGATGTTTTTACCTAATTAGATATTCTTCTTCAGTACTTGTTTGTTGGGGTTTGGTTTTATGAAAAGATTTTGACTGCTCTTCTTCCCCAATCAGGACATACACTTATTAACCAGCACAGGCACGCTCCGTCAATCTTGGAATTAGAGCAACTACTTGTGCTCATCACTAGTCACGACCTTGCAATGCTTAATCAAATGATATTTCAGTCACACAACAAAGAAAGGAAAGAACATGTAAAAAATAAAAAAAAATAAAAAGTGTAAAACTAACATTTCAGAAAGTAGAAGTTGTGCTGTATCTTACAATACTGACAATTCAATAAAGCATCTGCTGAAATTATCATGTGCAGGAGCCAGTGGCAATATATCCAAAACACACATTAAATTTCCAGCAGAAGCTGTGAAAGCTATTACAAAGAAGTTGCTCAATGCCATTATCCTTTATGACCAACCACTATCTGTCATGCAAAATGACAGATAGTCACTATGGCACAGGTTGGCCCATAGTTATGCTGCTATGGGTCGAGACTGCTGGGGGATTTCCCACTGAGCTGAGCCCCTCTATTTCTCTATCTCGCTCTTTCCATACTTCTAATCTCTACTCTGTCATGTCCCAGGATTTGTGTTTCTAACTTCACCCCGGGGAGAAAGTCCCTCTGCCTTATTGTCTTTTAGCCACCTGGTGATGTGGGAGTGACGGTTCTGGTAGTGACCTGCTATCCGGTGGAGATGTGACCTTGTGTCTGGGATCATGTTCAACTTCACCTATCCTACACAGCAAAAAGACAGAGTGGCCTGGAATCCTGACCCGGATCACCATCTGGTTCCAAGTGTCAACATAGTTCAAACATTAGCGCTGCTTTACAACTGACATTGGACCTCAGCTGAAAGCCCACAGGCTTTCTTAAATGTCACTGCATACTGAGTTAACTCGTACAACTGCAATGCTCCAGATGATAAAGTGCTGAGGAATAGCATGTCAGCAGTTCAAGTCCAGCCTCCATGCGTTAAAGTAAAGCTAAATCACTGGAAGGTCCCACTGGATAAGTACATGTGATTTCTCTAAGAGAATGCAAGTAACATGAAGAAGGTGATGAAAGGGGTGGACACCTATCTTGAGCTGTCTGGCTCATCAATTACAGCTTATGCAAAAAAGATTGGGGGCCATTTTAAACATTTACAAACCTATTCAAATTGACAAGATGTAAGTGCCTACAAACAGTCTACACAAAGAGGTTTACTAATAGGTCCCTCTGTAGGATTAAAAGCCTTCAACAGAAGCCTGCTGTCTGCACCTAAAGTATTGACTAACACCAGCCAACAAACTTTAATAAAAAAAAGCTGGACAGTGCAACAACCCTTCGAGGAGTTAGCTGAGAACATCAGCTCCTGCAACGTCCTCCGCTGCCAGTATTATCCCTGCTATCAGCACTTAAAACGCCTGCTCACCCAGGGGGACAGTACTGACAGAAGAACATTAACACTAAAAAATAAGATGATAAAGGCTAAAAACAGAAGATTCATCAGCACTGAAGGTGATCCCCTCAACTTGATTGCAATTTTGCTGGAATCTCACTACAAACACAGGAGAGACTCTATATTTATACTATCTTACACACGGAAATGTGAAGGTCATTCTTGGGAAGATGTGTATTGATGGAACCAGCTATTCATTAGTTCTCATATTCGGGCTATCTTAAGCATATGTTTATGTTTCTATTTTTGTCATATGAGAATACATCATCTGAGATTACTTATATCACGGTATAACATAAGTGCTGTCTTTTCATGGTTTTAAAGGCTGCATAACAGTGACGTGAATTTTGTTCTACTGTTCTCACATATGCCTTCGCCCACTTTGGCCATTAAATGAACATTACTGATATTACTTAAATATTTTGTTCTTACCATTCTGTCCCAGAATACTGTTGAAGTATCAATGTCAAAGTATATAAAATAAATAAAAAATCCATGGAAAAATACAAAAAACAGCACAACTATTGCCTCAATACAAGTGGCTGTGTCTCGCTTTCATTTCAGTACCATGGACAGCGCTCATTTGTCTGCGTGTGTGTGTGTTTTTCCACACCAGTGAGTTCCATGACCAGAAATATCACTGATGCAATAAAAAAAAAAAAAAAATGGTCTCCTGATATGCCTAGTGAAGTTTTCTTGAAAAAAGAACAAAAAAATAAATAAAAAAGTTGGTTCACATATGGGCGATTTTTCCAACTTTATGTTTGCTTTAGTGCTCATAGAGGGTATTGCAAGTGTGTGAATTTACTCCAGTGGAAACATTGTCCTGACAATATGTACAACTCTTACAGGCCTTATTTCATTTAG
>KV751398.1:1138070-1168454 GCA_001698575.1 Mola mola
ATTTAAATTTGTTTTACTGTTTTGTTAACAATTTTTTTTATAAAGAAATAATTAAAAATGAAGACATAATAAAATACTTAAACTGAAAACATAATAAACTAATAAATACTGACCTACTGTAATAAAATTTGTATAATAATAATCATAATAGGGGAAGAAGAACCTATTCTGTATGTGCATGACTATCTTTTAAATTCTGATCACAATGAGGTTGATACTAAGGACCATTCATTACTGTTATAGAATATAAAATGTATCACAAACCACTTTACCACTAACAATTTTAGTTTTAGATTGCAGGACTCAGGAAAAGTCTTTCCTCAATATTATTTAGAAATAACATTATCTTATAGCAGAGGAGAGTGTCAATAGTTTTGCTGCGGTCAGATATCATAACAGCTTCTTTGGGGATGTTCTGGGCCCATTCTAGCACCATTCAAGAGAAGGACCATCTCGGGCGCGACTCAGTGCACTTTAACAGGTCATTAATTTCTAAAGCAGCATAGTACATATGTTGAAAGTGTACCAGTCCCAATAAAGAACCACTGATCAGCAGGTCCATTTCTATGTATCAATGTTCAATTGGTAGCTTTGCATTGAACATTTATGGTGTAATGTGGTTCGGTTCAGGGTGGAATAAGAAGCTGATCCACATTAAAAGTACACTTTATAAGGGGGAACATGGCCTGTAAGTGTACAAATGCACAAAATGTTATTAATCTGATTATTTTTTCTTTTCAACTTTTTAGTTTTTGCGGGCATTGCTCAGTCTTCATGCAGTGGATTAAAAAAAAAAAAAACGCATGTGAAGTGAGCTCGATGGGAAAAAAATTACGTAAAATAGAATCCTTTAAAAGTAGCGTTGATTCTGTGTGGTTCTCTAACGACAGAACAAAACAATACAGACTGATGCTTTCCTTTCCTCCTGCCACAAGTTACATGCCTACCACACACCTCCTAGCTTTCAAACTAACCCTTGCCATCCATGCGTACCTTCACTCTACACACATGGCCAGCTAGGCCGATAATCCTCCATTACACCAGTCTTCTCTTACCCCCGTTGTCTCTGGATCACATTCAGTGGAAGAGGCCCTCAAGTCAATTAACAATTCCAATAAACTTTTCTGTCCATGTCTTTGTTTTGGGTGCCTCCTGAATTCATAACATTTAGCTATGGTAATATACAAACTGCTGCTGCAGCGGCATGGTCTGCCAGCCTGTATAAATATCACAGTATAACCAATGTGGTGGCTTTTGGTTGCTGTATGTAGAATATACACATGTGGACAAAATTGTTGGTACCCTTCTGTTAAAGAAAGAAAAACCCACAATGGTCACTGAAATAACTTGAAACTGACAACAGTAATAAATAAAAATTTACTGAAAATTAACTAACTAAAATCAGACATTGCTTTTGAATTGTGGTTCAACAGAATAATTTGGAAAAACAAACTAATGAAAGTGGCCTGGACAACAATGGTACCCCTAGAAAAGATTGAAAATAATTTGACCATAGGGACATGTTAAACTAAGATGTGTCCTGTAACTAGCATCACAGGTGTCTTCAAGCTTGTAATCAGTCAGTCTGCCTATTTAAAGGGTGAAAATTAGTCACTGTGCTGTTTGGCATCATGATGTGTACCACACTGAACAAGGACCACAGAAAGCTAAGGAGAGAGTTTTCCCAGGAGATTAAAAGAAAATTATAGACAAGCATGTTAAAGGTAAAGGCTATAAGACTCCTGTGACTACAGCTGCACATATTATTCAGAAGTTTAAGGTCCACTGGACTGTAACCTCCCTGGACATGGCCACAAGAGGAAAATTGATGAAAAATTGAAAAGACGGATAATACGAATGGTAACCAAAGAACCCAGAACAACTTCCAAAGAGATCAGAGGTGAACTCCAAGGTCAAGGTGCATCAGTGTCAGATTGCACCATCCGTCGCTGTTTGAGCCAAAGTAGACTTGATGGAAGACGTCCAAGGAGGACACTACTGTTGAAAGCAAATCATAAAAAAGCAAGACTGGAATTTACCAAAATGCATATTGAAAAGCCACAAAGCTTCTGGGAGAATGTCCTTTGGACAGATGAGACAAAACTGGAGCTTTTTGGCAAGTCACATCAGCTCTATGTTCACAGACGCAAAAATGAAGAATACAAAGAAAAAAATACTGTACCTACTGTGAAAAATCGAGGAGGCTCGGTAATGTTCTGGGGCTGCTTTGCTGCATTTGGCACAGGTTGTCTTGAATTTGTGCAGGGTACAATGAAATCTCAAGACTATCAAGGCATTCTGGAGTGAAATGTGCTGCCCAGTGTCAGAAAGCTTTGTCTCAGTCGCAGGTCATGGGTCCTTCAACAGGATAATGACCCAAAACACACAGCTAAAAAACACCCAAGAATGGCTAAGAACAAAACAGTGGACTATTCTGAAGTGGCCGTCAAATCCTATTGAACATCTGTGGAAATTGCTGAAACATGCAGTCTGGAAAAGGCACCCTTCAAACCTGAGACAGCTGGAGCAGTTTGCTCACGAGGAGTGGGCCAAAATACCTGTCGACAGGTGCAGAAGTCTCATTGAGAGTTATATAAATTGCTTGATTGCAGTGATTGCCTCAAAAGGTTGTGCAACAAAATATTCAGTTAAGGGTACCATCATTTTTGTCCAGGCCAGTTTCATTAGTTTGTTTTTTAAAATGATTCTGTTGAACCACAATTCAAAAGCAATGTCTGATTTTCAATAGTTAATTTATTTATTATTACTGTTGTCAGTTTCAAGTTATTTCAGTGACCATTTTGGGGTTTTCTTTCTTTAACGGAAGGGTACCAACAATTTTGTGAAAGTATGAAAGTATTACAACTAGTATTCATGTCAATAACTTGTACTGTACTAGTACTTAAATTATGCAATTCTGAAACATAACATTTAAAACCTGAGCAAGCCATACAGGAACTGTTGCACACCATGCATGCATGCTGGTAATGCACTCCTAACTACTCCTTGCTAGCACTACATTTCTCTAAGGACAATGATATTAATTATCTTCCTACTTCAAGATAACATGCAGGTTTTCTTGAGACTTCAGTACAAATTAACTCTTTATAAAGAGAAACATGTAATGGTAATACAATAATTGAATAATATAGAATAATAAACTTGGCATTGGAAGCAAATAACTATGACATCTCAAAAATTAATATTGTGATAGAGTTCAATATTTTTCATCAGTGATGAAAATTTTGACTAAACGTTCAGTAGATTTATTAAACACCTTTGTAATGCTAATTTAGAATAAAAGTCAAGATATTTCAAAAACACCACTGTTTTTGTTTTAGAAGCACATATATTTGGGTGAAACAAGAGTTTGCCCATACTAGTGCTGAGAAGGAGAAGTGAGGGAAAAATACACTCTTCCTGACACAGACATTCCCCACTTCCTGTCCCAACTCAACCTATCTCCACCCCCACCTGGCCCGGTCACGAGGTTCAGGTGCAGCCGCTCATCGTCATCACTAACTGGACGGTACGTTTTTTTTGTGTGTGTGTGTTTTATTAGTAATAGTACACACTGCAGCTTGTTAACTACTTAACTGGACGGACAGAGCACGCTGCAGGGAGCAGCTGAGAGACACAGAGCATTTCGTCATGTTTGCAAAGTGTCTGAATGTAGCCAAGAAGCTTGTGTTCTGCTGGTTCTGTATGCTCGCATGTAAGAATCAGGTCAGACACCCAGTTATCCTCACTTACACATGACAGACATCAGAATTCAACAGGGCAAATCTATCTGCGAGAAATAAGACTCTGCGATCCGTTACCTACGCTTCTTGTTGATAGTTCAGAAATCAGCTGGCTGGAGAAAAACAAGCTAACCTGGTTGATTACGTGTAGGTAAACACACTGATACAAGCTGAATGACCTTCATTCAAACTAGTTTATCATCTCTGTAACAGTCTTTTGGGTTGTCTATCTACTCTGAATCAAAGCATATATCGATTATCTGCTTAAGTGAGTCAATGAGTCAAACTGTCGAGGCCCTGGACAAATACAGCAGACCTGACCCCAGTCATACGATCACTGCTGTGTTGTTGGCCACTTTGTATACAACATGTTCTGCAAACACCAGCAAGTGATTATGCACTGCAATAAAAACAAGCCCTCTTGACAAAAATCCTCTTGTATTTTCAATATAATTTATCAATGTATTATTACTTGCACCAGTGTTTTGTTTTTGTTTTTTCCCTTGTAGGAAACAAGCCCAGATTTTGGAAGCAGCACGGAACAATGCAACCAGTTCTCACTCAGACGTTGATGACCCACACATACCAAGAACAGACAGCATTTGTAAGTTTCCAGAATGCAAAAACTACACATGGGCAGTAAACTTTCGCAAACCAACAAAGGATAATTGTGGTAATTTCTCTTTAGGTCCCTCAATAGTTCAACACATCTCATGCAGTGATGTTGACGCTTTTTCAATGAGGTGAGTCCAAGGGACCCACAGGAGGTGACTTGAGTGGGTCCCTGGAAAATCCAGAGTCCTCAATAAAATTTAGATTTTGGTATATTGGTACATTTGGTGATAATTTCAAACACATTTTGAACATATATGAATGTAAAACAAATAAAATTCCGCCTCTGAAAAATTTATTGCAAAACTGTCACAGCACACAATTTTTAAAAAAAAAAGCATTTTTCAACATAAATAGCACCAAAATAATTACCAAAATTCAAATTAAAAAAAATGGTGTGTGTACTGGTAGTAGTAACTATAAATCATCAATAAAAGTGCTGATTTTAAACACAAAAAACATTCTCGTCAACAAAAAAACTGTCACCAAAAAAACACCAACATCTTGTAGTCGTTGCATCAACTAAATCAACTGAACTCAGTCAATCACTGTTAAATTTTTAGCACAAAAATTAAACTTTAACACGGTAATAAGTTTAAGAAAAATAAAACGATGCAGTTATGCTTGTGGTGTATAGTAATCAAGTCCATAGCACATACAGTGGGGCAAAAAAGTATTTAGTCAGCCACTGATTGTGCAAGTTCTCCTACTTAGAAAGATGAGAGAGGTCTGTAATTTTCATTATAGGTACACTTCAACTATGAGTGACAAAATGAGAAAAAAGTCCAGGAAATCACATTGTGGGATTTTTAAAAGAATTTATTTGTAAATTATGGTGGAAAATAAGTATTTGGTCACCCACAAACAAGCAAGATTTCTGGCTCTCACAGACCTGTAACTTCTTCTTTAAGAAGCTCTTCTGTCCTCCACTCGTTACCTGTATTAACGGCACCTGTTTGAACTCGTTATCTGTATAAAAGACACCTGTCCACAGCCTCAAACAGTCAGACTCCAAACTCAACCATGGCCAGGACCAAAGAGCTGTCGAAGGACACCAGGAAGAAAATTGTAGACCTGCACCAGGCTGGGAAGAGTGAATCTGCAATAGGCAAGCAGGTTGGTGTGAATAAATCAACTGTGGGAGCAGTTGTAAGAAAATGGAAGACATACAAGACCATTGATAATCTCCCTCGATCTGGGGCTCCACGCAAGATCTCATCCCGTGGGGTCAAAATGATCATGAGAATGGTGAGCAAAAATCCCAGAACTACACGGAGGGACCTGATGAATGACCTGCAGAGAGCTGGGACCAAAGTAACAAAGGCTACCATCAGTAACACACTACGCCGACAGGGACTCAAATCCTGCAGTGCCAGGCGTGTCCCCCTGCTTAAGCCAGTACATGTCCAGGCCCGTCTGAAGTTTGCCAGAGAGCATATGGATGATCCAGAAGAGGATTGGGAGAATATCATGTGGTCAGATGAAACCAAAATAGAACTTTTTGGTAAAAACTCAACTCGTCGTGTTTGGAGGAAGAAGAATGCTGAGTTGCATCCCAAGAAAACCATACCTACTGTGAAGCATGGGGGTGGAAACATCATGCTTTGGGGCTGTATTTCTGCAAAGGGGACAGGACGACTGATCGTGTATCGTGAGATTTTAAGCCAAAACCTCCTTCCATCAGTGAAAGCATTGAAGATGCAACGTGGCTGGGTCTTCCAGCATGACAATGATCCCAAACACACCGCTCGGGCAACGAAGGAGTGGCTCCGTAAAAAGCATTTCAAGGTCCGGGAGTGGCAGAGGAGATCTGCATGGAGGAATGGGCCACAATACCGGCTACGGTGTGTGCAAACCTGGTGAAGACTTAGAGGAAACGTTTGACCTCTGTCATTGCCAACAGAGGTTATGTTACAAAGTATTGAGTTGAACTTTTGTTATTGACCAAATACTTATTTTCCACCATAATTTACAAATAAATTCTTCCCACAATGTGATTTCCTGGATTTTTTTTATCTCATTTTGTCTCTCATAGTTGAAGTGTACCTATGATGGAAAATTACAGACCTTTCTAAGTAGGAGAACTTGCACAATCAGTAGCTGACTACTTTTTTTTTTCCCTACTGTATAATGACAACTTGTACTTCATATTGTACAATTTTCTCTGCTTGACCTCTTTCCATTTGGCCGATGCCTCTTCAAAAGGGAACTCTGCCGTTTTGGGACCCAGGTTAACCTTGAGAAGCTGCTCTTATTGTTCGGATGACAGAGAACCCTTGTTCACAGCCAGCTGTATGCACAGATAGTGTGGTGGCCAGTTGGGGAAATCTTTTAGTTGATATTTTTTCACTAATGCCTAAATACTGCATAACAATACGGGGGCCACCATTCAAAGTATTTTTTATCACAGCCACCGGAGTTATGTTCTCTTTATTTCATTACAGCACACCCCCCAGACCTTAAAACATCATCGTGCGTGAACACAGCATCGAGCAGTGGAAACGTTAATTTATTTAGCTATATGAAGTTTGTATCCTTAAATCTTGAAATGAAACGTCTTGACTGGCTAGTTGTTATGCTGGTGGCTAAACTAGCATGTTGAGGGACTGTGCACACGGGGTTTCCCTTGTGTTGGCACAGCACTTGCGTTGTCTCCCAAAAGCGAGGTTCTCGTGCCACTTACTTTTAACACAAATTGTTGATCGTTGTATCGTTTTACCCGGGAACATTGCGTTGCATCCCCGGGACGCATGGACAGTGACTTTAGTCCGTCCTTTTAGATCTTAGTGCGTCAGAGTCGCAGGACGCGTACCTAGCAACATCTCTGCTCATGTATTTCTCAAAACCAAAAACTGATTTGCTTATTTGCAGTTTGGATGTATAGTGTTTCCCCTTACCTCTAAACTACCAGTAATTTTGTGTCATTAATAATTTACAATTAATCTCCATATTTATATACCGATGGTATATATCTGTAGGTATATATCTAACATATTAAACAATATTGTTGTGTTTCCCAAACATTCATTTATTCGTCTGTTTCAGCCTGACACAAATTATTGGCTGCCACACACAATATTTTAATTTTGGAGCTCATAGAGCTATATGTCTGTCTCTGTCATAACCTTACTCTAACCTTCTGGGATTTTCATACCACGTTAATGTTTCTTCCACGTAATGTATTTGTAACATCTTGCATGTTTGTTTTCCAACTAACCAAAGAATATCTGGAATCAATCGCGAAGGGATCAGACTCACGTCTGAACTCTGTTGAAGACAATGTCGGTGAATATCATCAGAAAAACCAAAGAAATAGAAAGCATCGCATAAAACTTACAAAAGAAAGCCACCACCCAGTACTACTTGAGGTAACAATAGTTCTAGAGCTGAAAATTGAAACTCGGAGACGAGCCTGGAAAATGCGTCAGTGATGAAGCTGAAAAAAAAAAGAAAAATGGTACCAGAACATACAGTTAAAGGCATTATTGTCTTTACTCTCTCGTGCAGTGCCATAAAATGGCAAGGCACTTGACAGGGAGACATAACACTGGACCAGCTGTAGCACAAGCAATCGCATTTCCTTTAAAGTCAAAGGAACGAAAATTTTTTTAAGGCCTCATAAGGAACTAAGGAAACGATGCTCATAATAATGTGCTTCTGAAGGCTGGTAGCAGAACACTGATCCCAGGTCAGCAATGTAAGACACCAGTGAAAGGCAAGTGACTACAAGCATTGCATAACCTGAAGCTTTCTTCAAAGAAAATCTTTAAGGAGGCACGTGTCCAGGTGCAGAATTTCACAAAAATGCAGCACCACAAAACCAGGCAAAAGTCGCATCCAGTCGCTCTGCTCCTTTGCACAGCCTGTCCCAGAGGGTGTGAACGGCAAAGTCTGGGAGCTGGTAAATGCCATGCACTAAGATGACATCATCAGAGGGGACAAAAGCCTTTTAAAAATTGAGGAACACAAAGCATGGACATGATAGAACTAAACATGAGTACATTAGGCAAAAAATGCAAGAAGTAGGACAACTGCTTTTGCACGCACGGAAAGATGGCAAACTGAAAAGAATTCAGGACTTTTACGTAACTTCAAACTTCAACCTTGCGATCAAAGCAGTAAAGGACGTGGCAGGCTTTGACAAGGACAAGAGCATCTACAAGACTCCTTCCTCGGCTCTGAAATCTGGGTCATAGCGTCAAAAAGATTGCAGATATTCCTGAATGTGAAGCAAAAATGGCAGAGTCTGATAATGAGGACTTTCTTAAGAATCTGTACAGAAGCTGGGGTCTTAATGAAAAAAAAAAAAAGCAAGCCAAAAGCTTTGTCATCAATTTCAGCGCATTGAAATACGGGGAAGAAGAAACAAAAGCAATTGAGCAATTAATTTCTACAGGGGGCCACATGAAAAATCTGAACTGTGTTGGAGGGTCAAACAAACGATAACTTCAACTTAATTCTGCTCAATATTAATTTTTTTCCCCCCCATTGGTTATATGTCCACTGGTCCTGTACCAGAACATTCTTGATGCCGTGACAAATTAATTTCCCTACGGGGAATAATAAAGTCATCTCTAGCTCTATATCTTGATTAGCTGCTAGAGGTAATCATAAGTATATTTATGTAAATGTATGAATTTTGGTGTAGGTGAAAGAGGAAATAATCCTATAAAAGTAATAAACAGTTTAAACCAAATAAATGACATCACTTACATCTTATTTTTCACCTGTTAATCTTCACAAATACTGAAAAGGTGTTTTGCAGTATGTCAAAGATAAGCAACTGATCAACTTCATAACAAAAAGCAACAAGTGCTTTTGATGTTTTCAGTTCATTTAACTTTGTTCGTTGAGAAAAATCGAGTCTGTTTTGGGCTTTAACAAGTGCATTGAAATCAGGCTGAATGTCTGAGGTAGCTGTGCGAAGGACATCTGAGAGGTGATCATCAGTGATAGAGGATCTTGTATCTGGATTTGTTTAACTTTATCACTAAGAATGTCTGTCCACATATGTAAGTGGAGCCAAAGAGGATTAAAATCTTCTGAGCATGTCTCCTCATGCGTGGAAATTTCTCCTCTTTGAGTGAAGAGTAGAACTCAAGCAGTAGGACTGACCTTAAGTGCTCTGCCAGAAGTGTTACAGACTGCAGGCCAAACATGCATTTACCTCTGTGAAGAAATCACTCCCCGTTGTTGTCCCTTTCATTGACTGAAGATGAGTAGCTGGGCAGTGTCCTGTGCACCCCAGCTCTCATCCAGAGCCAGGGAAAAATAGTCAAAGTTAACCACTCTGTTGTTCAGCTGAAGCTCCACATTTCCCTCGTTACAGTGCGTCGGGAGAGGGGAACGTTCTCAAATGCTCCCTTTTTCTCTGAGCATATTAACGCAGCGGAGTCCACCAAACACTCCTTAATAAACTCTCCGTTGTTTACTTTTTCTTGCGATTTTGTGAGATAGGACATAACTCGTCTTCACAGCTGCATCTCTGGGTTTAGAAAGTTCTGTAAAAAGTCCTTGTTGGGTTTGCGGCTTGGCTAGCAAAGCTTTTGACTCCTTTGCGCGCTCTTCATCAGACAAGTTCTTGTATTTCTCCTCGTGTTTGTTCACGTAGTGGCGATTCAGATTGTAATACTTGAACACAGCGACCTTTGACTTCTGTAAATAAATATTAAGCAGTCCATGTCATGTTGAAACGCGGCATTCAGAGTGAACTTTTCTGTTTTTAACGTGAGCGAACATTTTTAGGTCGCCAGAGGTAGCTGATCAGCATCACCTGTTGCTGTTCGGACACGCACGCATGTACGTATGTACGCACATGCGTGCATACGTTAAAAAAAAAAAAAAACAAAAAAAAAAAAAACCGTCAGGCTTTTCAAAATAAAAGCAACACGGTTTTATTGCGTGTATAGCATAGAGACGTGTTCGTTTATGTTTATGACTGAGTCTGAACCAACTAACCAAGTTGAGAAAGGACGTATCCACGTTGTCCACGGTCCTAAACCTGAGAGAAAGCGGGATGGACATTCTTGCATTTTTTTATTATTCAGTTTTGTCCTCTTTTCGTTTTCGGTCCAAGGATCGTCATGTTCAACAAGACCACTAACCCTGAGGAGGTCAGTGATGACACTACACTAATAGGTAACATAATACTAGCCTTTCCATTCAGTCCTTATTTTCAGAACACTGAGAAATCAAAAAGATTTTTTTTTAGTATTTATTTTAACAGGATTTTCAACACCAAAGATAGATTGGATTAAACCAGCCAACAATATATAAAAGTAGTAGTGTTGTAAATTAAAGTAGTTTAGATCAGCTCAAACACCATTTTCATCGCATTAACAAGTCCACACAGATGTCCTGAAAACAACTTTTTTTTGACTAATTTTCATTTCTTAGTTCTTATAAGGACTCAAATGTGGAACAGTAAGAATTTTCATTTTTCCACATTGAGGCAGTGACACTTCATATCTACGTGCCTTATTTGTCCATTACCTTTTCCAAGCTAAACAACAGTTGAACAATCACTGTTTAAACAAGCTATGCTTGGCAGCTGTCTCACCCTGAGGGGATTCATTGATTTCAAAGCTGCCGAAACACATAAAATATCACATCTATCTTCTGAGGAGGACACTGAGTCTGTACATGGCCCAACAAGATACATGGCTGACTGATTGTGCAGTACTTTCACTGGCAGTACTGCAAAGGAATAGATTAGAGCAGAATTGCCTTCATTATGAATAGGTACAATGAAATGTTCCGTTGCTTCTCTCATTCAAAAGTATATAACAATAAACAAAATTACAACATACATAATGCAAAATTGAAAATGTCTAATATTTCAGGGATGGAAGTGTTTGTCCGTGGCTGTGTACCAATTGTTTCTGTAGACACAAAGATCTCTTCAGCCGTCTCTTTTTATTGCTGTTACTGTCAAATGGAAAATACTATATATTCAATCAAGTTGCAGATATCTCCTTACTGTGGTGTGACTCCTGGTGCGACTGAAGTTGCTGGTGTATATCCACTGCACCTCCACGTACGCGCATGCATGGAAATGTTATGGAAAAATGGTATGGAAAAATCTGATGCACTGTGCTGACAAAGTGATTAGATTACTTTAAAATTATGATATAGATAGCTTTCACTCAAAAAATTGCACGGTATTGCCACTTAATTGTCAATTTATTGTATTAATATAGTTATTATTCATTATGTCAACAGGAAGCTCAAGACTCAGTGGTATGACAAGTATTTCACACACTACATACACTCTTTGTTAATTTTCAGTTACCTGGTTTTACAGGAGTTTGATGTTAGTTAATGGCAAGCTGTTGAAATGTTGTGGAAGTTGTAATACTAGATACTAATACTATATACTACTAATACTGATTAGTTTAAAAAATGAGAAGAAATGCTCCTGGTAAATGTAAAACTAGTTACAGGTCTAAGTATCTTTACATGGCCCCTTGTTTTAAATATATATGAGGTTGCCCATGTGTATTAACTTTTCCAGAACAAATTGAAGAATTGACTGTGTAAATGGACAACCATGTTTTCAGAATTTCAGTCAGAGGTGATCCCTCTGTACTCTCAGCCTCACGTGTTTTGCATGTTCACATCAGGTTGCTTTGGGTCAGCTTGTCACACTTTTGGAGAATTAGATTTGATACATACACTGTATGGGCGTTGCACTATATGCACCGACTGTATAGACTGAGATGCTCGTGGAGCCATGATATTTTCATGCATGGAACTCACTGAAATGTAAACTGCTACATCTTGTGAAAGCACACCAATCCAGGTGAAATATCAAGCTTTCAGTGACAAATACCTTACCCCTGTTTGTTTATTCTAAGTGTTCGGAAAGAACAAGACTGTTGTAAAAATTGTTTTTGAACCACCTCTGCTGTTGCTGCAGCCGCTAACATTAAAAATCTTTTGCTTGCATAATGCAGGTTTAATATTGTTATGAAGAAGTCAAGGAAAATGCAATATTTTGTCTGTGACACTAGTACTTGCTGCCATTGTTTTTCAAAACTGTGTCTACAAAACAAGACAAAGATCACATATTCGATGGTGGATAAGTTAGTCATATTACAGTACTTGTATCTGGCAGTATGGATCACAACATTCAGTAGAAAAAGTCCAAGTTAAACTTCTCTTTTGTAAAGGAGGTCTGGTATTTATCATACCTGTCGCATAAATTGCCAAACTAGTGTTCATTTTTAAAATTATTTTATTTACAATGTCTATTCCATCCTAAATTAAAAAGCAGCAGGATTTCAGATGGATTGTTTGTTAAATCTAATGTTAAGACTTCAACTTACATTTGGTTAAATGCTCGTCATGAGTTCCACGTTGCTTAACAGTGGTGTTGAATGTACATTAATAGACACCAAAGGGAGACAAAATTCATGTTTACAATTTTTGAGAGAGTCTGTGAAGTGTAAAGGCATTTTTGTGTTCACACAAATTTATCATTAATTTAGCAGTTAAGACAATTCCTCTTGGGCCTTCAGAAAGGGTGGCTCCCACCAGGCTGCTGCCAGTCACATAATAAAAACAGGTATGTGTGGTGTATGGTGCCTATATGCACAGTAGGCAACACTTTAAGAAAAAATACCAAAGCCAAGTAAGATTGTACTTACTGTTACTGTTAAGGCCGTGTTGTCCACAGTACTGAAATCAAGCCAGAAGTGACAGACTCACATGAACTTGCCACTTAGATCAGTTTCTTTGGATGTGTGCTTTTAAATGTTGTGAATAAAACTTTTAGCCCTCATTCAAAATTTCACATTGTATCTATCCACAGACAGCAGGGAAACAGAAGGGAAGGGATGCTGAACAACTGGAACTGTCCATCGTCCCTGCAAGCAGCAGCTGTTTATGTATCACTGCTGATTATGACATGTTAGTAAAATAAAATGATACTGAAGCACCCTACTTGTTCGAGTTTCTGGTCCTTTAGTTAATAAGTGTATTTAATTTTGAAACAATGGCTGTGTGTTTACATTTTTTGGATAAAAAGACGAACCAACTGATGGCTGAGAGCAGAGACGCTTACTTTCTTCATAAAGAATCTGCAAGTGATTCTTAAATTAGATTTTTTTTTTTTTTTTATCAAAGCACCCACTTTAGACAAAGTCCTCGTACTTCCATTTCAAATTTTCCCTTGAAACAAACCTTATGAATGAACTTTCAATATGTTAGACCGTTCTAAATAATTTGTTAATTTGCTACACTTTAGCTCAACCCATTTTGTCTATGATTTGCTCTTTAAATGCTTTGGAGTTGTACAACAGCATTTTGGAGAGGATATGTACGATCTGATTTGATTTTTAGACAAATTCTAAAATCAGCCTGAAAATAATTTATTTTTTGTTTTTTTGCTTTCATCAATATTCAGTATATGTATCTCTCTTACCAATATAACTCAAAAAAATGCAAAAAGATGTTCAAACCTGTGTGTAACTAATAAAAAAAAAAAATGAGAATTTCATAAAAAAAAATTTGCAATATTTCAGTTTTAGAGAGACCCCGTACACTCACTTCACCATACCTTTCAACAAAACTTTTACTCTGCACAGTGGTATTTGAGTTGTTTTATTTTTTTTTTAATTGAATTGAATTGAGTTTCTGCCCCCTTGTTGGTGAACTTAGATATAGACCACAGCCAGAAACTTGTTGTCTGTTAGTGACACCACCACAGAAGCACATAGTCCTCCTAGAAATCCTAGAAATAAACAATTTACCTGCATGGCAGGTCTTCGTGTATGGTCAGTATCAGTACATCTCCTTGCTCTTCAACACTTTAAAATATAAATCGTGATCATTGTTTATATGTAGCTATGATTTCTATCATCCAGCACTACCAGAAATACAAACTGTGGCAACTCTAAGCAAGTATGTGTGCCTTTGTGTACATGTCAGCATGTTTCCAATTATGTAAGTGCATATATGAGTGGGTTAATATTGTCTGATTTGTAACTACAATGTCCCAATAGCAACAGCTTTTCCTAAGCAAAGTACAATCATGCATAGACAGAAAAGGGGATTTGCATGTATGTGATGTTATATATTGTGTTGCTGTCTTTGTTTAGGAGTAAGGCCACGATGTGACCAGTCACTGGGTATGAGATTACGGCTGTATGCACTTTCATGTTTGCATTAGTACATGTCCATGCTTGGGACACATCACTGCATGAGAGACGATGTAATTGCTTCAATGAACATTTCTGTAATTCTCAAGAAAGCCTTAATAAGGAACATGGGTGAATAAAGTGAACATTCATCAATAACAGGAAGGAAGATAGAAGAGTGAATAGGACGAGACAGGGATACGTCGACTCTTGTATTGAATTACACCCTAAATATGAGAAGTATCACGGCTGCTCAGCTTTCGAGATTATTATCAGTATTTCATATAGCGCATAGCATTTGCTGCAGTAAAGGCTTCCCAATTCACTTCATTTATTTCAACTGTAGGTATCATACTGCTGAATTTTGCCAATTACTGGGCTAAAACATCTCATAATAAGATGTATTCTCTGATGAGCAGTTTAATTTAGGGTATGCATACAGGCTTTTTTAAGAACAACCCTAACACACTCCTTTCTCCTTTCAGTTTTATGGCTTTAATTAATGGTTTTATTTAATTGATTTTAATGTGGGCTTTGAAATATTGGGTAAATAATATTCTGCTGGAAAATGACATTGCATTCAGCAAAAAAATAGGTCAAAGGGTAAAAATAGGTTGCATTTATTTTAATGTTTGCTATCAGTCAGAGCCATGCAGTTCTTAAAGGGCAGGTGCACATATCACATGGAATAAACACCTATAAAAAAAGAATTTTATAGAATCATTTTGAATAATACCAATCCATATTCCCACAGAATTTGAAACGAAATAAAAGTGGAATTAAACTGTTTTATTTGGTTAACATTAAGTTGAAAATGTAATTTATATGCCTTTTTGATTTAGAGTTGATTTTGATTTGATTTCGATTTACCTACCAGGTCCATTTGTTTTTAGAGATAATTGACTCAGCAAAAGAACAACATTTAAACGATGAGCACTAAATCAATCCTAACACATAATCATAATGTTAGAAGCTCCTTGTCTTACAGCTCCACTTGTCATCCCCTGTCAATCGAATAGTCACATGGTTAACTCCGCTCCACTCTTTTGCCTATGTTTGTAGGTTAATTTATTTTTTTCTATGGTGCTGCTATGATTTCATTTCTTTGACATCTTAAATATCATTTATTTTATGTAAACCTTATTTAATGGAAAAGTTTTTCATTCACTAATAGCAGTTTTCTTTTGTATCTAACTAATGTATGGACTCTCGTATGCAAACACACCATTTGACAACTTTTCACTTTTCACATAAGTACATGCAATTTTCAACAAAAATAAAATATGTCAGAATGGCTGAATAATGTGCTACATGACAGGACAGAACTAATAGAGATGCTCTACAAAACATGTTCCAACTGTAACCTTTCACAACCATTGTGCAACACATTGTGTCAAACAGCATTCGCTTAATAAAATAATCAACCACAGCAAAAACAACTCTTATTATACAAACTCCCTTTCCAATAAAGTTGGGACACTGTGTAAAATGTAAATAAAAATAATATACAGTGATCTGCACATCCTTTTCAACCTATATTCAATTGAATACAGTACACAATAAAGATATTAGATATTTAAACTGTATTTGATGCCTGCAACAAACATGCTCCAGTCCAAAAAAGGCTGGACAGGACTGTTTATTACTGTGTTACCTCACCTTTTCCTCTAACAGCACTCAGTAAGCACCTGGGGACTGAAAGCAATAGTTGCTGAAGTATTGAAAGTTAAATTCTTTCCTATTCTTGCTTGACGTACATCTTAAGTTGCTTAACAATTCAGGGCTTCCATTGTCATATTTTGTGCTTCATCATTAGCCATACATTTTCAGTGGGAGACGAGTGTGGACTGCATATGCACAGTGAGCCCATGTTGTAATATCCATCACAAAATGATGAGTTTTTAATGAAGTGCTGCCTAAGGGGGGTCAAGGGGTTACAAGCATTCAGTGTTGGTTTTCGGCCTTGCGCTTTATGTACAGAGATTTCTCCAGATTTTCTGAATGAAAGTTGGTTAAATATGCTTGGGCTGTTAAGAATAAGCCAATTTTGTGATATGCCGTGTTTTTCTTGTAACTGTTCAGTGCTTTGCAATTCTACATTTTACCAAAACTATTTAATGGTAGTTTTTTGTTTGTTTTTTCATATCTATTACATAATGTAGGAGGGCCGTAGCCCTGTTAGCCTATTTATACCAGCAGTCCCTGCAACACACAGTCTTGCATCACATCATCCGCTAGCCCAGTGAGCCAGTGCTTTAAATAAACAAGTTAAAAACAGAATTGATGAATGGACATATGCTCCCATTGAGGAACTAATATTTGTTTCTGCTTGTGTTTCCAGTCACAGAATTGCCATGTTATTACTATTTTTATAACACGCACACACACACAAACACACACATACAAAGATATATTCAAAATTTGCGAATAAATATAATTATGGAATTTGATTACCCTAATAGTTAATGTTGAGTCGGTGTGTGCTTTTGCCAAAACACTGTCGGACTCCGTAGTTTTCTCTGGTCCCCTGCCTAACCTGACCAGTGACGATATGTTTAGCCGCATGTCGTCGTTCAACCGCTGGCTGTCGAGGTGGTGTCCAGCAAACGATGTGGGTTTCATTGATAATTGGCAAACTTTCTGGGGAAGACCTGGTCTAGTGAGGAGAGACGGCATCCATCCTACTTGGGATGGAGCTGCTCTCATTTCTAGAAATATGGCCAGATTTATTAGTCAGCCAAATTGACAATTCAGTGTTGAGGCCAGGAAGCAGAGTTGCAGTCTTACATGCTTCTCTGCGCTTCCTTTAGAGTCATCCACCTACAACCCCATAGAGACTGTGTCCGTCCCCCGTCCACATAAATTCACTAAATTCACTAAATCAAATAAGAGGTCACATAGGAACTTAATAAAAATCAACACCACTAATGAGGCAGTTTACAAAGTAAAGAGACTTAAATGTGGACTCTTGAATATCAGATCCCTATCATCTAAAGGTGTATTAATAAATGAGCTTATATCAGATAACAATATTGATTTATTCTGCCTTACTGAAACTTGACTGTGCCAAGACGAATATGTAAGTCTTAATGAATCCACTCCTCCCAGTCACATTAACACACACATTCCCAGAGACACTGGCAGAGGTGGTGGAGTTGCAGCCATTTTCAATTCTGCCCTATTAATAAACCCTAAGCCCAAACAAAAATTTAGTTCATTTGAAAATCTCATTCTTAGCATTTCCGATCCAACCATGAAAACTCCAATTATGTTTGTTATAGTGTATCGAGCACCTGGACCCTACACTGAATTTTTATCTGAATTTTCAGAGTTTCTCTCAGCTCTGGTCCTCAAAACAGATAAAGTTATTATTGTAGGTGACTTTAATATCCATGTAGACATTGAAAACGACAGCCTTGGTACGGCATTTCTCTCACTATTAGATTCATTCGGCTTCTGTCAGTGTGTACAAGAATCAACACACACTTTTAATCACACCCTTGATCTTGTTCTGACATATGGCATTGAAATTGAGCATTTAAATGTCTCTGCGCAAAATCTGCTTTTATCAGATCATTATCTTCTAACATTTGAATTTCTGCTCATCAACTATAAACCAAGAGTCACTAGTTATTATAGCAGATGCATATCTGAGGACACTGTTGAAAATTTTAAAGAAATTATTCCCTCTGCATTAATTTCAGTGCCATATCCCAAAATAACAAGAGGAGTCATATCTTAAATTTAGCCCCTCCCAGCTTGATCACCTTGCCGATTTCACTGCCGGCTCTCTACGTGCTTCACTCGATTCCATTGCCCCAGTTAAAAAGAAAACAAAACCAGTAAAGAGACTAGCTCCGTGGTATAATCTTAACACTCGCAAGTTAAAACAGAAAACTCATAAACTTGAAAAGAAATGGCGTTCCACTAAACTGGAAGAGCCACACATGGCCTGGCAGGATAGCCTTAAAGTATACAGGAAGGCCCTTCGCCGAGCAAGAAAAGACTACTATTCAGCGTTGATAGAAGAAAACAAGAATAAGCCCAGGATCCTTTTCAGCACTGTAGCCAGGCTGACTGAGAGCCATCATTCTATTGAACCATGCATTCCTAGAGCCCTCACCTGTAATGATTTTATGAACTTCTTCAATAATAAAATTAGACTTATCAGAGAAAATATCCTACACTCCACAGATTCCAGTTCAGCAACAGGAATTATAGAGGCTGTTATTAGTCCTGATGTGTGTTTGGAAAGCTTCCATCCAATTGACCTTAAGGAACTAACGACAACATTATCTTCATCTAAATCATCAACCTGTATACTAGACCCCATACCTACTAGGTTGCTCAAAGAGGTTTTACCCCTAATTAGAAATCCACTACTAAACATTATCAATCTATCCCTTGTAACAGGTTATGTGCCCCAGTCATTTAAAGTAGCTGTAATTAAACCGCTCCTAAAAAAACCTACCCTAGACCCAGAAGTTTTAGCCAACTATAGACCAATATCCAACCTCCCCTTTCTTTCAAAGATTCTAGAGAAAGCAGTAGCGAAACAACTATGTGGCTTTCTTCAGTATAATAGTCTATTTGAAGAGTTTCAGTCAGGTTTTAGAAAGCATCACAGCACAGAAACGGCATTGGTAAAAGTTACAAATGACCTCCTCACTGCATCTGATGCAGGACTTATCTCTATACTAGTCTTATTAGATCTTAGTGCAGCTTTTGACACTATCGATCATCACATCTTACTACAGAGGATGGAACACCAAATTGGCATTAAAGGATCTGCTCTAAGATGGTTTAAGTCCTACCTATCTGATAGATATAATTTTGTTCATGTTAATGATGAATCATCAAGATATGACAAGGTTAGTCATGGAGTCCCACAAGGTTCTGTGCTTGGACCATTACTATTTACTCTATATATGCTTCCTGTAGGTAAAATTATTAGAAAGCACTCCATACATTTTCACTGTTATGCAGATGACACACAACTATACTTATCAATGAAGCCAGATGAAACCCATCAGTTAGCTAATCTACAGTCATGTCTTAAGGACATTAAAAACTGGATGTTTCATAACTTTTTAATGTTAAACTCTGACAAAACTGAAGTCATTGTGCTGGGCCCCAAACACATTAGAGACTCATTATCCAGCAACATAGTTAATCTGGATGGCATTGCCTTGGCCTCCAGCACCACTGTCAGAAACCTGGGTGTTATCTTTGACCAGGAGCTGTCTTTTAAATCACATGTTAAACAGATTTCAAGGACCGCCTTCTTTCACCTCCGTAACATTGCTAAAATCCGGCACATCCTGTCTCAACAAGATGCAGAAAAACTAGTTCATGCGTTTGTTACTTCCAGGCTGGACTACTGTAATTCTTTATTTTCAGGTTGCCCTAACAAAATTTTAAAAACTCTTCAGTTAATCCAAAATGCAGCAGCGCGTGTACTGACTAGAACTAATATCAGAGACCATATTTCCCCCATACTGGCTTCTCTGCACTGGCTCCCAGTTAAATTCAGAATAGAATTTAAAATCCTTGTTCTCACCTACAAAGCTATTCATGGTCAGTCACCATCTTATCTTGAACAGCTCATAGTACCCTATCGCCCATCCAGAACCTTACGCTCCCAGGATGCAGGGTTATTGGTGATCCCAAGAATTTCCAAAAGTAGAATGGGAGGCAGAGCTTTCAGCTATCAAGCTCCTCTCCTGTGGAACTATCTTCCAGTCTTGGTACGGGAGGCAGACACACTCTCTGATTTTAAGAGTAGGCTTAAAACCTTCCTTTTTGATAAAGCTTATAGTTAAGGCTGGCCTATCTAGCCCTTAGTTATGCTGCTATAGGCTTAGGTTGCTGGGGGAACACTCCATGATTCACTGAGCTTTCTTCTCTCCCCCCTCTGACTCCGACTCCTTCTCTGCTCCTGTAAATGTCCATATCCTTACACTAACTTTACTTCTTCCCCGGAGTCGTTGTGCTTTACCATCCTGCAGGTTTTTCTAGGTCGCGGTGGGAGGTGCTGCTGTGGTCCTGCCTGATGCCCCCTGGCCACATTAGGAAAGGAGATCCTGTGACTTGGATCCTGTGACTTGGATCCTAGGCTGGATTTCCAAGTGCAAATCGGGACCCACAGATCACAATGGCTTCTGGATCAATAGACTACACCTGCTTCTGGACCACTACACTTCACATATCCCTGGATTTACAGATTCTACATACTCTTGGACTCAGCAACACCCAGATCTTCCTACATGGAGTACAATGACTCCTGGACCAACAGAGTCCACCTGCGTCTGGATCACTAGACTTTCCATACATCCGGACTCATAGAATCCACAGACTCTGGGACTCATGGATGTTTTATACATTCTAAATGAACTGTTGTTATCATGTTTTTGTGTTCTGTACAAGTGACATTTATTGCACGTCTGTCCGTCCTAGGAAGAAGGATCCCTCCTCTGTGGATCTTCCTGAGGTTTCTTATTTTCCTTGTTTAGGGTTTTTTAAGTTTTTCCTCACCCGGTTCGAGGGTCTAAGGGCAGAGGATGTCACATCTGTACAGTTTGTCAAAGCCCAGTGAGATAATGTGTAAATTGTGATTTCGGGCTATACAAATAAAATTTGATTTGATTTGATTTGATTAATAATAATTTCACTTAAATGATTATTGTTGTTTTTAGGATGGATTTTAGCCATCCACTTGCAATCCCATGGCGCCATTGATTGTGTGTCAGTTGGGCCAAACTGGACATTATAAACATTATTGAATAACACTTTTATGCTTAACTTCATGACTCCTGTCATGTGACCACTGCACATGACAGGAGTCATGATGTCAATGCTGAAACAATACACACCTCTGTCAGATACGCAGACTTTTGTAAGTCTGTACTAATGGCCTACTACTAGAATTGTCATGCTTCAATCAAGAAGGCACAGAAATAAATCCTGTGTGCTGAGAAACAGCTGATGCTGATTGTTTAATTTAGAATAGATATTTTTGAATAAAATGATGAATGAAATAGATCAGAAACTTCAAATTACTTTAAAACAAATTAATTTCTACCAAAGTAATTTTCCGTCTGAGTAGCTTTATTTTAGCTTACTCGAGTACATGTTTTCGGTACTTTTTACAACACTGGTTAAGATAATGATGAGCAACATAGTTATCTGAGGGAAAAGAATCTTAAAGTAGGTAAAACGCCAATCAGTGCGGTGTGGGTAACTAAAATTGCTGCTGGCTGGAGTTAAAATTTAAATATACACTCGGCTAAACTGTGGCCACAACTCCTCCCTGACAGATGCATTAGAAAAAATAAATAAATAGATAGTGACAATTGATAAAGTCCCGTCAAAATCTGCTCAACTTTTAACACCTGTGTGACGTCGAGCCTAATGAGTGGCTTTCAAGAACAGCTAAGCAAATAAACACAAGCATGGTCATGTCCTCCTTGGGTGAAATACAGCAAACAAAACAGATGCAAACACTCTCAGACACTCAAAGTTTCACTTTGAGAAGTGAAATTAATTAGGGTTTAAAAATGAATCCAAGTTCTCTGAAACATAAGTAAGGTATGTCGCTGAGAGACACGCCCTCCACGCTGTCCCCCTGAATCAATATTGCAATACGCAGACGAGCATGAACTATGCTTCCAGGAAGAGGGGCTTCGGCCTATAAAAGCCATGCAGTGTAATTCCAAATAGGTAGGTAAATAAAAATGCTTATAGTTTCTACAGCAACGAGTTACACGGACAAAGGCCTTTCTATTAAGCAGCTTATAAAGCCTGCAGTCTTCTGGCCTCACAGACTTAACATGATGATGGCGAATATGTCACATACGTAGGACAGATGTTCACGAGGGCTCGGTCTGTAAGTCCAGAGGGTGGAGGTTTGGATTCAACATTCCCTTCAGTTACGCCTCTTTCTCACTCAAGGCAAGGAGGGTGTTGTGGTGAGATACCTCAGTCCCGCATCAGAGAAGGCATTTGTGATACAAAATCTATGCTTAAGACTGTATGAGACAGTACAGACGCAGTAACATGTAATCTGTAGATGCAACGTCCAGTTGGCCTCTGCACAGATCTTCACAGAGACACCCTGAAGCAGTGCCCAAAACTATCCAGAAGTTACAACCTTAGACCTTAGAACCTTAGATATTTCATGTGAGGGGAAAAATGATGAGTGTGCCAACATTCTAAACTTGTAATACCCTTATTTGTTAAGTGCACGTAGATCTAATATCAGCCAGAAGGCCCCCACCCCTCTTCTGAAATAGAAAATACTTCCAAGTAGAAGTATGCCAATGTACATTATAGGGTCACTTTCTCAGGTCATCCTCCCATCCCCCAATAGGAGAAAGAAGAGGTATGATTATGTTATCTAATTTAAGGTGTAACCGAGGGTCTTTCCCACGTTTTTCAAATCACTCTAACAAAAAGGATTTGTGAACCATTATCACAAAAAGCTAGTTCCTGTTCTGTACCAGTCCATGCCCATAATTCATTCAAAGTATCATGGGGGCTGTAGGATTCAAGTGAATAACTTTTTTGCTCAAATCCCAAAAAGCTGCGTCAAGTATTTGGATTTCTGTTAATATTCTAAAGCAACTCCTCATGTTCTGCACTCTGCATTCTGTTAGATACTTTCCTTAACTTTTCTTAACATCCGATTCAGTTCTAGTTTATATGCATACAATGGCACATTTCAAAAGCTCTGAATTTTATGCAATATATTTACGGGTGAAGACGGGAGGCTGTGGCTCAGATGGTAGAGCGGTCGTCCAGTGATCGGAAGGTTCCCGGTTCGATCCCAGACCCTGAAGTTAACATGTTGAAGTGTGCTTTAGCAAGACACCTAACCCCAAATTGCTCCTGATGCTGCGCCATCGGTGTGTGAATGGTTAACGTGCCTGATGAGCAGGTGGCACCCTACGAGATAGTCACTGCCACCAGTGTGTGAATGGGTGAATGCAAAACCTGTGGTGTAAAGTGTTTTGAGTGGTCAACAATGACTAGAAAAGTGCTATATAAATACAGGACAATTACCATTTGACTGAACTTTAAAATGTTGCTCTCCCAGAAGTTCATTGTCACTTTTGTCCAGTGTCCAATAAAAGTCACAAAATACCTCTAAGGGTCTCTTACCATTCCCTCGGAGAAACTTAATCTCTGTCTTACCAGATATGTGAATCCTCAACTAATAATTGATCCTGAATGTGTAAAAAAAAATTAAATAAACCTTTTTCCAAGATGCCTGGCAAATTCCTCTCATGAGCTGATATTCAGTGCATTGTTCAGGTTACCCAGAGACACTTTAATCTAGCCTCATTAAAATGATTTGGACATGAGTTATTTTAACAGTAAACAACATATAGGACTGATGGAAGTTTGGCATTCATTTTGTACCTGTATCTGTCATGTGTGGAGATCAGATAACATCATATAGGATCTCACACTGGGTCTCCTGGGATCTAATTTACACAGCCATTGGATTATCACCTCCAGGTGTAAACACATGCAACAAATATGTGAAGAAAGTGAAAGCTGCCAAATAAAAATCCGCCAGGATCTCACCCGCCACATTTCTCAAATTGTGATTTACTCCAGGATATACAGTATATTTATTTACTGTTATATATGGTCCTCCACCTGCTGTCACAGATTTGATGGAGAATACTTATTAGAGTTATTAACTGCTCAAACATAATTAGACTCAGCAAAATCAAAATGCCTTTTAATCATTGTTTCACTACACCCTATTAAAATGCACACATAATGACATATCTGAGCTATATTAGTAATTTACTGTCTAACGAGGGAAATATCATCAATCCACTGACACATTAGAGTCACCAATTGACATCTAAAAGAGCTACACAATGAAACAGGAATTGGAAACAGCAATTAATGGTCCCAGTGAACAGCAAATGCTTCTATAAAATCTATATGTTAAAGACATGTAAATCTTGGGAATTCAGAAAGGATGAGCAAATTACAATTGATCGAAAGCTTTACCAATCAAATGTTGATTATAAAAATGCAAATACATCAAATCAAATCAAATCAAATTTTATTTGTATAGCCCGAAATCACAATTTACACATTATCTCACTGGGCTTTGACAAACTGTACAGATGTGACATCCTCTGCCCTTAGACCCTCGAATCGGGTGAGGAAAAACTTAAAAAAACCCTAAACAGGGAAAATAAGAAACCTCAGGAAGAACCACAGAGGAGGGATCCTTCTTCCTAGGACGGACAGACGTGCAATAAATGTCACTTGTACAGAACACAAAAACATGATAACAACAATTCATTTAGAATGTATAAAACATCCATGAGTCCCAGAGTCTGTGAATTCTATAAATCCGGATGTGTGGAAAGTCTAGTGATCCAGACGCAGGTGGACTCTGTTGGTCCAGGAGTCATTGTACTCCATGTAGGAAGATCTGGGTGTTGCTGAGTCCAAGAGTATGTAGAATCTGTAAATCCAGGATTATGTGAAGTGTAGCGATACAGAAGCAGGTGTAGTCTATTGGTCCAGAAGCCATTGTGATCTGTGGGTCCCGATTTGCACTTGGAAATCCAGCCTAGGATCCAAGTCACAGGATCCAAGTCACAGGATCTCCTTTCCTAATGTGGCCAGGAGGCATCAGGCAGGACCACAGCAGCACCTCCCACCGCGACCTAGAAAAACCTGCAGGATGGTAAAGCACAACGACTCCGGGGAAGAAGTAAAGTTAGTGTAAGGATATGGACATTTACAGGAGCAGAGAAGGAGTCGGAGTCAGAGGGGGGAGAGAAGAAAGCTCAGTGAATCATGGAGTGTTCCCCCAGCAACCTAAGCCTATAGCAGCATAACTAAGGGCTAGATAGGCCAGCCTTAACTATAAGCTTTATCAAAAAGGAAGGTTTTAAGCCTACTCTTAAAATCAGAGAGTGTGTCTGCCTCCCGTACCAAGACTGGAAGATAGTTCCACAGGAGAGGAGCTTGATAGCTGAAAGCTCTGCCTCCCATTCTACTTTTGGAAATTCTTGGGATCACCAATAACCCTGCATCCTGGGAGCGTAAGGTTCTGGATGGGCGATAGGGTACTATGAGCTGTTCAAGATAAGATGGTGACTGACCATGAATAGCTTTGTAGGTGAGAACAAGGATTTTAAATTCTATTCTGAATTTAACTGGGAGCCAGTGCAGAGAAGTCAGTATGGGGGAAATATGGTCTCTGATATTAATTCTAGTCAGTACACGCGCTGCTGCATTTTGGATTAACTGAAGAGTTTTTAAAATTTTGTTAGGGCAACCTGAAAATAAAGAATTACAGTAGTCCAGCCTGGAAGTAACAAACGCATGAACTAGTTTTTCTGCATCTTGTTGAGACAGGATGTGCCGGATTTTAGCAATGTTACGGAGGTGAAAGAAGGCAGTCCTTGAAATCTGTTTAACATGTGATTTAAAAGACAGGTTAAATACATGCACAGTTAAATGTCTTAATGGTCTTTTTTTTGACAGTTCACAAGGCTCAGAGATACTAATCAAACTATCTTATAAGGCAAAGTAGGAAATAACTTCCACATTTAAAACGCCAGGCCAATAACTTACAATTTGAAAATGATGGGTGTTAGGTTAATTAGTCACTCTAAATTGTCCGTAGGTGTGAATGTGAGTGTGGATGGTTGTTTGTGTCTATATGTCAACCCTGCGATGAACTTGGCAACTTGTCCAGGGTGACCCCACCTTCGCCCAAAGATGCTGAGATAGGTAGAAATTGGATGGATGGATGGATGGATAGGGTGTTGATTGATTAAAATTGTTTCTGCTTTTTCATTATCAGACATGAATGACAAACAACATATCTCCAACACATGCATTTTTACATATGTATTTGCTTTCATCACTTCTGTTTATTACATATTAAACCCAGCCAGTCAAGGCAGATGGACACCTACCTAGAACTGGGGTCTCTTTCAAGGTTTTTGCCTGTAAAGGGCAGGCCCTTCTCACCCTGTCATGTTGTGCATAGGCATGGCGGATTATCTGCTCTCCTTTAATTACTATTTAAATCAACTGATAATGAAAGAGTTTGGTCTACATGTGCTCGTCATGTTATGATATGACCTTTTTTTGGAAATTGACATTATGTATATATAACTGAGGGCTGTGCCACCAAAAAAAACGTATCAAAAGTATAACATACTGACCCTCAGCACGAAAAAGTGATTCTGTTCAGGTGGGGAAACCCACTGACCCACTGATTGGAAAAAAAAAAACCCATCATCTCGTCTTCCCATACAGTGACTGAAAAATACAGAGTTCCTCTCGAAAGTCTGTGGACAATTTGTCTGCTGTGGACTTTTTGTAGAAACACTGCAGTGGAACGAGGAAGAAAACAGCTGGTAATAATGATTAGAATGATATTTTTTCATTTCAGTCGTTTTAACCGGTTGTAACTTAGCTTTCATCTTTCAATTCAATTCAAAGGTCTTTAAAAGGACATAGGTGCTTGATCCATTGTCCATCCTTTGTCATCTTTCAATGTGTTTCTCTAACATAAATAAATGCTTTAGCTGCATTTGTCATTTGTCTGTTGGGTGTTGTCATCATGTTTCCATTCAACATGGCTGACGTGCCCATGCATACTATGTAGTGGAGCTACAGATCAGGAAGTGACAGACCACTGCCCTGTACTAAAGCATAAGCATTGTTATGGATATTACATTACATTTCATCTATTACGTTCTACTCCGGATGTATACAGGTTATTCATTTTATTTGTCTGAGTGCATTCAGTTATGTGAATGACAAAAGAATAGAACAGGTTGCACAGTTCTACTGTAAGCTATTTCAGAGTGATAGTCATAAAGCGATCAAAAGTGAGGACAACAATGCAGGGTGGAGGTGCTGTGGCAGGAGAACATAAAGTAAATCTCTACACAGATGTGCTGGGTCATCTTTATTTACAGTCAACAACTCAACCACTTTATTATCTAAGCTGGATGAATGGACTTCCCAGAAATTATTTCTTCAAACGAGGCAAAGCAAAGAAAAACAATCCATCATCCTTAACCCAGTTAGGAAAGGCTATGAATGGACCTTAAGAAGACAATTTATTGAGGCTTACACTATACTGTACACCTCTGGTTATTCTTAAATGTTCGATTGCACCCCTGCTGGCAATGAATCAAGACGTGGGTTTTCAAATCCTCAGGGACAGAGTCCCTGGGAGAAAAATTAACTGCACCATCAACCCGCTGCAGCAGCCCCCTAGCAGTGATAATACCATTATGGTCCACGTTTTTTCCACCTTTTTTTTTTTTTTTCT
This sequence comes from Mola mola, assembly GCA_001698575.1. Lineage (NCBI taxonomy): Eukaryota > Metazoa > Chordata > Actinopteri > Tetraodontiformes > Molidae > Mola > Mola mola. The sequence continues at coordinate 1,165,901 of KV751398.1, forward strand.
TTTTTCAGTATTGAAAGAAACTAATTCGTCTGCTTTGCGGTTTTTTTCATTCTCTTCTACCACCATGGTTTTTTTTTCCCTGCTTTTTAATTTCATGATAAATGTTTTCCTCATTCTTAACAGTGAGATAACCAAAAGATAACAACCCCAATACCTTCTACAACATGCAGTAAAACCACGATGTATTTAACACAGAGCTTCTTCAATTGCTCTTACACTTGTAAACAGCAGTTGATGAAACTGTCTCATTTCAAGATCCATTAAGTGGCTGTTCTGTTACTTTCCAGCCATTTCACATGATCTCAGAAACAGTTTTGCAAGTGTTGATTAATTAATTAGTCAATAGACAACTATAGCATTAAAATGTCGAAAAGGAACTAGGGTCAGGACTAGGTCTTTGACATATTCAGATCTATACTTCCCAAAATGATTCCAAAATTTTCCAACAATGAGAAACAGATCAGCTACAATATTAGAAACCAGGCCAGACCTGCCAAGCGCATGGACAGGATATCCTCTAGCACATTGTTTAGTATATCCTTTGGGTCTTGTGGGTTGGTTCCATCCCATTCCATGAATGTTCGAATGGATTGGGATCCCGGGAGTTTGGAGCTCTTTGTTATGTTCCTCGAGGCCATTTCTGAGCTGTATTTGTGTGCCGGGGTGGGGTGGTCTCATCATTTGGAGCGCCATTGCCTTGGGGTAGTGCTCTTGGTGTGCAATAATGTTTGTACATGTCAAAGTAACATCAACATGAAATCCAAGATCTAAAGCAGACAGTAGCATTTTAATGAGATGACAATTGTCATTCACTCCATTTTCATACAGGGGACAACAATTCCCATAATCCCACACTGCTTTCTTGTTTCATTGTTATAGAGAGATCTGCAGTGGTAGAAGTGCATACATTTAATTGACAATGATTTAGAAAGTTGTTAAGCTGTTTTAGCCATTTAAAGCTCCAGCTTTTTTTCTGGTTCCAGATCTGAATGTTTTTAATTATTTTTTTACTCAACTGGGATAATTAATTGGATATCCTTTGGTGGAGGCCTATTGAACCAGAAGTTTCTTGTTCTGCCCTTGAGAAACTTTTTTGGACAATATTTTCAAGATGTTCTGACATTTAGAAAATTAATAGAGACAACAGTCATCAGATGAATGACAAATTAAAATAACTGCTGGTTGCGAATCTAATAGAGCTTCTCTACATGTATATTTTCAGTTTTTCATCATCTCATGTAACGAACCATTTTTCACTCTAACGTTCTACAAACCAAATAAATAGTGCAGTAAAACTTAATAACCATACATTTACTTAATTAAAATGCTAAATAAATATCTGCACAAATAATGTATTGTTATCTGACTCTTATTTATTTTTTCAGTCTGTATTGGCCACAGTCTCAAGCTAAGGTCATTATAGCTCCTCTGCTAAATCTGTGTTGTGTGTACAGATGGGCTAACGACTGACCCTGCTGATAAACATCAAGCACGGATATTGTGTTTTCTCTCAGGGTGTTTAGTCAGCTGATCATTCTGGGCTTGTAACTGTGATTAGACAGGCTCTTGTCTGTGCAAATGAGCATCACGAAAAACAATTACTGCGGAAACAGTCACATTTTACAACAAAATGAGAAAGTCAAAATGTGACGTGGTGGCAGCTTGAATTATGGGCTGTGTCAGGTCCTCATCAATAACAACAGAGATAACTTATGAGTTGCTGGGATACCTTGTCTTGGTAATTGCTGCATAAGACAATACAAGGAAGAAAAATTGCATTAGTTTAACCAATATCCATTAGTGAGATCCACTACGCAGCAATTAAAACAAACCTTGTGTCCAGTATGGTTGAGTCATCTATCGTCCTGTAGTCTGACTGAAACTGCTGCAGGAGAGTGCAGCTGTGTATCCAATGAGATCCCCGCCCACACACACACTTCTCACTGTTGGAAACTTTTCAAGCAAATCAGCAGCAATGCTATTGTCTCAGCCTGTTTTTGTGTCAACAATGACACATTTAATTGCTCTGTGTGTAACGGAGGCCCATGGACAGACGACAGACCAGACCATAAATTTACGACATTTATTTCACCTCTGTAGAAGATGTCAGAAAACACAAATAAACATGTGATGGCTCTGCACCTCTGCAGTGAATTTACTTACTGACTTTACTGAGCGAGTTAAACATGTTCCTAAAAATCTGCAATAAAATCACACTTATATATATATTAGTCTAACTAAATTATTAAATCAAAATTGAGCTTGCATGCCCTTAAGTGCCATAAAAGGCAATTTCTACAGGAAAATATATATAATAAAAATGATAATAACTAACTGAGAAAAAAATTGATTAATACGAAACAATCTGTTTCAAGTGAACATAAAATAAACTAAAAGTAGCAGAAAAATAAATAATAAAGTCAGTTTTTAACTCTCTTGCATGTGCACATGCACAAAGGCCAAAATGCTATATTTTCCCTGCACACATTGTTCCTATCAAGTCATTGCTCCTTATATCAGGTACCACCAAACAGACAGGTTATGCTGAGGCCAG
>KV751398.1:1168601-1180916 GCA_001698575.1 Mola mola
GCAAGATTTTTTTTCATTATTATTATTATTATTATTATTGTTATTATTTCATGTGTTCACATAGGCCTGTGAAATGCAACCAAGACCGGTGGCACAGAGATAGGTTTTTTATGTTGAGGTGAGTTTCAAAATGAATGATCAGTGATCGGCAAGAAGCCACTGCTGCAAATATCTGTGTATGTGTGCGTGTGTGTGTTTCTGCAAAGCCCAAGAGTTGGACTTCTCCTCTTCTTGCCTCGATAGTCACTCTGTTATGATAAGGACGGAAGACTGTGTAATATTTTAATTCTGCATACATTTCCATAAAGACCTTTTGTGTTTAATTTCCATGATCTCAATCTGTCAATCAGCACCCCCTTAGTTATGAGTGCGGCTCTCCGTGCGGGGAGGACCCGCTCTTTGTAAAAACATCATTAGTCAGTCATGCAGGAGCTATTTTTGACGGCAGCTCATCATCAAAGGGGAGCCTGCAGATGACCAAGGAGAAGGGAACACATGCTCGACCATTGACCTGATGCGGTTTTGATAAATAACTCCCAGCTGCTGTGCAGAGGGAAGGCATCAGCAGAGAAATGGCAGGTTTATGAAAATGAAAGTTTTATCGCATTGAATATATTAGTGGACAGAGCCTCACTCGGTTGTTTGTGTACTTCAGCAGCTGTCCCTAGAAGGAGGCGGTGCACTTACACGTTGCCCTCTGGTGGCTTAGTCTGCACAAATTTGACTGACTGGATAACCTCAATCACACATTAGATTCAAAGAGAAGCTAAATGTGTTTGGTTTAGGTTGATATTTGCATTTTTGATGTGCCTGTGGCATTATTAAAAACACACTTGTACAGCTTAGCAGAGAGCAAATAAATTCCTCTTCTGACAGATTTTTGGTGCAGTAATATTGCAATATCCTATTATCCTCAGGCATCAGATTTCTTGGTTTCACAATGTTATTGCAACTGGGGACATATTTGTTCCAGTGTCAGTTTCTTGTAAGCCAGCCTTATCAAACCGCCGGCTTTTCCTTGCTTTGGCCCACCCCTTTGTGTAATTTGACTGTGCAGGTACATATCATATATCAGATTGGCACATAACTCAAATCCCGAGGTTTCTGACTTTCTGGTATATATGCACAGGAAATGGGCACCATGGATAAGGTTCATACAGAAATACTTTAGTTATTGTGCACACTGCTGCTGCTTTGTTGTCTTTTAGTTATGGTAAAACACAGGACCACCATGGTTGTGAATGTAGGACTTTCCAAATGTCAGTTTACACGGACAGTGCTTGCAACAGATTTAGGGGGGGAGAGAAATATCTGAAAAGCTTTGACATATTGAAAAAAGTGATAGCATGTTAGAGGAGATACCTCTGACAACCTCAATTCTAAAAATGTTTGGACAATTTCCAATGACACATTCATTCTGTCTTTGATGTCTGCAACACTTTTACACATTTACTGTTGTCGTACATCTTTAACATATACATATACAGAAAACATTTGAAAAGTTTTGTGTGAAATTATGTCCCATTTTTGCTTGATATTTGACTTCAGACCAGCCTTCTGAGTCTTCTATTGTATTTTATGCTTCATAATCAGCCACACTTTTTCAGTAGTGAACAGGTCAGGACTGCAGGTTAGTTTAGCACCTGCACTTGTTTACTCGAAGCTACATTGTTGTAAGGCAGCAGAATGTGGATTTATAGTTTCCTGCTGGAATAAGGAGGGATGTTCCTGAAAAATACATCATCTGGCTGAGTAATAATAAAGTAATATTTTTGAAACACTCATGTTAGTTTTTCAAATCAAATCAAATCAAATTTTATTTGTATAGCCCAAAATCACAATTTACACATTATCTCACTGGGCTTTGACAAACTGTACAGATGTGACATCCTCTGCCCTTAGACCCTCGAACCGGGTGAGGAAAAACTTTAAAAACCCTAAACAGGGAAAATAAGAAACCTCAGGAAGAACCACAGAGGAGGATCCTTCTTCCTAGGACGGACAGACGTGCAATAAATGTCACTTGTACAGAACACAAAAACATGATAACAACAATTCATTTAGAATGTATAAAACATCCATGAGTCCCAGAGTCTGTGGATTCTATGAGTCCGGATGTATGGAAAGTCTAGTGATCCAGACGCAGGTGGACTCTGTTGGTCCAGGAGTCATTGTACTCCATGTAGCAAGATCTGAGTGTTGCTGAGTCCAAGAGTATGTAGAATCTGTAAATCCAGGGATAGGTGAAGTGTAGTGGTCCAGAAGCAGGTGTAGTCTATTGATCCAGAAGCCATTGTGATCTGTGGGTCCCGATTTGCACTTGGAAATCCAGCCTAGGATCCAAGTCACAGGATCCAAGTCACAGGATCTCCTTTCCTAATGTGGCCAGGAGGCATCAGGCAGGACCACAGCAGCACCTCCCACCGCGACCTAGAAAAACCTGCAGGATGGTAAAGCACAACGACTCCGGGGAAGAAGTAAAGTTAGTGTAAGGATATGGACATTTACAGGAGCAGAGAAGGAGTCGGAGTCAGAGGGGGGAGAGAAGAAAGCTCAGTGAATCATGGAGTGTTCCCCCAGCAACCTAAGCCTATAGCAGCATAACTAAGGGCTAGATAGGCCAGCCTTAACTATAAGCTTTATCAAAAAGGAAGGTTTTAAGCCTACTCTTAAAATCAGAGAGTGTGTCTGCCTCCCGTACCAAGACTGGAAGATAGTTCCACAGGAGAGGAGCTTGATAGCTGAAAGCTCTGCCTCCCATTCTACTTTTGGAAATTCTTGGGATCACCAATAACCCTGCATCCTGGGAGCGTAAGGTTCTGGATGGGCGATAGGGTACTATGAGCTGTTCAAGATAAGATGGTGACTGACCATGAATAGCTTTGTAGGTGAGAACAAGGATTTTAAATTCTATTCTAAATTTAGCGGGGAGCCAGTGCAGAGAAGCCAGTATGGGGGAAATATGGTCTCTGATATTAGTTCTAGTCAGTACACGCGCTGCTGCATTTTGGATTAACTGAAGAGTTTTTAAAATTTTGTTAGGGCAACCTGAAAATAAAGAATTACAGTAGTCCAGCCTGGAAGTAACAAACGCATGAACTAGTTTTTCTGCATCTTGTTGAGACAGGATGTGCCGGATTTTAGCAATGTTACGGAGGTGAAAGAAGGCGGTCCTTGAAATCTGTTTAACATGTGATTTAAAAGACAGCTCCTGGTCAAAGATAACACCCAGGTTTCTGACAGTGGTGCTGGAGGCCAAGGCAATGCCATCCAGATTAACTATGTTGCTGGATAATGAGTCTCTAATGTGTTTGGGGCCCAGCACAATGACTTCAGTTTTGTCAGAGTTTAACATTAAAAAGTTATGAAACATCCAGTTTTTAATGTCCTTAAGACATGACTGTAGATTAGCTAACTGATGGGTTTCATCTGGCTTCATTGATAAGTATAGTTGTGTGTCATCTGCATAACAGTGAAAATGTATGGAGTGCTTTCTAATAATTTTACCTACAGGAAGCATATATAGAGTAAATAGTAATGGTCCAAGCACAGAACCTTGTGGGACTCCATGACTAACCTTGTCATATCTTGATGATTCATCATTAACATGAACAAAATTATATCTATCAGATAGGTAGGACTTAAACCATCTTAGAGCAGATCCTTTAATGCCAATTTGGTGTTCCATCCTCTGTAGTAAGATGTGATGATCGATAGTGTCAAAAGCTGCACTAAGATCTAATAAGACTAGTATAGAGATAAGTCCCGCATCAGATGCAGTGAGGAGGTCATTTGTAACTTTTACCAATGCCGTTTCTGTGCTGTGATGCTTTCTAAAACCTGACTGAAACTCTTCAAATAGACTATTATACTGAAGAAAGCCACATAGTTGTTTCGCTACTGCTTTCTCTAGAATCTTTGAAAGAAAGGGGAGGTTGGATATTGGTCTATAGTTGGCTAAAACTTCTGGGTCTAGGGTAGGTTTTTTTAGGAGCGGTTTAATTACAGCTACTTTAAATGACTGGGGCACATAACCTGTTACAAGGGATAGATTGATAATGTTTAGTAGTGGATTTCTAATTAGGGGTAAAACCTCTTTGAGCAACCTAGTAGGTATGGGGTCTAGTATACAGGTTGATGATTTAGATGAAGATAATGTTGTCGTTAGTTCCTTAAGGTCAATTGGATGGAAGCTTTCCAAACACACATCAGGACTAATAACAGCCTCTATAATTCCTGTTGCTGAACTGGAATCTGTGGAGTGTAGGATATTTTCTCTGATAAGTCTAATTTTATTATTGAAGAAGTTCATAAAATCATTACAGGTGAGGGCTCTAGGAATGCATGGTTCAATAGAATGATGGCTCTCAGTCAGCCTGGCTACAGTGCTGAAAAGGATCCTGGGCTTATTCTTGTTTTCTTCTATCAACGCTGAATAGTAGTCTTTTCTTGCTCGGCGAAGGGCCTTCCTGTATACTTTAAGGCTATCCTGCCAGGCCATGTGTGGCTCTTCCAGTTTAGTGGAACGCCATTTCTTTTCAAGTTTATGAGTTTTCTGTTTTAACTTGCGAGTGTTAAGATTATACCACGGAGCTAGTCTCTTTACTGGTTTTGTTTTCTTTTTAACTGGGGCAATGGAATCGAGTGAAGCACGTAGAGAGCCGGCAGTGAAATCGGCAAGGTGATCAAGCTGGGAGGGGCTAAATTTAAGATATGACTCCTCTGTTATTTTGGGATATGGCACTGAAATTAATGCAGAGGGAATAATTTCTTTAAAATTTTCAACAGTGTCCTCAGATATGCATCTGCTATAATAACTAGTGACTCTTGGTTTATAGTTGATGAGCAGAAATTCAAATGTTAGAAGATAATGATCTGATAAAAGCAGATTTTGCGCAGAGACATTTAAATGCTCAATTTCAATGCCATATGTCAGAACAAGATCAAGGGTGTGATTAAAAGTGTGTGTTGATTCTTGTACACACTGACAGAAGCCGAATGAATCTAATAGTGAGAGAAATGCCGTACCAAGGCTGTCGTTTTCAATGTCTACATGGATATTAAAGTCACCTACAATAATGACTTTATCTGTTTTGAGGACCAAAGCTGAGAGAAACTCTGAAAATTCAGATAAAAATTCAGTGTAGGGTCCAGGTGCTCGATATACTATAACAAACATAATTGGAGTTTTCATGGTTGGATCGGAAATGCTAAGAATGAGATTTTCAAATGAACGAAATTTTTTTGTTTGGGCTTAGGGTTTATTAATAGGGCAGAATTGAAAATGGCTGCAACTCCACCACCTCTGCCAGTGTCTCTGGGAATGTGTGTGTTATTGTGACTGGGAGGAGTGGATTCATTAAGACTTACATATTCGTCTTGGCACAGCCAAGTTTCAGTAAGGCAGAATAAATCAATATTGTTATCTGATATAAGCTCATTTATTAATACACCTTTAGATGATAGGGATCTGATATTCAAGAGTCCACATTTAAGTCTCTTTACTTTGTAAACTGCCTCATTAGTGGTGTTGATTTTTAGTAAGTTCCTATGTGACCTCTTATTTGATTTAGTGAATTTAGTGAATTTATATTTATTTTTTTAATACATTCACTCCTGAAGGATTAAAGGTAATGACCATTCAGCATTGTTTTTTTTGTCCTTGCCCCTGAAGTGCAGAAATTTCTCCACATTCTCCGGAACTTTTGATAATGTTATGAGCTGAAGATTAAAATCCTCGACCTGTGTACTCGGAATGTTCAATCGGGCGTTTTTTTAAGCATTCAACAACTTTTCCTTATAATAGTTTGAAATATTTTAAATTGAATGTCACAAAGGACTAAGCAATAATGATTCTGTTCTACTGATGTTTCACAGAATATCAGAATTTTTATTTCAATGGAGAGTGATTTTTTTTTACCACTGTACTTAACCAAAGAAAGCTCTACAGATGGATGAACAATTATGACACAAATGTTAATTTTTTGCCCTTAGTGCAGAAATCTGGCCTCTGAGAAATTAGTTTTGAGCTTAATTAGAGCCATTTCATACATGTTTTTATTTACCACAGACTCGACGATTTAATTAATGCTGCCTAGATTTGTGAGAATGAGTTAGTGACCTCCTGGGAGTAACCAGCATTACTGCAGGAAACATTTTTTGGAGGCTTTTCTCAGAAAATTTGCAAGCAAAGAAAGCCTTGGGTTGAAAAAGAAGAGAGGTTTTAATGTTGGTGAAGAAAAGGTATGAAAGAACTGCATTTTTCATTGATAAATTAGAGGGGTTTTTTTTTTTTTAATCAAAGGGTTCATTTTAGGTCTTTCAACAGCAGTGGAAACATGACATGGCTGTGAGATACAATTTTCAAGAGCCCAAGGTGTTGCTTTCAAATAGTTTCTTTTGTCCAACTGATAGTCCAAGTCCACTTAGTGTCATTAGTGACTAAGATAAGCAGCAAATCCTCTCATTTCAGAAGCTGGGACCAGCTTCAGGTTTTTCATATTAATTATACAGATTCGTCTCTGTTTAAAACCTAAACTTAAGGACATAAGGCTTTGTTGCATGACGCAACGACAGACTCAGGATGTTTGAGGGGCGGTGGCGAAAATAATTACAAGGGCACAAGTAGTAAATGCGGTAGGGCACAAAAACCCAAAAAGTTGTAGTGAAAGAGTGAAAAAGTTTCGTCTTTACCTTGAGGGTTATATAAATTAAAATCTTCTACTGAAAGGGAACCCTAGAGGGCTCTTCATGTTTTATCTAGTTGCAAGAAAAAAGTATGTGAACCCTTTGGAATTACCTGGATTTCTGGATAAATTGATCAGAAAATGTGTTCTAACCCTCATCTAAGTCGCAACAATAGACAAACAGTCTCCTTAAACAAACACCACACAAACAATGATATATATTCATGTTTTTATTGAACACAACATTTCAACATTCACAGTGCAGGGTGGTAAAAGTATGTGAACCCTTGGATTTAATAACTTGTTGACCCTCCTTTGCCATTAAACAATTCCTGTAGTTGCAGATCAGTCCTGCACAACGGTCAGGAGGAATTTAGGTTCATTCCTCTTTACAAAACGCGCCGCCGCCGAGTCTAGGACTTGGATCCTAGGCTGGATTTCCAAGTGCAAATCGGGACCCACAGATCACAATGGCTTCTGGATCAATAGACTACACCTGCTTCTGGACCACTACACTTCACATATCCCTGGATTTACAGATTCTACATACTCTTGGACTCAGCAACACCCAGATCTTCCTACATGGAGTACAATGACTCCTGGACCAACAGAGTCCACCTGCGTCTGGATCACTAGATTTTCCATACATCCGGACTCATAGAATCCACAGACTCTGGGACTCATGGATGTTTTATGCATTCTAAATGAACTGTTGTTATCATGTTTTTGTGTTCTGTACAAGTGACATTTATTGCACGTCTGTCCGTCCTAGGAAGAAGGATCCCTTCTCTGTGGCTCTTCCTGAGGTTTCTTATTTTCCCTGTTTAGGGTTTTTTAAGTTTTTCCTCACCCGGTTCGAGGGTCTAAGGGCAGAGGATGTCACATCTGTACAGTTTGTCAAAGCCCAGTGAGATAATGTGTAAATTGTGATTTCGGGCTATACAAATAAAATTTGATTTGATTTGAATTTGAAAACTGTTTCAGTTCAGCATCATTGTTAGGATGTCTGGTGTGAATTGATCTCTTGAGGACATGCCACAGCATCTCAATCAGGTTGAGGTCAGGACTCTGACTGGGCCACTCCAGAAGGTGTATTTTCTTCTGTTGAAGCCATTGTTGTTGTTGATTTACTTCTGTGCTTTGGGTCGTTGTCCTGTTGCATCACCCATCCTCTGTTGAGGTTAAATTGGTGGACAGAAGGCCTAAAGTTCTCCTGCAAAATGTCTTGATACACTTGTGAATTCAATTTTCCTTCCTTCCTTTCGTCTGTCCAGGCCCTGAGGAAGCAAAGCAGCCCCAAACTATGATGCCCCTTCCACCATATCCCACTTCATCCCACTTCACAGTTGGGATGACATTTTGATGTTGGTGTGCTGTGCCTTTTTTTCTCCACACATAGTGTTGCGTGTTCTTTCCATACAACTAAACTTTGGTTCCATCTGTCCACAGAATATTTAGTGCTGCGGAACATCCAGGCGCTCTTTTGCAAACTTCAAACGTTCAGCAACGGTTTTTTTTGGACCGCAGTGGCTTCCTCCCATGAACTCCATTCTTGTTTAATGATTTACGTATCGTAGATTTGTGAACAGAAATGGTAGCATGTACCAGAGATATCTGTAAGTCTTTAGCTGACTGAAGGATTCTTCTTCACATCACTGAGCATTCTGCGCTCTGCTCTTGCAGTCAACTTTACAGGACGGCCATTCCTCGGGAGAGTAGCAACAGTGCTGAACTTTCTCCATTTATAGACTATTTGTCTTAACATGGACTGATGAACATCAAGGCTTTTAGAGATACTTTTGTAACCCTTTCCAGCTTTATGCAAGTTAACAATTCTTGATCGTAGGTATTCTAAGAGCTCTTTTGTGCGAGGGATGGTTCACATCAGGCAATGCTTCTTGAGAATAGCAAACTCAAAACGGGAGTGTGTTTTTTATAGGGCAGGGCAGCTTTAAAAAACACCTCCAATCTCATCTTATTGATTGGACTCCAGGTTGGCTGACTCCTGACTCCGATTAGCTCTTGGGGGAATTCATTAGCCGAGGGGTTCACATACTTTTTCCACCCTGCACTATGAATGTTTACATGTTGTGTTCAATAAAAACATGAACACATATGTACCATGAGGTCACTTTCATTGTGTTTTCTGGTAGTGATCAGCAATGGGACCACACACTTTTTATGTTTTTCTTTCGTACTTTTTGAAAAGGAGGCTTGTACAGTTAATAACTTAAGCCATTTTAATTTATACAATATTGCCCTCTTTGAGTCATGCTTGCTGTTTCTGTGCTTTGGCGAGGTTGTTGAGATCAAAAATGCAGTTGTAGGTATTGTCTGTTGGATGTGTTTTATTATTTATAATCCTCATGTGAAGCTCAACAAGAAAAATAACTTAAATCCCTGTTTTCTCACCAGCTGCAGCTCTCATTAAGATGAAACATTCTGCCATGCTCCATGTACTTTATCATTTTAGCAAGCTTAAAGTCAGCCCTCAGACTTAACCATTCACAAAATGCTAATGAATATCTCTTTCACTTTTGTCGATATACGTATATAATAAAATGTGTCTGTGCACAGATGTCTTTATACTCTAAGACAGCAGAGCAAACCTTCATGCACCCTCCCTCCACCTCATGGTTTACAGCTGGAATGAGGTTAGGCTGTTTATATGCATTGTTTTTTCTCCCAGATGGAACACTGGTGATTCTTTGTTTAGTTTTTTTTCCCAAAAAAGTTATATTTTGGATTCTTCTGTCCACAGAAAGTTGCCCACTGTTAAAAATCCAGGACACATTTTGTTCAATGACTTTCTTTCTGTGGCTGCAAACTTATCACACTGACAACTGTGTTGTGCTCATGCCATGAGCTTTGCACAACAACCTGTTCCAAATAGCACAGCATCAGAGCTGGATATCCTCCCTTTATGCTAAAGTATTGAGCAGCCTTCTCAGGCCTTTGGAGATTCAACAACTCATCTTCTAAGGTCCTCCTGAAAAATCCATCGAGATCAGGACACATGTTGACAGCCGCACAGAACACCTGCAGCTCATATCTGACTATTGCCACACTAATTGGATGACTTCTAATTTCATAATCTTAGTCCCAACATACATTTAAGTCAGGCAACTAACATTTGTTTATTGAAATATTATCTCATTTAGGCTCAAAACTCTTCACTTCCCACAGATTTTTGCTTAGAATGATTGGGGAATGATGAGAAAACACCTTGGATTCCCTATCAGAGCCTGTGGGTGGGTGCTGGGGTGGTATTGAGACTACACTAGTAAAGGTAACAATATTTGCACAGAGCAGTAAAAGCACTAATAAGCAGAAAGACAGATGGGAAATGTTTGCAGCCACCAAAATAGGAAGGTGTGTACGTAGATGAGAATGAGGTGTGTTTATTTTGCATATTGTACGTAGCTGTGCAGTATAAGTTGCCTGCTTGAACTAACCTGCAGGTGTCACTCCATCAAAGAATAAATATGAAAGGTGACTTTTTTTTTTATGTCATTATCTTGAGATCACAATTTCATTATTAAGTTTCACTCAAGACAATAAAGCTCATTTTCCCCATGTTAACGAGACAATTTATCTCATTATCTCAAGAAAACATAATATTCTTTTCTCTTATTGCTTATAAAGTTAATAATAGGTTAATTAATAGATTCATAATTTGTTAGCTTGTTTGTCTGAACAATAAGAATTATGCTTTATGCTTATCTAGCACAGATATTCCAACAAATGTGGTTAGGTGAAAAAAGGAAAAAGAAAAGACACAGCAGTATTTGTAGTAGTGTCATGCTGACATGCTCAAGGTTACAACTTGTACTGTAAGAATGAGTAATATCCTTTCACCATATCCTGGTTGTTCAGTAGTAAAAATACAGTGGAAAGTGTGGTGGGGCATCAAGCCATGTTACAAGGTTAATCAACAAGTTTGATAAACCATTAGTCACCTTTAGATAACAACTAACTTTGCATTCCTCTACTTTCTAAACATGTTCAAGATGTGTGTTGATAGTCCGGAAATAATGTACAGCTGCATTATGTCCTGTAACACTACTTACAAGAAATGTTACTGATCTTGTAATTGTATCTATTGTGCTAATATAACATGAGGATGACATGTGTCAGGTTGGGTTCAGTTGATTAATAAGCACACTTCCTGATGTGTTTGGTGTTTGACGCTTAACTCTTATAATGTGTCGGGGAGGTGCAGGTATTAAAAAGCCGATCCATTGTTACATCACTACTAATGCAGAACTCCTCTGTTATGTTACAGTAAACTCTGGGCTCATTGAGCCCAAATGAAGATGGCAAAGGCAGGCAAAAGGTATTCAAATTAATATATTGAACCTTTAAGTGGGTCAAAACACAACATAAATCCAAAATTCAAAACTATAACTGACTCAAAAGAATACTCACAAAGTTGAGAAAACCAGGAAGAACATAGAAGATGCACAAGTAGTAGCACAAACACACGCGCACACAATAATCTGACCAGGGAAAAAGGGAGCACATAGACTTAGATATGCAAGAAGGGTAGAGATAATTGAAAAAACCAGGATAGGGCAGGAGGAACACCACTCGGGTTCAGATCGGGCAGTCCGTTCCTCCCAATCACACCCCTCCAGGTCTCGCTGTCATTGCCCACATGAGCGTTGAAGTCTCCCAGTAGGACGATGGAGTCCCCAGTAGGGGCACTCTCCAGTACCTTTTCCAAGGACTCCAAAAAGGGTGGGTGAACTGCTATTTGGCGCATAGGCGCAAACCACAGTCAGGACCCGTTCCCCAACCCGAAGGTGCAGGGAAGCAACCCTTTCATCCACCGGGGTAAACTCCAACACATTGGCTGAGAGCCGGGGAGCTATTAATAAGCCCAAGCCTGCTCTCCGCCTCTCACCTGGGACAACTCCAGCATAGAACAAAGTCCAACCCCTCTCAAGAAGACTGGTTCCAGAACCCGAACTGTGCGTTGAGGTTAGGCCGACTATATCTAGCCGGTATCTCTCAACCTCACGCACAAGCTCAGGTTCCTTCCCCATCAGAGAGGTAACATTCCATGTTCCAATAGCCAGCTTCAGCAACCGGGGATCGATCGGACCGCCAATCCCCTGCCTTTGACTGCCACCTGATCCACATAGCACCGGACCTCTATGGCTCCTCCTCAGTTATTGGATTTCTGTGCTAGTCACAGTTTGTCCATAACTAACACCATGTTCAGCCATAAGAGTGTCCATAAGTGCACTTGGCACCAGGACACCCTAGGTCGACAGTCAGTGATTGACTTTGTAGTCGTATCATCTGATCTGCGACCGTATGTGCTGGACACTCGGGTAAAGAGAGGAGCAGAGCTGTCAACTGATCACCACCTGGTGGTGAGTTGGATCAGGTGGCGGGGGAGGAAGCCGGACATACCAGGCAGGCCCAAGCGGATAGTGAGGGTCTGCTGGGACTGGCTGAGGACCCTGTGAAAATGGTTTTCAACTCCTACCTCCGGAGGAGCTTCAACCACATCCCAGAGGTAGTGGGGAGCATGGAGTCTGAGTGGGTCATGTTCCACGCTGCCATTGTTGAGGTGGCTGCTCAAAGCTGTGGTAGCAAGGTCGCTGTTGCTAGTCGTGGC
>KV751398.1:1182114-1198219 GCA_001698575.1 Mola mola
GGTTGGGGGAGAGTCGCTTCCCCAAGTGGAGGAGTTCAAGTATCTCGGGGTCTTGTTCACGAGTGAGGGGAAAATGGAGCGGGAGATTGACAGACGGATTGGACCAGCGTCGGCAGTGATGCGGACGCTGAAGCAGTCTGTTGGGGTGAAGAGAGAGCTGAGCCAGAAGGCAAAGCTTTCAATTTACAGGTCAATCTACGTCCCAACTCTCACCTATGGTCATGAGCGCTGGGTAGTGACCGAAAGAATGAGATCGCGAATACAAGCGGCCGAAATGAGCTTCCTTCGCAGGGTGGCTGGCCTCAGCCTTAGAGATAGGGTGAGGAGCACGGACATCCGGGAGGAGCTCAGAGTAGAGCCGCTGCTCCTCCGCGTTGAGAGGAGCCAGTTGAGGTGGTTCGGGCATCTGGTCAGGATGCCTCCTGGACGTCTCCCTGGGGTGGTGCTTCGGGCATGCCCATCCGGGAGGAGACCCCGGGGCAGACCAAGGACACGCTGGAGAGATTACATCTCTCGGCTGGCTTGGCAACGTCTTGGTGTCCCCCCAGAGGAGTTGGTGGAAGTAGCTAGGGAGAGGAGCGTCTGGATGTCCCTGCTCAGGCTGTTGCCCCCGCGACCCAGACCTGGATAAGCGGCAGAAAACGAAACGAAACAAAAGGATAGGGCGAACAACCAGAAACAGGAGGAAATGTAAATCAAGACAAGACATGAAAAGAGGAGTTGGTGGAAGTAGCTAGGGAGAGGAGCGTCTGGATGTCCCTGCTCAGGCTGTTGCCCCCGCGACCCAGACCTGGATAAGCGGCAGAAAACGAAACGAAACAAAAGGATAGGGCGAACAACCAGAAACAGGAGGAAATGTAAATCAAGACAAGACATGAAACAAAAGAGAACCATCAATTAAAAACAGGAAATGAACAGACATAAACACTAAGAAATTAAACACTAGAAAAATAATACAAAGATCTTACAAGGTAAAGCAAATAAACTAGAAACTCACAACTCTGATGATACATTTAATCATTCTCTTTCAAAAAAATTACTTGAAAAAATTACTTCTAAGAACAACAACAAGTTGATGAATCAGAATGTTAAGTTGTATTTCTACAATATTAAGCTGAAATCCCACAAGGCACACAGGCTGTTAGAATTTATTATTTGGAGACTGTCATTGTTGGACTTATTACAGGCAAGATGTGTGGCACAGTACATTAAAACACCACATGGACATGTTAACAAGGGCAAAAGCATGATTTTCATCTGAGGCAATGTTTAAAAGGGTACAATGTGATACAACTGTGAGGTGGTGATTTAATAAATTCTCCTGGGAGCATTCATTCTAGTGTGCCGACTTCATGTTTCATAACTAATGTTCAAAAGGGCGTCATCTGAAAAGAAACTCGACATAACTACTGTATATTGTTGTTACATCTCTCCCTCAGTGGGAATAGCCGTGATGTAAATACCCATGAAAAAAACATGATATATTCGGAAAACATTCTTACAACAAAAGGCGGAAGTTCCTGAAAAATGCTGCGCTTTGAAACTCCTAAACTGGCACCACAAAGCAGCGTATGCACGTCGTGGTCCACCTTTATGCAACTGTTCTCTCAAAATAAATTAATTATCTAAAGATGTTGTTTAGATAGCGAGATAAATTAACCTGTTATCTCAAGAAAACAAGCTTTGGTATCTCAAGATAGCAATAATTAACTCGTGATCTGGAGATAATGGCATTAAATTGTCAATTGGACCTACAGCCACACTCATCTTCTGTACGAAAATATTCTTCATTTATTCTAAACGGTTTCTCATGTTTACGCATCAACACACAAGTCCATGTAATATGAATATTTTTACTACTTTGTGTGTTTACTACTAATAAATATCGTGAAAGGTTATAGCCCATGCCAAGACTACATTTATCCTTTCTTCTATTGATTGGGTCCATTATCAGTCTTATTATCTGACGAGTTGTCTATTATCAGTAAATATGTTTACATGCGCAACATTTCGTAATCAGATAAAAAATTTGAGGGATTGGAAACTGTTTATATGGATGCTAAATCAAGTAATCTGACTGGAATAAGTGTTTGCATGGACGCAGTTCGGAATAAGGATCGGCATAAAACACCCCTTTTGATCGGAATATAATTTCATTACGAATGAGCCGGATCAGATTGGAATCTTCCAATTGTGGGAAGTGTGAAGCATTTTTATTCTGATCAGCCCTTTATTCCGAATGTTTGTGTCCATGTAAACATGGCTATTGTCCCAACGTTGTGAAATACTGAATGTCACTCTAACTTCAGGACTACCATTAATTTCAATCACATCTACAGGAAACATCAGGGCTTGTTCTGTTTTATTGTACTTTTTTTGCTTCTCTGCCATGAAAACATTGTTTCAATTCAAAGGCAGCTGGGCGGAGACAAAATCGGGGACAGAGAGAACTTCATTCTCACACTGCATTAACGTCAATAAGTCATTCTCTTCTGAGGAAATAGAACACCCAGACTAGCGGGAGCCAGATTTGATTACTGAATTGAGCCAGCAGTAAATGGAAAATGAAGTTAACCAGTTTATTCTGGACCTGTGGAGGCTTAGCCAAAAGCTGGTAACCATGCTGTCTGGGGTTGAATAAATGAAAATGAAATGAAAGAAAAAATAAGGGATGAATTGAAATGATCAATATTCATCGGTGGGCTTGTGTGTGTGTGTGTTAATAAAGATATACTGTAGGTATTGAGATGTAAAGAAAAAAAAACAAAACACCGAGTGTTGAGTGCAAAGGCAATGCAGCGCTAGACCACTGTGCCTCACAGACTTTCATTCACAGTGTCCATGGCAACAAGAGCCTTGGAGAGCTGTGCCAGGATAGAGGAGGGTCAGCTGTTGTAGAGAGTTTTTCGATCACACCCTTGATGAAGCTGCCACTCTCTGTGTTATCCAGCTGACTGACAACCTTGCTGAGAGTGGAGAGTCATAGTAAAGTGTCCACCTGGCCCCACCACCCTGTGTTGTTCCCTTCATTCTTCAAACAGATTCATGTTTGAGATAATGACTTCTCTCTGGGGACAGAAGTTATCTCTGTGTTGCCCTACATAGGCTGCATTTTCTTTTCAGCCTCTTTCCAGTTTCTGACATCCTCAGTGCCGAGTGCTCAAATGGTAAGCTTCACTGTCCTCAACAAAACGAGTAATGGGTTAAATCTGCTGTTACCTAATCCTCCAGAAAGTTACATTGATAAAAGGCAACACACATTATTATTATTAATCCAAAATCTTCTGACTGAAGGAAGATTAGATGGAAGACTGGAGGGTCATCAGAGGTCCCTCATTATCCGGCACACATCTCGTCACATCTCCCTATCACACCATTTTGGTCTGAAGCAGAGAAACTAACACGACGGAGGAAAAAAAAGTAGGAGTGCAGAAAAATTTGTGTTGTTTGGGATGGCAGGTGCTGTTCTCGCCTTGTCAGCATCTGTCAGGTGTCATCGCCAGCCAATACATCGTCACCACTGCGCACAGAAATAGATGATTCACACATATAGGGAGCGATTATTTCACTGAGGCATGTTAAATGGTACAATGGTCTTGAATTTATATAGCACATTCCAAGAATGCTTGACTCTTCAAGGCACTTTACAAAGTGCCTCATGTTCCACCCGTTTACATTCATACATGGGTGGAAGTGAGGTGTCATCGCTTGTCCTCATTCCATTTTACAGACCATGAATGGTGTAAAGAGACAATTCAGATAACAATTAAGATAACAATTCCTGTGTAAGGATTGACATTGTTTTATACAGATCACATCTGCCTTTTATGCTGCTTTTCCAGTGCGTTGTACCTGCTCAACTCGCTTCGACTCTGCTCTACTTTGCCTTTGGCACCTCATGGATCCTTTTCCACTGCAAATAGTATTCCTTCAACGTAGCAGGTTGTTAGAGATACGTTGCTTTGAGGTCACCAACATAAAACACACATAAAACAAAAACAATGGAGGTGTTGTGTCTTTGATTCTTGGTACGTGGCTATTTGTCATAGCGGAAAACATTAGTTGACTTGTTCAGATGGAAGAAATGCAAGAGATTATGCAAACTCCACACAGAAAGGCCCTGACCCCAGAATCAGACCCAGGACCATCTTGATGTGAGGTAACATTAGTAACCACTGCAACACTGTGCTGCTCACATGTTCACATACGTAGTCTACTCTTATTCTTCAATGAACTGTAGCGATGATACTTATTTTATGTGTGTATGTCTATATCAGATCAAACGTTTTTAAGCAATGACTATTCCATCTGACCAATCAGTGATCTGCTATTGTTATGGTCCATTTTCACTCTAACCTCAGCTTGCTTGGAATCTTGCGCATCAAGGTGATACTAAAAATCATAGCAGTTACAAAATTTTCTCAATGGAAAACCAAAAAAAAGTTTAGCAGAGTCAAGACACGTTGAGCAGGTACCATGCGATGGGAAATGGGTAATAGAGGTGACCAAGGAAAGTCGCACATGCAGGTACATTTGTCTGTCCTGTTTTGTGACTAGGCAAAGGATCAAGTTGGTTAACTAGCCACTGCAGATGGCTCGTCATGAAGTCCACACTGATATGAATTATTCACAGAAGATAAAACAGCATTTTAACATTTTTAAACCCATCACTTTTTGTCTATCAACATCAGCTGGTTACCATTTTTAAGTCAGACAAACATTTTTACAACTAAAGGGGGAATTGAAAAACAGACATTCAGGCTCCCAGTAGCACGAACTTCAGTGGTTATCTCTGCAAACAGTATGTCAAAAAGTTGAGAATGGAATTGGATGAAATTTGGTTTGCAGTTTAAGTACCAAGCAAGAACAAATTTATAAAATTCTTATTGTGGTCTATATTCATTCAAAAACCAGGAGGTAACTCAAAAAATACTTTTCATGAAAATTGGGGTGTATAGGTATCAGCCCAGGGAACAATGCTTTGGGATTCGGTAGAGATCCTCACAATAATATCTGTAATTTAGCAAACACAGACCACTGGTGTATACATGTATATTTTTAAACAAGGCTTTTTCAGGTGGGTGGCAGGGGCACGCACTCTACTGAGTGCTTCTCACGTGTTTAGATCAAGAACTTGAAAACATTTCAATAACAATAAGATTTTTTTTGTCTTGTGATAACATAAACATCAGTTGAAAAAAAGTTTTGGGGTTTTTTTTTAATTAAAAATTTACATTGGTATGAAATAATTAAGAACATTAAAATTTCCTGGTTCATTTTGTTTTCAAATTGGCAAACTCCATCTGTTTACAAAGATCAAATCAAATTTTATTTGTATAGCCCGAAATCACAATTTACACATTATCTCACTGGGCTTTGACAAACTGTACAGATGTGACATCCTCTGCCCTTAGACCCTCGAACCGGGTGAGGAAAAACTTAAAAAACCCTAAACAGGGAAAATAAGAAACCACAGGAAGAGCCACAGAGGAGGGATCCTTCTTCCTAGGACGGACAGACGTGCAATAAATGTCACTTGTACAGAACACAAAAACATGATAACAACAGTTCATTTAGAATGCATAAAACATCCATGACTCCCAGAGTCTGTGGATTCTATGAGTCCAGATGTATGGAAAGTCTAAGTATGTAGAATCTGTAAATCCAGGGATATGTGAAGTGTAGTGGTCCAGAAGCAGGTGTAGTCTATTGATCCAGAAGCCATTGTGATCTGTGGGTCCCGATTTGCACTTGGAAATCCAGCCTAGGATCCAAGTCACAGGATCCAAGTCACAGGATCTCCTTTCCTAATGTGGCCAGGGGGCATCAGGCAGGACCACAGCAGCACCTCCCACCGCGACCTAGAAAAACCTGCAGGATGGTAAAGCACAACGACTCCGGGGAAGAAGTAAAGTTAGTGTAAGGATATGGACATTTACAGGAGCAGAGAAGGAGTCGGAGTCAGAGGGGGGAGAGAAGAAAGCTCAGTGAATCATGGAGTGTTCCCCCAGCAACCTAAGCCTATAGCAGCATAACTAAGGGCTAGATAGGCCAGCCTTAACTATAAGCTTTATCAAAAAGGAAGGTTTTAAGCCTACTCTTAAAATCAGAGAGTGTGTCTGCCTCCCGTACCAAGACTGGAAGATAGTTCCACAGGAGAGGAGCTTGATAGCTGAAAGCTCTGCCTCCCATTCTACTTTTGGAAATTCTTGGGATCACCAATAACCCTGCATCCTGGGAGCGTAAGGTTCTGGATGGGCGATAGGGTACTATGAGCTGTTCAAGATAAGATGGTGACTGACCATGAATAGCTTTGTAGGTGAGAACAAGGATTTTAAATTCTATTCTGAATTTAACTGGGAGCCAGTGCAGAGAAGCCAGTATGGGGGAAATATGGTCTCTGATATTAGTTCTAGTCAGTACACGCGCTGCTGCATTTTGGATTAACTGAAGAGTTTTTAAAATTTTGTTAGGGCAACCTGAAAATAAAGAATTACAGTAGTCCAGCCTGGAAGTAACAAACGCATGAACTAGTTTTTCTGCATCTTGTTGAGACAGGATGTGCCGGATTTTAGCAATGTTACGGAGGTGAAAGAAGGCGGTCCTTGAAATCTGTTTAACATGTGATTTAAAAGACAGCTCCTGGTCAAAGATAACACCCAGGTTTCTGACAGTGGTGCTGGAGGCCAAGGCAATGCCATCCAGATTAACTATGTTGCTGGATAATGAGTCTCTAATGTGTTTGGGGCCCAGCACAATGACTTCAGTTTTGTCAGAGTTTAACATTAAAAAGTTATGAAACATCCAGTTTTTAATGTCCTTAAGACATGACTGTAGATTAGCTAACTGATGGGTTTCATCTGGCTTCATTGATAAGTATAGTTGTGTGTCATCTGCATAACAGTGAAAATGTATGGAGTGCTTTCTAATAATTTTACCTACAGGAAGCATATATAGAGTAAATAGTAATGGTCCAAGCACAGAACCTTGTGGGACTCCATGACTAACCTTGTCATATCTTGATGATTCATCATTAACATGAACAAAATTATATCTATCAGATAGGTAGGACTTAAACCATCTTAGAGCAGATCCTTTAATGCCAATTTGGTGTTCCATCCTCTGTAGTAAGATGTGATGATCGATAGTGTCAAAAGCTGCACTAAGATCTAATAAGACTAGTATAGAGATAAGTCCTGCATCAGATGCAGTGAGGAGGTCATTTGTAACTTTTACCAATGCCGTTTCTGTGCTGTGATGCTTTCTAAAACCTGACTGAAACTCTTCAAATAGACTATTATACTGAAGAAAGCCACATAGTTGTTTCGCTACTGCTTTCTCTAGAATCTTTGAAAGAAAGGGGAGGTTGGATATTGGTCTATAGTTGGCTAGAACTTCTGGGTCTAGGGTAGGTTTTTTTAGGAGCGGTTTAATTACAGCTACTTTAAATGACTGGGGCACATAACCTGTTACAAGGGATAGATTGATAATGTTTAGTAGTGGATTTCTAATTAGGGGTAAAACCTCTTTGAGCAACCTAGTAGGTATGGGGTCTAGTATACAGGTTGATGATTTAGATGAAGATAATGTTGTCGTTAGTTCCTTAAGGTCAATTGGATGGAAGCTTTCCAAACACACATCAGGACTAATAACAGCCTCTATAATTCCTGTTGCTGAACTGGAATCTGTGGAGTGTAGGATATTTTCTCTGACAAGTCTAATTTTATTATTGAAGAAGTTCATAAAATCATTACAGGTGAGGGCTCTAGGAATGCATGGTTCAATAGAATGATGGCTCTCAGTCAGCCTGGCTACAGTGCTGAAAAGGATCCTGGGCTTATTCTTGTTTTCTTCTATCAACGCTGAATAGTAGTCTTTTCTTGCTCGGCGAAGGGCCTTCCTGTATACTTTAAGGCTATCCTGCCAGGCCATGTGTGGCTCTTCCAGTTTAGTGGAACGCCATTTCTTTTCAAGTTTATGAGTTTTCTGTTTTAACTTGCGAGTCTTAAGATTATACCACTGAGCTATTCTCTTTACTGGTTTTGTTTTCTTTTTAACTGGGGCAATGGAATCGAGTGAAGCACGTAGAGAGCCGGCAGTGAAATTGGCAAAGATCATGTGATACGTTAAAAAGCGACTCTGTGCAAACCTTATAATGTGTCATACCAAACACAAACATAATCAGTTGTTTTGTCATCATAATGTAAATAAGGGAAACTAAAAAAGTGAGATAATTACAGGCTCAATTGACAACAAATATGGCAATGAAAGATTTTATACACTCCTAATTAAGAGTCTAACGTGGCAGTGAATCTAGAAAGTGGATAAAGTCAAGAAAGTAACAATCAATCAACTGTACATTTTCCTGATAATAATAAGGTCAGAAACAAGTCAGGAGTGTTACATTTTATTTGGTCTCATCTCTTTTTGAGCTTTTTCTTTTGCTTGTTTTTTTTTTCCCACAGGTTAAAACCCATTATAATAGTCAAGAGAAATAAAAACATTTTTCACATAGTGTATACAGAAATAGTCCTCTTGACAAACAACAATAAAAACAGTTGATTAGGCCCAGCCCAGTGCGAGATTTCACAAAAAATTAAACAACTTTTTGAGGCCTGACGACCTGCAAAAAACTCTACCGCTCACGAGCAGAGATGGTTCGTAGAGAGATGTCAAAAAAAAAAAAAAAAAGCTATTACATCGCCTGGGTTGTACTATAACACAAAACAGACATAGAATCTGGAACATAAAAGCAATTGATAAAAAGGCAGAGAGAAGGTCAAACCTGTCCATTACTTTAAGGCAGTGACAAATTCCTCATCTCTATATAGCAGTTTTATGCACATTAAAAAAAAAAAAAAAAAGTCAGTATGGGTGCCCAATGGGACATTAGACTGTGATTTAGGTTTTGCTATAATGTACACAAGGAACTGGATTTCAAGTTCTGCCAGGCATATTCTGGCAAATTTTAAACCATACACAAATGCAGATTTGGTCAAATTGATAAACTGAACTGTACTGTTGATCATGTGAAGCACCCATACATACAACTTAAATACTCCAGTGAAAACCTATCATAGCAATTGAGCCATCATCCTAATGTAGACTGCGTCCACGGCCATCTAGAAAGAAATGATCCAGTGTGTAAAAAGATGGCCATTTATCAACATCCACTTTTTCCTCTCCTTTATACATATCAGTTTTTGGAAATGTCCTTAGCTGGTGGGAAGGGAGCTGACAGAAGGAAAAGCCTCTTACAGTACTGTGATGCTGCGAAGTTTTGAGATTTGACCAGTGAGTCATGAGGATTTGTACCACCCAAACTGTTTCAAATTGCCTCCCTAGATCATTTAGAGTTCAGCTATTTAAGCCCAAGCACAAGCACCTGAAAGAGACCAATTGATGTTAAATACCCTCAAGCCTAAGTGGCATCCCTGAATTATATTCATGCTAAAGAGCACAGTAATAAGGTTAAGTGTCAGCAGTAGTAGCCCTGGTCCAGTACTAGCATGAAACATTTTGGATCAGATGGAACCCAGATATTTTAATCACTTGGTCATTTAGAAAATTAAATTTGTACAACACTGCACATTTGGATGTTTGTAACTATGGAAAATACTAATTTTGTTGTGCTCACCTAATCAGAAGTTAGTTCACACCTGCTTTTAACCATTTGTCTGATTCAAGTTTTTATCATTACAAATTTTAATACTGTCAAAGAAACTACAATAATCAAACACCAGTCACACCAAAATTAAACAGCAAAATCAACTCCTGTCATCTCAGTCAGGTAAATAATTGTTTATTTTGAAAACAAAGATCTGGATGAGCCGAAAAGATAGCTTATTGGGCAGGTGAATTGCCGGATCTAAAGTGTTTTCACACCAAGTACTGAAAAATTTGAAAAACAAACTAAAAAAATGTGTAAACAAATAATTTAATGGGTTCCTCATGTAATTCATGTAACGTTATGACATTTTCTTTAAGACGTGATGTGAGGAAGGTGAAAAACATCAAAAGTCCTGTTATTGCAAATATTAGTGACTTATCTTACATTCAGATTAAGTTGCAGAATGGGAACTCATTGCACCTTGAAACAGTTCTCGACAATTTGGAAGCACAACATAATTTATCAGCCTCTGTATTTTAGAGACTAGAGAATTGAGTGTCAATAGTTAGGGAGAACAATAACCACAATCACGGGGCTATTATGTGCTGTCAAGTGAAGGGGGGCCTTGGACTTAATGATGTCATGGATAAAAATCCCTATTTTTTTTTCTAAACAGAATGGCTACCTTCTCCAAAAGCTGTCACTGCAGTCATAGAAACAAATTGGCCCTCCTTTCATGGCTCCTACTTATTCAGAGGACAACAGATGGTGACCTTCGATCCACAGGATGAGAAGAATTAGGAATAATGCTCATGCTTTGGGAGACCAAGCATTAGCGTACGGACCTGGCGGCGCCTCTTGCAGACATGACTTTTAGTGCAAGTCCTGTACAGTCAATGAAACATTTGATCACTTTGGTCTCAGCCTGTTAATACTGAACAAAGGCCTGTGTAGATGTTTCAGTTTAATGTGAGCCAGAAAGAGCAATAATGCATCTCTGGGGTTTGTGGCTGGCTGTGAGACAACTGAAACGACGCTAATGACCAGATATATCTTTAACATCCACTAAGTTGAACACTAGCAGGCAAAGGCAGCAAATGTAAATTAGGTGAATTATGGAAACGGCAGACCACTGACCAACCAAGGTAAGGTTTCATCAATAAAATTATGTGACTCTCTTATCTTCTGTTATATTTTGTCAATGGTTTAATTAGGGTAAATCAGGTCACTAGTATGCATGTAAACATATCCATTCTTAACAAGGCCAAAATAAGCTTCAAAAGTGTAGCCCTGATGGATAGTTGCATCAGGCAGCAGATTCAACTGTATCCCCTTTAACAAGCAAGCATGTAACTAGCTTAAATTCTAAAACACAACCACAAATGCCCTCTTGGCATGATGAGGGCCTAGGCTAAGGGCTCATTAGCATGCAATGCATTGACTATCTGAAATTTGATCGTCAAACCATGTCTTCTCCCGGCCACTATTGGTCTAAACGCGGCAATGTCAGCCTATCCTACAGAGAATTCACTTCCATCATTCAGTTTGTATGCTGATTCGTAAAGACGGATGGGGCAATGCCTGGAAGAGCAGAGCATTGGGGGGAACTCATTTGGACCTTCTTACTGGATTTGCATGTTGTCAGCTCCACCAGACGAATGGCAGTCATGGTTCCAAAATCTGACGGCCAAAACCAAAAATTGGTAATCCATGTTCGCAAAAGCCTCAGTGACAAAGTTAAGTGAGATCCGGGACGTGTCTTAAGGGCGAAAGAGATATAATATGTTGTATTTTTATTCAGTATTTCAAATGAGCCACAGCAGGAAATTAATTCCATTTCAGGCTATAGGACATAACTTCATATGTGACCAATACAGTAGTTAAAAGTAATATTTCTTGAAGTCAGCCACTCAATGTGTGCAAGCTTGATGGAGAATGGCAGGTAGCACTTCCTGACATCAGGTCTGAAGGAAAATTAAAGTGCAGCACAGAACCAACAAACACACGAAACATGAGTGTCAGCCTGAAGTGGATGTCTGTCACACGCTGAGAATTTGTGACAGAAATAATCTGCCAGACATTTCAATCATCTCAACTTCTGTCGCCTCTCTTTTCTCCTCGCAGAGCTCTGTTGACAATAAATGCTACCCAAGCCTAATGACTACCAGAGGATAACTCTCGTGGCTTTGTGCGCTGACATCATGAGAAAAGGCAATAAGTCATCACTTGTCACATCTGTGAAACGTTGGCGAAGAAGACAGGAGAGTGGCGTGTCGTAGGGGAGCCTGCAGATAGAGACAATTAAATTTCTAACTTATGCTTGGCACCTAATGGTGGTGGCAGGTGAAGTGTCCAATTGGACTTAAAGTCAAAATAGAAAAAATGTTTCGGTGATCCCAGTCACTTCTGAATAATTGCAGATGCTCGCTGGTAGAGAATTGGATGCATTGTCTCTAAGAAATTAGCAACATAAGAGCATTAAACCCAGAGAGGGTTGGGCTAAATATGGAAATGGCGAAAGCAACTAGACGTTAAGATGCCAGACATCAACATGACAAGTTGGAATATTGATTAATTAAGAGAACTGAACTTCAGATCAGCAATTTTAAATAAGAAACTAATTAATTAACTAATAATTTAATAACCTTGAATGAATGAATATGTGTTAGTTACCCGATGTGGAACTCTTTGCGAAGATGTTATTTGTTAAAAGTGCATAAAAATTCTTTTTTTCTTTTTCAGCTGAGTATTTGCTCAACCCTACTTTTTACTGGGGGTGTGACGATACACAATATTTAAGAATTTGTCATAAAGGACGATTCAATATGTAAATTAATATTCATTATATTCATTGATATACATTAAAATCTTGCAAATTAATTCTTTCATCAGTAGAATATTGAATATTACTGATGTTTTGCAGAAAGATGTGATGACTTTTAGGAGGCATCTTTATACTTTCTTGCACATACTGTAAATCCTCACCTACTTTTTACTCTATCTTCCACAATTAGCATAAAGAACAGCTTTCAGCGAACAGTCAAGTTAGTCTTCTGGTTTTCGATCTGGTTTTCCACATCTTCATCTGATGTGGTTGGATGCCACACTGACCAACCAAATTGGTTTAAAGCGTACTGAGACTTTAACAATCACTGTTTCTTTATTAGTGTTGAGTACTACTTGAATGTCCAGTAGATAAAGTTTATTTCCTCAAAATGAGTACTATGTGGATTTCTTTTAACCTGGCTGTGAGTGAACTGAAGGCTTTGCAATGACATGACAAAACTTTAAACTACCTCCTGCAACTCTTTCCAGAGATGGAGGAAATAAAGCAGGTAAGAAGGCAAAGGTGAGAGCACAAGCAGTTTGTGGGAGCAGAGAGAAAGGAAGGAAAACGGAGGACAGTCAGCTTTAGCATGCTTTGAAATTTTACGCATATAACATAGCATGGCTTAAACCGAGACAGAAAACTACTGAAGAAAGCAAAACCTTGTCAAGAGGATGGAGGGCATTTTTGTAACATTGAGGCTAATTAATTAACCAACTGTCTGTGTGCTTTGTTAATGCTCTCTGCTCTTATCAAGAGGCTAATTATCTTTATCAGCCCACTCTGTTCATCAACAGGATTATTAGGCTAATCTCAAAGCACTTCCCCTTTGGAGACGAGGTCTATACTCTTCATCTGAACAAGACGTTATTGTCTTCCAATGACACGGTGTCAACGATGAACCCAATCAGTATTTGTACCTCGTAGCGCTCCAGCACACAAAGACATGGGTAGCGCGACAAACTGGTGCCATGTGTGTAAGTGGGTCTCTTTCAGTTACGTGCTTGACCTAAACCAATACTGTTAATGGAGTACATGCTTGATGCATGACTGCCATTAACTAACTCTCTGCTGTCTGTGTTTAGCAAACACAATATCATGTTTTCCTATGCTTTTTAGTGGGATTAAAATGTTTTAGATGGATTTTTTTTTTTTTTTTTTTTTTTTTTTTTTCAAACTGGGATGGACAAGATCTTAAGACCTGTGCAACTCTAGTTTAGCAAAGCCAGCCAAAGGCTCATATTACTAAAGCCGGAGTGAGTCTTAAAAATGTCAGATTTGATCGAGATTGACTGGATATGAGAGTAATCAGATTTGAGGAAAATTACTTTCACCAATTCTTGAATGGCTAACCTAAGTTAGCATGAAAGGAAACAAGGGGAAATTTTTTTTTTTTTTTTAAACAAACTGGGATGGACAAGATCTTAAGACCTGTGCAACTCTAGTTTAGCAAAGCCAGCCAAAGGCTCATATTACTAAAGCCGGAGTGAGTCTTAAAAATGTCAGATTTGATCGAGATTGACTGGATATGAGAGTAATCAGATTTGAGGAAAATTACTTTCACCAATTCTTGAATGGCTAACCTAAGTTAGCATGAAAGGAAACAAGGGGAAAGTGTTATCTTTAGAAAGTAAACAAAATCTATCTACCAGCACCTCTGACACTCACAAATACATTTTATCTTGTTTTTTTAAACTAAAAGTTTAAAATAACAGAAAGATTACAGTATGTGCAGAGCTATTTCTCAGCACTGGTCCAGTAGTCACACTACAATGATGACAAAACTCCAAGAAGGCGCTGCTATTAAACAAACCTGATATAATGCAGGGTTTATGTTAAATCATGCTAAAAGCAGCTGGCTCGGCAACATACTAAACACTGCTGACACCAAACTTATTTCTTTACAATTTTGTTATCTGAGTAAAAAATAAGATGAATTTTTCGTGAAATTTAGCATTCCAACAAAAACCACAAAGGCTTTCATAGTTCAAGAATTTGCTTTCATCCATTGAGGTCTAAGAGGGAAGCGTCAATCATGTGGCCTGAAACACTGCAGCACTGTGGGCTGGCTTTGCAAGGCTAACGCTGCTCTGGTGGTAGCTTCCATATTCACTTATTGCAGTAATTACAAATGCTTTGTAAGTATTTGGCTGAACCTTCCTACAACATCAGATGGGTGGCGACATGTCTGGCTTATATTAAGAAAAAAAACACAGAAATGCATCGCTTGATTAAACACCATCTGTGATTGTCCCAACTATCTGTGTGCTGTCAAGTGTGGCAACTCCACCAATCTGGCACTCCATGGAGGTAAAAACAACTTATTTCCAAACACTCTTTACTGTCACAGTGGCATTCTTTGGCATATAAAGGAAATGCAGAACAGAGCCCCCCCTGCCGTTTCCTGTTCTGTGTCGCCTGCCAACTGAATGAATCTGTCCAATCACCAAGCATTTCCCAGGGAATGTGACTGGAATGTTATCTGCTTCCAAGTGGAATGCCTGGGTCATGGTTTTGTCTAGCTTTGCTTGAGTGGCCTGGAATAGCCACTCTTAGGTGATTTCTCCCATAATGCAACAGGTAGATGCCGATTCAAATAAAAAAGAAAGCCTAGGCATACATGCAAACAAGGACATTCTTTTCAATCGAAATGTGTTCATTCTCAAATTTAAGATTTAAGCCAAATTCAAAACACCTTCCTTGTACAACAAATTAACCATTCAAGGAGCCTTTAAAAGATCTATATTAAAAATACTTCAAGAAAATAAGGCACTCCAAATTTTCCATTGTCCTGAATGCTTTCAGTGTGCAGCGGAGAGGTAGAGGCAGATGAAGCTGTGCAAGTTGCCTTATCCACCTCTGCATTTTCACAATGCTTCAAAGGTTGGTAGGAGATGAAAGCAGGTGATATGAGCAGTCTTATGGAATCTAAGGTTTGGGATTAGTGATCTGTGTTCTGCTCCTTCAAAAGGATAGAAAAACTAAGACAGAGGGGAAATGAAACTGGCACCAGCTATTGGTTCAAAGGCAGCTCTCCCACAATCCAGTGTACCACCTTTCACTGGCTTCCTGGTTTCCAGAGAAGCACGCTGGTGTTTAAATTAAACCTGTAATGACTATCAGGCTCCCATGGGGGACATTTCCCACAGTTGGATGAGTAACGGGGTGTACATTTTTTTTTTTTAAGAATCTCAAACCTCGTCAAGATATCGAACATAGTCTTGGGAGTAAAGGTGCTGGACTGTGTTCGGCCTTGACACAGGTTCAAAACCTGTCATCTCTGAGTTGCGTCGGGGGCTTGAAAGGCTTGAGCCCCAGTGTCCTTCGGGGGTGAGCTCTCTCTTTGGTGCCATCCAGGGGCCTGCTGCAGGCCGCCCAGTCCAGGTCGATGAGTGGCAAGTCAGCCGGGTTGAGGGGTGCTATGCGGACAGAGGGCAGTGTGGGCGAGCCATTGGTGGAGCACGGGGCAGAGCGGGAGGTGGGAAAAGGAGTCGAAAAAGGGTCAAAGTGTGAGGCTGTGTCCGAGCCGCTCGAAGGATCAGCCTTGAGGGTGAATGGGTCGCAGTCGGGTGAGGGGAAGGGGTCACAGTTGTGGAAAGGGTTGGTAGGGGAGGGCTGGTAGCCCAGAAGGGTGCTGTCCGAGCGGTTCGGGCTCTGGCCACTGCCTG
>KV751398.1:1198251-1213214 GCA_001698575.1 Mola mola
GACACTGACCTCCAGGCGGCGGGTTTTGGGGCTCCAGAGGGCAGGGTTGGGGTGGACAGAACAGGGTATAGAAGGCTTGTCATCAGGGTCCTGCGTGTCCTGGCACAAGGGCAGGTCCAGAACTGGAGAGAAACATAAAGACAAAAACATTAAACACAGACACTATATCAGAAAAAGGATGAATATTTAATGTATTAAACCTCTCCGTCATCCTGCCCTTCACTTTCTTGCTTGAGAAGGCTTTAATTAATTGCAAATTACTCTCAAACCGCAGTAGCGTTGCCCTGATATTCTTCAGGCACTCCTCTCGAGAATTCGTTTTGATTATTTCACAAAGCACATAAACCTGCATGATGAAATGGATCCAAACAGAGTATATGAAAGGCGTACATTATTGTTGCAAACAGAAATGGACAACTGCATGTACAGAATGTTGATGCAATTAGTCTAAATTAGGTTAAAAAAAATTGCTGTGTAACTTGTTGAAATAGCAAACACCATGTTTAACTTGGCACTGACACAAACATTAAACTCTGAATAAATCATCCTGAGTGAACATTTGCTACTTCCAAATCTGATGTGTCTGCAAAGGGCCATTATTCACATCAACAGCAGCTTTCTGGGGCTGCTAAGCTATTCAGCTGACAAAAAGAGCAATCAGGAGTCACATGAGAGCAGACCAAAAAAAGACCAATGAAGGAATCCTCTGCATTCATCTCGCTCTTTTAAGCACACGCGTTCACTGCCAACAACCTTGTAGCAGCCTGTCTATGCGACTGAGTCATAACAGTCAATAAACATAATAAGATGTTTAACTAAAACACACACAGTTAAATTGCGTGTGGCTTTTTTCCTCTGCTTGCTTGATGTAATGAGCATCATGCAGCTTGCAAGATGATGGTTGTTAGCAGCGGAACAGGCGAGCCATGTTTGCTTGATACCTGGTGGCTGAGCTGTAAAAACCCCTCTGTGGAGAATTCCAAGCTTTTTGAGTCAAGCTGACCTGATATAGAGTGTTAAATTTGACCATAGTGCTCTCTTAAAGCCCCACTCTTTAAAAACAGCCAATGCCCACACCGCTGTCATTAAGACTCCAAACTATTTCTTGATTCTGAGGCAAGCCAATGAACTGTAAATTAAAGTGCTGCTGATGTACAGATAATATCTGTTAGCATGATGCTGATGTGAATAAAAGCAAGAGTAGAAATCGGCCCCACCAGTACTAGAAATATAGACATGTAATTTTGAAGGAAAAAATTAATCCAAATCCCTCTTGATTCTTCCTTTCATGTGTCGTACGCACGTCCTTTCCACATGGCATATTTGATGAGCTTTATTGTGAGAATTTCATCAAAATTGTGGGTAAATACACAAAAATGCACTTGAGCATACAACCCAACTCCCAAACCATGGTGAGAGATGTACAGGATGACTGTGGAATTTCACTAACTGTGGCAGTGGAATAGTTAATTATTTAAATCCAGCACTCCCTGTCTGCCTGACCTCAGCTGTGCTGCGGGATGTTTTGCATTCATCCTCATCCCAATAAAAGAAAACTGACTGAAAAGGGGAAACACAACAGACGATTGGAATCTAGCTCTGCTTAGCAAGTATTAGCAATGAAGTATGGAGGGCCAGAGATATGCAAATAGCTGTAGACAGGCTTTGATGTAAATGAAAAAGCTTGTGCAGCACCGATGCTTCCCTTGTGCCAGAGAGATCTTGCTAAAAAAAAAGGTGCAATAATGATTCTGAAAGAAGTGTGAGGGAACATTGTCATGCTGAGGAGGTACATTATTCGAGGTAAAAATTGGATGAAATTTCAGAGTGAAGCCTCTCCAAAGAGGCAAAACATGCAAAATGTTCTTGAGGAAACGCAGATGAATCATGCAGATAAATTTAAAAAAGCATATCATGGATCCAATCTGGAGCAGAGATTGTAATTTTTAAAAAAAGGGCTCATTTTAGCCTTGCTCTTTTGTAAAGTTTGAAGACGTAGAGAAGAAAAATAGAACAAGTTAGGATGCCAAAACACTTGACTACCTGCACTTTATATAATCCAATTTGAAAGAGCGCAACATTCTCAGCCACAATGTATGAATTCTTTAAACTGACTTTGACTTGCAAAATAAGTGTAAGAAAGTCTGACCTAGCTGAGAGGCATGTAGGCCTTGGCTGGACCTTCTCCGCCTCTCAGTCCGTTGTTCCCACGCCTCACAGCCCAACTCCCCATTAGTGGAATGGGAACTTGGGGTCCATTCCCCTGGACTGGCCCGAACATACTGCAGAGGGGTCCTAGGGGCCCTCGGGCTCTGCGGACTATGTAATGTCTGCGATGTCCGTTGGCCACTTCTCTCCCGGGGGTTCGGTGGAGGCGGCGTCAGGGGCAAGGGCTTAAGTTCTTGATACTGCAGAGCTAAATCCAAGAGCGGCCTAGGGAGCAGCTCAGAGGTGGAGAATGTGATAAGATCTTCCACTACAGGGGGGTTTGAAATGATGGGCTTAAGGGAAGATATCTCTGGTTCAGAAGGGGTCCGGTCCCCTAGGGAAGAAAGGTTAGTTCGAGGGGGCACCCTGGGGGAAATATCCAGGCAGCGACCTAGTCCAACGGAGGCCAGGAGGGAACCACTGCCCAGCACGGCTCGGTGAGTGCTCTTAATGAGGCCACCGAGGGAACCCCTCTCAGGCCTGGGGGAGCCAGCTGGGGAGGAACTCCCTTCCTCACTGCCCGAATCTCGCTGAGGTAGAGGAAGGCGCAGGCTGTCCTTCACTGAGGAGCCTGCAGAGAGAGAAAAAGGTTATTTTTTTTACATTTAAAAGTCAGAGCAGCAGTTAGAGACAAAGCATTTATTATTCATTCAGCTGTTATCTATAATTTTGATTCACGCCAAGGAAAATCTTATGAGTGATTAATGGAGAATGTGCAGCTGGTAGCGGTGATGGAGTGCGTGGGATACCATTCTGAGCTGGGGGGGTTGGCGTGGAGGGCCTGTATTCCTCAAAGTCATCCTTGAATTCTCCATTCTCATTGCTGTCTGATTCCAGAAGCTTAGCCCTCATTGACAGACTGAAAATGGCAAAAAAATACCAAATATATAAGTTGTTGATGAATTAACTTGTATGTTTTCAAATCCTGGTAAATATCAATGTAAAAATAAAGAACACTCCTGATCCACCTGCTTTCCTGGGGACTGAGGCGTAGGACTTTAGGGCTTTTAGGACTTTTTGGGCTCTGGGGTCTCCAGTGAGGGCCCAATCTCAGATC
This sequence comes from Mola mola, assembly GCA_001698575.1. Classification (NCBI taxonomy): domain Eukaryota; kingdom Metazoa; phylum Chordata; class Actinopteri; order Tetraodontiformes; family Molidae; genus Mola; species Mola mola. The sequence continues at coordinate 1,201,517 of KV751398.1, forward strand.
TCCATTGGTTTGTTTATGAGAAGGGGTTTCTAGGGGCCAGACTGGGCTCAGACCAAACGCCCTGCTGTTCTCACTTGGACTGACTGCAGGGAAAAAGCAGAAAAATAAAAAACACTATTAGCGTATAGTGTTTAGCTGTATTCTAAAAGCACGAGTATTTTAAAAAAGCAGGTTTCACCATTAGGTCTTGGAATTCATGAAAATTCAATATCTCTGCCATGTTTAAGACTGATTAATTCTCAAACTGTGTCATCTGAACATAGTATAAATAGTGCAAAGAACAGAAATTGTGAGGAGAAAGGGCCAAATTGTCACAAGAAATGATGAAAAGAAGAGAAGATTGCTAAATCGTTCACATGCTTTTCCCAGGTTCTAGCATCATAGTAAGGAAACATCTTATAAGTTGTCCTACACACACAAAGAGCATCCATAATGCATGTGCTGGGCGTCCTGCTACAGCACCTCCATAACATTTTTCAAGAAGCCTGATGGAGAACTTCTCATTACAGGTTAGTCAAAACATGAAGAAAAAGTATGGACGCTGTTGTAATATAATGCAAATAACGAGGAGGAAATCCACAATTCCCTCTCATTGTGGGCCAACTCAATGTTTTCAAAGAAAGCACAGAAGTCAGAAACCAAAGTCAGTGCTGTGATTTCTGAGATCAGACCATTTTGATTCCCCTATTCTTCCCAGCTCATCCCTTGGTAAACACCTCTTCGTTTGCAATATGAGAATGTCAAAACTGTTCGATTCACCACTCAACTTCGCAACACATGTAACATTATGCTTACATTCTTCTACCTTCACTCATGAAATATTACCAAAGCTAAATCAGCGTTGAACTTTCCTGACTTAGAAAGGCTTATTCTTGTCTTTTTCATGTCAGGACTGTTGCACACACTTGCCTGGCTTGGCCTAATGCTTGTTTCTTTAACTAAGAACAATTGGTAGGCCTCATATCACTCAAATTCCTGCCTCTCTTAATGGTCTTTTATCTTTGTTCAGAATTGATTTTAAAATCCTGCTCCCGTCACTGATCAAACCTTAAAAGTAATTGCTGGTTCAGAAAATTATATATTTCAATTTTTATTTTCATGTCTCATGTAATTCTACACCTTTGTCTACGTAGGTTGTGAGGATCTATGAATGTGCAACTTTAGCTCTGCCACTCACCTGCAGGCAGAGTGAGACAGCGCTTCATCATCTGACTGTTAAACTAGTCTACTATAAGATGCTGCACAGTGACAAGTTCTAACATTGTAGCAATTCAGCCATATATGTATGAACCAGAAGCAGATTTCCAGAGTGAAATCTACAAATCGTAGGCGAATGGTAATGGTTTTACAACATGAAGTCCACAGAGGCATCCTTTGGTTGGCTATATAGTTGAACTGGGCGGTCAGAATTTGTTTTTAGTCACTGGTGGATTGCAGAATGAAAGCAGAAATCCTTAGCCATGATGTTGAATGCTTATTTCAGTCATTTTTTTCTTATTATTTTATTATTCTTCACCCGTCCCTCAATTAAATATTGAGATATTAATTTGAAGATGTGAAGATTTTGACCTGGAGTTGACACTAGATGAAAATTTTAAGTGATCACCAAACACAGACGAAATCATTTTCCAAGGATCAGAGATATTTCCAGCAAATTTCATCCTGATCCATTGACCAGTTGTTGAGAAATTTCTATCTAGAGCCAAAGTAGTGGCTGTTTAACCATTACTGTCATACCCAGAGCTACAATGTGAGGACCGAATTTAGATTACGAATGTATAAACACAGAGCCTTCGACAAATGTAATCGTGCCCTTGTAAATAGAAAGAATAAATGAGGGTAAAAATATCCATAAGCTGCCAGCACATACTCAGAACATTCTGAGAATTTCAAGGAAGTACCAAAAAAATATTAGACAATTCAGTTGAGTTCAATGTGGGTTCAATGTGCTCTCCAATTCTAAATGTTGTTGAATGAAGTAGAGCTGCAACAAGTTATTGCTCAGTCAATCAAATGAAAATTAATGAACCACAATTTTCAACAATTGAATAATCGTTTCAGTCTTGTTTCAAACAAAGAAGGCAAACACTTCTTAGTTCCAGTTTATTAGGGAGTGGCGACTTTTGTCATTTCTGAGAGTAAATCAAGGGTCATTGGCTTTTCAACTATTGCTTAGTGGAAGGAAGCCATTTGATCATGTCACTTTGGGCTCTGAAAAAAATAGGATTGGCCTGATTCATTATTAATGGGGTAAATGATTAATCAATTGTGAAAAAATGGCAGAATAAATTATTAATTAGAATAACTCTGACATCAGGTGCAGCTCTGTCAATCCGGAAGTTCTCTGAAAAAATAGGTTTTAGAGGTCCCTGCAATAAATCACTGCTCGCTACTGAGAGGGCAACATAAATATCCGCTAAACACTTTTTAATGACAGCCACACTCATGGCTTCGCGTTTGCCATTAAGGAAAGTCATTATGAGGTAAAAGAAAAGCAGACCTCTATTTGATTGGTAAATGAAGCTGGAAGATGTTTGGATTTAATAACCACTTTTACAGATAAATGTTTTACCACAACTCATTATCATGTCAAGCCCTCGTGGTAATTGTTTTGGAAAGTCGTTTTCAGTGCCTTTTGCTACAACCACAAATTTCCTTTTAGGTTTTGTTAAGCTGTCCAGTTACCCACTGGCAACAATTTCCCTCTGAAGGGGACAATCTTGGAGCATTTGTCTAAGACTTGACAAGCAGAGGAGTATTGTAAATCTCTACTGCTCCTCAATCCCTTCTCCTGGAGCAATGAATCCCTCCCTGCTTATTTTTAATTCAGTAAACTGCACTGCAGCCACTACAGGCATATAAAACTAGTGGACTCCGTACTCGGATAATGCAGCTCAATGGCTCCTCCCGCTGCCGCAATGAGAGAACTGCAGGCAGAGGAATCAGAGCTAGGAACAGTGGAAAAAGCTGCTGAGAGGAAGTCAGATAATATTTGAACTGGAACAGACTGTTGAAAAGGGAAAAGGGTGTGTGTGAGAGACAGAGAAAGCAGTAAAACAGGGAGGGGGAGAGAGAGAGGGGGCCCACAGGGAAACAGGGGAAGACAAAAAGAGGAGTGGGTGGTTGGGAACACATGAAAGGGGAGAATTTGGAGACGGTTGAAAACCGAAAGAAATAATGTTGCAACATAGTCTTTATGTGCACGCAAGACAGTGAGAGATCCCATATTCTTTGTTTTTTCCAGTGTTTCTAGAAGCACACACACATATACCCATGTATGTTCATGTATGGGTGTTTATGATTAAACTCACGTTGAATGGCACGGAAACGTGGACCAAAGGAGGGTGAGGAGCCTGAGCCCAAATCAGGAGAGTTCCGCCTCTTCTCTAGACCCGGGGATGCTTGCACTGTTATCTTGTGGATGAAATCTGCAACACACACACAAAAAATTACAACCAATGTTAAACCACCTGGATATTATTGATACCAACCAAAATAAGCACACAAGTTGGGAGTTTCTCACTCTACTTAACATTCATGCATTCCGGAGTTGCTAGTTGTTTTAAAAGTTACAACACTTAAAACTTTTAAAAAACAGGCTGTACTGACTTTAATGGCAGCAGAAACTCTGTTATTCGTATTTTCAGTCCTTGGTAAGACATTAATAGAGTAAACAGAGTAAAAAAAACTAGACTTGGCTTAAATGTTTGAGCAGGAAGTGGCTATTTCACTTTCAAACGAGCAAATAACTGCTAGTTGTGGCTAACAAGCATCTACCTGCTATTACAGGCTAACACTGGCCAAAAGGCTTCAGACACAAGGTGTCAGAAAGGAACATTTGAAACTATAAGTCATACTTTACTATTCATAGTCTGCGTCCTTGGAGTTTAATTCATGAAATGTTTAATTTGGTTATTATTTAATGACACATGCTGTTGAATGAATAAGTCTACTATGTCAATACTAGTATGGTGTAGCAAACAAAACACTAATATTGAGCTACACAGCTTAGTGGGTATCAGGATAAAAATTTTCCAATAAATGATTCCCTCAAGTCAGCAATTTATGCCCTGAAATTACGAACTATTAATTCAAATTATTGTGCACTCTCAATATCACTTTCCTTCCCTCAGGCCATAACTTGTAGCCTACCCTAGGCTTTAATTCTTTCCTTTAAATTAATAGCTTGTGCTCTAAAATAACTTAATCAATGTTTAATATACAGATTGATTCACATTAAAGATGTTCCAACCATATCTTATTGGGAAAACCTTAATTCATATTACATGAAGCAGTTTACACTAAGAAAATCGCAAAATAATTCTAAATTCAATCCTGGAGAGAACTGTTATTCCGTCAAAATCCAAAACAAGCAGCATTATTAGCTTGTCTGTTGTAGATAAAAATAGTGGTCTTTTTTAAATCAGCTTGCTAGCCAACTGGCAAAAGAAGCTTTCGTTTTGTTTTCTTCCGCTTATCTGAGTCCAAGTTGTGGGGCCATTAGTCTGAGCAGGGAGATCCAGACGCTCCTCTCCCCAGCCACTTCCATCAACTCCTCTGGAGGGACACTAAGACATTCCCAAGGCAGCTGAGAGATATAATCTCTACAGCGTGCCCTGGGTTCGCCCCGGGTTCTCCTCCCAGGTGGGTATGCCTGAAACGCTTCCCGAGGGAGAAGTCCAACACGCACCCCGACCAGAGGCCTGAACCACCTCAACCGGCTCCTCGAGACACGGAGGAGCAGTGGTTCTACTTCAAACTCCTCACAGATGACCACGCTCCTCACTCTATCTCTAAGGCTGAGCCATGCCACACTGCGAAGGAAACTCATTTCGGGAGCAACCAACCCGGAGTGGGCAATCCACCCTTTTCCGGCTGTGAACCATGGCCTCAGATTAGAGGTGCTGATCCTAATCCCCGCCACTACACACTCGGGATCAAACCATCCCAGTACGAGCCACTTGGCTGCGCCTAGAAATTCTGTCCAAAAAAAAAAAAATGAAGAGAACCGGTGACAAAAGCAGCCCTGGCAGAATCCAACCCTAGCTGGGAATGAGCCTGACTTACTTTCGGCAATGCGAACAAAGCTCTGGCTGTGACAATACAGATTGCTCCAGGAGTACCCCCTACAGGACACCTCAAGGGACTCTCCAGGTCCACAAAACACATGTATGCCAGTCCGACAAACTCCCTTGCCCCTTCCAGTACCCTCGTGAAGGTATAGAGCTGGTCGAGCGTTCCGCAGTCAGGACGAAAACCACATTGTTCCTCTTGAATCTGAGTTTGACTTACAGCCGGACTCTCCTTTCCAGCACCCTGGAGTAGACCTTCCCAGGGCGGCTGAGGATTGTGATCCCCCTGTACTTGTAATGCACCCTCTGGTCCCCCCACTTCTTAAAAAGAGGAACATCACCCCAGTCCACCCCTCCAAAGTCACTGTCCAAGATGTCCATGCAACATTGCAGAGGCATGTCAACCAGGACAGCCCTGCAACATCTTGAGCCTTGAGAAACTTGGGGCAAATCACATCCACCCCTGGGGAGCTGCCGCTGCAGAGTTGTTTAACTGCCTCAGCGACCTCGAACCCAGTGATGAGAAAGCCCACCCAGGAGTCCTCTGGCTCTGTCTCCTTCACAGAATGCGTATTGGTGGAATTAAAGAGATCTTCAAAGTATTCCTTCTACTGCCCAACTATACACTCAGTTGAGGTCAGCAGCTCCCCTGCCACACTGAAGACTGTGTGAACGAGCCGCCAGACAGTTTGCCATTTCCTCGGCAATAGTGGCATGAAACACTCGGATTCCATGTCCCCCACCAACTCTGGGATGCGGTTGAAGCTCTGCCGGAGGTGGGAGATGAAGACCGTTTTGACAGGGTCCTCAGCCAGAGCAGCCAGCAGACCCTCATTATAAACTTTGGCCTGCCCGGTCTCTTTGGCATTCTCCCACACCAGTTGACAGCTCTGCTCCTCTCTTCATCCTCGCTTCAGGGCTGTTAGATTCATAGGCACAAACCACAGTCAGGACCCGTTCCCTGACCCAAAGGCCGGTGGAGGGAACCATTTTGCTCACCAGGGTAAACTCAAACAGACAGAGAACTTGCAACCTATTAATAAGCCCACACTTGCTCTACACCTCTCACCCAGAACAACTCCAACAAAGAAAAGAGTCCAACACCTCTCAAGAACTCTGGTTCCAGAACCTGAGTTGTGCATTGAGGTGAGTCCGACTATCTAGCTGATATCTCTCAATTTCCCACACAAGCTCAGGTTCCTTTCCCACGAGAGATGTAACATCTTATGGTCTAGTTAGCAGCATCAGAAACCAGGGACTGCCAAGGCCTCTGCCTTTGACTGCCACCCGATCCACATAGTACCGGACCCGTATGGCTCCTCCTGTGGGTGGTGGGCTCACTGGAGGACGGACCCATGTCTCCCTTCAGCTGAGCCCAGCCGGAACCCATGGGCAAAAGCCTGGCCAACAGTCGCTCCCCTACAGACCCCTTCGACAGGCCTGGCTCCAGGGTGGGGTCCCAGTACCCCTCCAGACAGGGTGCACAACTTCTTGGTTTCCATCAACATAGATTCTTTTTGAACTTTGTCTGGCCCCTCACCTCGAACCAATTAGCCTTGGGTGACCCTACCAGGGGTAAACAGCTCCTAGGCACCCAAACCCCTCAACCACGGTAAGGTGGCAGTTCAATGGAGGGGGCTAAAGAAGCTAAAATTTTGTCTTTTGCAACAGAGCTGACTTAGGGGAAAGCATTAAAAATAAAAGCCATATAGTTGTAGACACATTTCTTTTACAATAAAATTCATTTAACCAAGAACCACATTTGTGATGCAACTATAAAGCTATTAGCTGACAATGCATTTATACATATATCTTTGTATCTTTTTTGTTCTTTCCTTCTTCCATTGTGTTCCTTTCCATTCTTATTTTTCAGTCTTTTAACAGAGTCTCAAGAGCACAACACACTAAATTTATGTGACAAACCTTCAAATCCCAAATCCTGCTTCCTAAGCTTGTTCTTATTTGAATACTGTATACTATTAAAAAACATAGGAAAAAATGCAAACACAGAAAGCCAAATAAAGATGATGATCCTAATAAGGGGAGAGACAGGATAGTAAAAACACTGACAAGGGGGCCAGAAGGGAGAGGAGCAAGGTGAAAGTATGAGGGAAGGGAACTTAAAAAGAAAGATAGGCATAGAGTGTGGATGAGAAAGTAAAAGAGGGCAGTTGGTAGTGTATCCATGGGCAGGAAGTCTCGAGGCGTGGTTGGCTCACTCTCCCCTCTCATCAACCCCCCCCCACCACAACGCCCTGCCGCCACCGCTGCTGGGAAAGGTACAACCACAACACACACACACTCTGTGCGTTTACGCATGCATGGTCAGCCCAAAATACACTCGCACATGCATTGAAAAACACTGGATGTGAACTGTGGTAGGCTGTGGGACGATACATAAGAGACGATACATAAGAGAAGTCAGACCTGTGATAAACCTTTCATATCATCATTGCTGTGTAACAAGAGCCTGAATGTTGTTTTAAGTGGTTTTCCAGAATAAACTTGTAACTGGAGTGCATTTATTGTATATAGCGCCTTTCAAGTCTACTTGACTCCTCAAAGCGCTCTATAAAATTTTGTCAAACACAAATGGCACATACATGTGTGGAAATGTAGTATCAGCTGAGTTGGGAAACCATTTACACACATTATACACAGGAGGCACGGCACTGGTAGAAATTTAGGGTTCAGTGTCTTGCTCAAAGGCACTTCAGCACACTGACTGCAGTGTTCGGGAATCGAACTGCCAATCCTCTGGTGAAGTTGCTCTACTGACTAAGCCACAAACAAAACAGAAAATTTTGAGTAGACAAGGTAAACAAATTTATGTTCTGACAGCAAAAAATGGCACCCATCTGCAGCCCCCTTATAAATATCAGCCTGACAGGTCCCACTGGCATAGCAGACAGCAAAGTTATATCAGTTGGACCACTTGACACTCTCACTTCTTCTCTGCCCCTTCGTATTTTTTGACTGTTGACGTAGTTTTTGTTGCTACTTCAGATTGACTATCCATTCATCCATCCATTTTCTACCGCTTGTCCTGTCAAGGGTTGCGGGGGGGGGGGCTGGAGCCTATCCAAGCATCATCGGGCGAAGGCAGGGTCACCCTGGACAAGACGCCAGTTCATCGCAGGGCTGACATATAGAGACAAACAACCATCCACACTCACATTCACACCTATGAGCAATTTAGAGTGAACAATTAACCTAACCCCCAGTTAGACTAATTGAAACGTAATTCCTCCATTTCTGGCAAATGCAAACCGGGTAACAGAAGATTTCTGACAGGACAACTCACACACACCTTGAGGCATGCTGATCTTCTCGCCATTCTTGCTCTTGAGCTTATGCTTCTTGAATGTGCCTTTCCTCTTCTTGACGTTGGGCTTCTCCTGGTTCTGGTTTAGGTGGAGGATAAGGAGGCTGAGTTCACGCTCAAAAACGTCCTGCTCCCACTGGGCCAGCTGCTGCTCGCGCTGCCGCAGGAACTCCTCATGGGATTTCTGCTCCAGAGCCGCACGCTTCAGTTCCTCCTCACGGCATCGCAACTCCTTTTGGGAGAGGACAGGATGGCCAAATGAAAGAGGTGAGGAGGTGATGAATATCAGAAGATTATGGTTAATCTCTTACAGGCAACAGTGAGGAATGTGATATTAAGTGAAATGTGTGGCAATGAAAATCTTCTGACATTTTATTTGATGATGTACAGATTATCGTACAATCCCAATTTGTAGGCATAACTGAAAATGTTGCATTATATGGACTTTTCCTCCCAGAATCTTACATTTAACAGTGTGGTCCAAATGACAATATACTCAACAACGAAACCTTAAACTTTCCTGTAACAAGCTATTTTTAAACATAAATAACTTCAGTTTCATGTTTCCATCATAAAATTTACTTAGTATTTCACTGCCAGTATTTTATCTACCTACATTTTTTAATAACATTTTCATAGTTAAGTATACAGATGTTTTATCAAAGTTGCAGGCCATTTAAACCTCCTTTTTAACCGTTCTATCTTGGTTTAATAAGTGCATTGCTAAAATAACAAATACTAAACAGAGTAGCATAATTGCAATTCAAAACTCTTCTAGCTACATGTTTCCCCAACAGTTTTGGTAATAGTATGTATGGATAAGTCATGATATTTTGATTCCTCAAATATTTCTGGAATAATCAATTGGTTTTTATTGGTGCCTAGTAATAACATGACACTGCCAGTGGCAGTACCACGTTGATACCAGGTGCTGGTAAAACGTGTGTTGCACATTGTTTTGTTTTCTGTACCGAGGTAGTGCAGTATTTGCTAACCTGCATTTGTGCTGTCTGATGGTCTGGATGCTACTGTACATACGACCAAAAGCATGAAAAGATTTCTACCATCAATGAAAAATAAGAATAAATAAACAAATAAATAAATAAATAAAATTAAAAAATAAGACACAATGAAGTGCAAATTCCTCCAGGCGAAGCATGAAAATCACAAGTCAACATGCACGGCCAATTGATAGTGAAAACCCAGCAGAAGTAGGTGATCCATCAACTGATCATTAATGACTAGTTAGATTTGTCACCAGACAAAGTAAGTTTGATGATAAGCAATGTGCAAAGCAAACAGCCCCATTGTTACAAAGACGGAAGCTGAAGACAGGCTGTCAATCAGCGTTGTCAAAGGCGAGTTTTCGAACTCTGATGGCTTTTGTTGAGGTCAGTCATGTATCCAATTTCTTGCGTTGCAGACACAACGATAAACATATTGATCTGTCGTTGTGACACCATACAAATATGTCAATATAATAATATTTCCACTTATTACTTTGTGCCTTTAGTAAAATGATCTTGTATTAGCGTCTGTTTTGCATCTACATCTGTGTGTTTTATGGGAAAAAGAGGTGATATGGATCAATATAGTGTTCTTACCTAAAGTTGTGGAGTTTAACACTTAAATCATACTGTGACTCTTGTCTAACTTGGTAAGACTACCACTGCATCACTTAAAAAAAAATCACAAAACAAGCTGTAAAAATCATAAATGCATATCTGTTTATCTGTCTTCAAATAATCTTCTTTGAATAGTTTATACTGACTATCTGATGCTGTTTTTGAACAGAGATAGATGAAACATCTATCTCTTAGAGCACCGCTCCTGAAGATGTTACCTTCTGCTTCCTTTGCTGTGTGAACGCCTTGAACTGAGCTGAACAACCTTGGACAGTCATGGTACTCCTTCCGCTCTGATGTTATGAATTAAAAGCCATAAAGATGTGCCACATGATGTCCTTACTTATTCTGTTGCTAGAGCTTAAAACAGATCTGGTATGAGAGTTTTACGCAGCACAGAAGACCTCAAAGTCTGGCCAACGTTAGTACCATCAAAGATACTGTACATCCGGTTTTAAAGATAAACGTTTAAGAAATAAACCCTAGCTTGTCACACTACACTTCACACTGAACAAAGACAAGGGCCCTGCCTCTTACCTTCTCTTTAGCCCGCAATTCATCGAACATGTCCTGGATCTCCAGCTTCCAGTCCTCCTGCAGAGAGTGAAAGGAGTCCTGTGGCATCTCTTCTTTCACCTGCCGCTCCAGGGCTGTCAGTTGAGTCAGGATGGAGCTGAAGTTAGGCCTACGGTGGGGGTCCTGGTCCCAACACTCTGTGACACAGACACAGCTAGGCAGTCAGACACAGTAATGCTACCAAAACTGTCCTGTCCTTACACTGAGGCAAGAAAGAATGGTAGCAGTTGGCCAAAGCAGAATAAATTGCATCCCGGGGAGCTTATATAATTTAGTTCAAGGACATTTCTTTTAAAATACATGGAAAATGTTTCACAATTGGGTCAGAAGAATTCACTTTTTTCTTGCACAGTTTCACTTCTTTTGAGCAAATTTTTTCCTTTTTTTTTTTTTCTCCAAATTGAGGGACCTGAAAGAAGGAAGTCAATTGCTGAATCACCAAAATACTCAAACAGACTGAATAATACTGAAAAAGTGTCGACCATGTTTTCACCCCACTGAAAGGTTTTCATTCCAATTCTAAGGCTCCAAACAGAGACAAAAGACCAAGCACCTACTGAGATGTACTGTATGTCTTTGCACTCATTACATTTCACACTGAATCAGCATCCTGCAATCACACTAATTTTCATTTACACACATGCTACTTCAGGTACTTGCATAAGCCCATTCAAGAGTTGAGTTGATCACTTATTGAACGTGTTATGATTAATTAACTGGCTGTGGGGTTTTTTGCATAATTTGCTGCACCACTTGGGGCACTACAAGCAGATCAAAAACCAGTCTGATAATAAATTAAGCCTATGAGGTGACTATCAGTGGTTTTGTGCACTTTTACTGTATATTTTTCTCCTGTGTGAGAAAAACTGGCACCAAGAGAAGGAGCTATGAGGAAAGGATAGAAACTGTCTACCTAATGGCTAGTATGTGACATGAGTGAAGCAGATAACATTCAGATGACCATCATTCTTAACTTGAAACTTTAACAAAGGAAGACAATGGGTGCAAAATATATTGCACAAGGTGGCCATCATGTAATACTTCCTCTCTACAGCCATATTAATGACACCACAGAGGAATGTGTTTTCTTTATTCAAGCT
>KV751398.1:1233632-1254006 GCA_001698575.1 Mola mola
AGCCTTAGCATTGATTCCCTCTTCATCGTGACCTGAATCACAAGTTCCCAGCTTGTTAAGCAATTCAGTAAAAGTTTGAAAGTAGATACTGGGAAATTCAATTCAGAGGCTAGAGGCAAAATTCACAACGGTTTTATATTATGTATTACTGAAAGAACTCACTACATAACCAGGTTCACTCTTTTTTTTTTTAAATTTTGTTTCCTTCTTATGTGTTCACATCTCACAGCCATTGCAGAGATCCCTCAAGTCACTCAAGCTGCACAGCTGAATCACTTTCTATCAATTTTTAATGTCAAGCTATTCATTTCAACTCAAAATCTGGGAGCCAGGGGTAATGCAAAAATAATCAAGAGATAACAGCAGCATTCTCTACACTGAAAGCGTATTAAAATGTAAGTCGTGAGAACTTCCATTCCTTCACACATGATTACAACATGTGTAGCTCAGCTGAGTGGAGTCTGAGGAAGCAGTGACACAGAGCGTAGAGGGAGTTTTATAACACTACTTCAAAAAAAAAAATGTGGGCTATTGTGCAAAATAAGAACACAATTATTTGCAAATAAACTGTGTTTACAAGCAAAAGTTTTATGAAATGATCCTGAACCCATGTAGTTGTATCCTTTATACAATCATGTGTTTGACAGTGATGAACCTCTTGAGGATGCTCCTTTTCACGCAATCATGATAAAATCAACTGTTACCAACCTGTTTACCTCTGGAGTGTAGTTTTTGGAGTATTCAACTGCTTTCTCAGTCTTTAGTTACCCACTCTCCCACCCTATTTTAGATTCGCTGTTGCCAGAAATTCACAATTAGCGCAATCTTCATAAATGACGACAATAAGGTCAGTGATTTATTGGACTATGTGTCAAATGATCTGGTGTTTATTTATTTATTCATCTTTTTTGCCTTTTGCTATCTTGACTGTAGCCACATTATCCAGATTTAGGTAAAGGACAGTCTGAATGGAGCAGAGGAAGGGTACATGAGCCTGTGAGACCTGGGAGACAAATTGTAGAGGTGAAGAAAAACAACTAACTTCGTAATTTAAAAAAGAAATTAAAAAAAAAAAAAAAATCCAACCTACATTTTCCTTCCTTTCCACGATTGACAAGTAAATGATGTTCACTTTTAACCATCAAAGCCTTTACTAAACTAAATGGACAACTCGTGTAATTTTCAATCTTAAAGTAAATGCAGAAATATATACTACATATGCAGTGTTTGTGTCAGTGTCTGACACAGCTCAATCCAATAGAAAAAGTTTTATTATAAACCACGAATAACTATTGTCTTCTCTTGCTAAGCAGCCTGTGAACTTCCCCTCTTTGATGAATAAAAGTCACTAAAAACACTACATCGTGCTTTTTTTTTTTTTGATCATTTAGTTTTTTATTAATTAAGTGGAAACTTGGTTGGCCTAAATTAGCCCTACGCAATCGCAAAATAGCCAAAATGCCTTGATTGCCCTCATGTCAATGAAGGTGCATTGGGGGTAAGGAGAGTTTATCCGACACATGCAAACACCACACACCCAGCCAATAAGGTGCTCAGACACACACACATGCATGCACGCACACACAAAGAAACACACACATGGGATGTTTTAAGTGCAATGCAGTGTGGAGCCCTATGGGCCCTGAATGAAAACATGCTGGTAGAATGATATATCAGAAAAAAAAAAAAAAAAAAAAAAGACATGTTGATCCAAGATCTAACTGCGGCTTCTTCCTTTAAAAAAAAGGCCTATGAGTTCCAGCCCAGCAAGTGCTTAGCTTGGCAGTTTCCCAACAGATCTAACTAAAGCCTCTGCAGAGTTTTTTTTCATGTGTGGTGCTGCCTATGGCTGTTTTGGAGTCTATGGTGGCTTTGTACAGACAGTGCAAGGGGGATAGTTGCCCTGGATGAACCTTTGAAAGCTGTTGCTAATAGCAGGAATTTAAGCTGCACCAAGTTGATAAGTTTAGATTTTTAAATCACAGAAACGCGAAAACAAGCACGAATCATTTTTTTTAATGAAACAGATTACTGTGTGTACTCTGTCTAAACATAGTACAATTGTTTAAGTGCAGCACACAGGAACAATAAATAACAGAGCAACTAAGTAAAGAGCAGAGCAAAACACTGGCCATGACAAATAAAAAACCCAGAAATTCACCAACACTTCGCTGGTGTTCTAGTCTACTAGTCTAAGCAGAATCAGCTATGAACTCTATCACAGCTAACTGAACTGGCAAGCTAATGGCAGCTCCAGTTAACAGCAGTTAACAGAGCCTCTACTCTGATAATATGCTGCTTCTAATTTGTTTGGAATTAAAATGTTATAGCTAGCCTATTCTTACATACCGCACCTTTAAGAACCTGAGTGAAAAAAGAAACTGACCACTGAATGCCCAGGCATCATGAAACAAAAAACTACAAAATACAAATGTATAACACAGGCCAAGCTGCAGCAGGAGAAATTGTTTACGGTTTACTGCAAACCTGGAAAGTACTGAAACTTCATTTAGATAGTTGCAAGATACTGAAACAGTAGTCAGCTAAAAACAGAAAGAGACTGAGTGCACAAGGGGTGAAAAATCCCTCTCATCCTCAGATAAATAGACACAACAGCGAGAGAAAGGCTCCTCTACTCTCTGTTCTGTATTTACTTTGGGAGGAATTCCACTTATGGGCTCTGGCTTTGACCCAGCTGCCCAACCATGCACTTTATTCAATGAGCCTGTTTAATCAGCATCTTCCAAACAGGCCAAAGCACTCCACTGGTCATTAGCTACAACTCCAACTTCTAATTCTTGTTCATAATGATTATTTACCTCAATCCATCACGGTAACAGCTGGCCCTAATGCTCACAATGGGTCTTTAAAAGTGTTTTTTAAAGCTGTAATGCGCTGGTGGTCCTGTTCCTCACATTGTGTTTTGGTTGGGTTGTTAAAGAGTGATCTGTGTTTTATTTTTCTTTGGGGGTGTATTCTCTCTATAGACATCCCACCTCATCACTGTTTTCAGCATTTCTAGTAATGGCCAAATTTTTGCCCAGTTATTACGCACTATGGTCTAATTCAGGCAATACGGTTTGATGGAAGATTTCGCCATCACCTCTTTGACAGATTACCCCCTGCATGATTGCAGACTGCCAATGCAAAATGGCAGCTCTAGAAAGAAGAACTTGCATTACTGTGAGGAACTGACACCATAATTTGAGGTTTAACATTGTTGCTTGAATACATTTTGTGCTGACAAAAGTCAGCGCTCCATGTTCAAAATTTTAGACCCTATATTAAGGTGCTTTGAAATGCCTTTATGTTGAGATGCTCTTGCACCTGTGTACAAGCTCTTCATTAAGACCACAGACCATTATTGTCAAACTGACAGGGCATCCTTTGAAATGTACCCCCCGGCACCACCATCACAGCAACCACCACCACCACCACACACCCCCTCACCACACGCACACTTTGCTTCTACTCCCACCACAACAGGACACTGCTCAGTAGCATAACAGGGGTATGGCTGTATGGAGACATGTAGAGGCAGGCCAGGGACAAAGATGCAAAGAAATACAAAAGCAAGAGGCAGGAGAGCGATATGATCTCCCTGAACATAGAGACTGACAGAGAAACTGTGTTGGCTTTGGCCTTCCTCATGTACAAACACTTTAACTCCACTTTCTTCTGCGCTACAGGACACAGGTTTCCTGTGGAGACTGGGAAAGACCCTTATACAGGGATGAAGATAAGCAAAGGGTGGAACTAGAGCTGGGCGATATGAAGGTCCTGTGTGATAGCAGAAATGTGTCTACCAGTACAGGTTTAGTAAAACTGTTCCCACCATGGGAGCTAGCATGAGTTATCGCAAGCCAAGAAGATGTGGAACTTGTTACGAAAGGGATACTCCTTTTGTTATTTAGACATGGTTAAAAAAAATATAATCCAGAAATGTGGGTGATTGTATCAAGGCTAGATTAACTTTATTAAAAACTATTAACTCTATAGTCTCTGTCAGTTTAACAGAAGCCTCCTGTTTCTCAACAATTAAGGGCTGAAGTTGTATTTTGGCTGTATGCAGAGCCCACTACATAATCTACACACAACCTATGACGTCGTGAGCATTTTGTACTTTTTCTTTCCAGAAATTTGCAGTGATCTAGCAGTCTGCTTTGGGAGGATATATATAGCAACTAAGTTTAAGTTCACCACAGCTGCTGCAGTTCGTGTCACTGTAATGTGCAGTTATTTTTTTGGGAGGTGTACATGAATCTACAGAATAGGACACTGTATCAGGTATGCACCAATACAGTATCTACCGTGTACTTCCAATCCACAAGCATAAATCCAGACAAAATCTGATATGATCTCACCCTTAATGAGTTACTTGTTTGTGTGTATTTTTGTTAGCAGGCATATGCTAAAACTAGAGGATAGATTTATATGAAAGTTTTGCATGAAAGGGCAGAGCTTTCGAGGTTTTGGCTAACAACTTCAGACATGTTCTAAGCTCAAGAGTATAAAAAATTGGGGTAAACCACTTACAGTATCCTGATTAAATTGTGAAATTATGATGAGATATAGTATATGTTATAATCAAATATAGAATGCCACCATTAAGACAATGTTTTTTGGGGGGAATAGCACAAATCTCTTCCCCCTTCACAGAGGTTTGTCATGTTGGATTGCTCTTGTTTTTATTTATTTTAATTCTAACTGAAGCACGGTCTCATGTTAAGCCGTTATTTTTGTGCATGATAAAGTATGATCATTTTCAAACATTTCTTTACTGAATTCACGTGTCATTTTATATACCATTGCCACGACATAAAATTAAATATAACAAGCTGGAGGATTCTGACCAATATCGTAAAGAAAGAGAAAGGAGGGAAGAATGCTCCATGGTCACTGGGTAGAGCCCGTGAGAAAAGTATCTTCATGATAGACTGAACAGGCATCCTTTGTTTAAAACAGACCATGGATCAAGGGAGAAAATCTTCCACTGCTCCATGGTCATATTTTCAGAACCTAGAGCAATGCATGTTTTGTGGTGTCAGTCATTCCCAGTACAACAAGGAGCTGCCATAAGCTCTTTCTATTTTGGTTCACTTTAGCAGCAAGGATGTGCAGCAGTAGACAAGTTGAGCTGAGGTAGGCTGAAACACTGTTGAACCACAGTAGATCTGACAGGGAATATGGGCTGCATTACAGGAATGACAATAACAGAGTTGAGGCTGTTGTTAAACTAAGGTGGCTCAGTTTTTAGGTTAGCTAAGAGCATTGTTAGAGCTGAGAAAGACACTTGCTCTGCTTCAAAAGTTGGGCAGAGGGTGGGACAGAAAGTTTCATCAGCAATAGTCTCTCTGTAGCATGGCTCTAATGACAAGGTCCAATGCGTACGTGTCTGCCACAAGGGCCTGGAAACACTAACGCAAAAAACTCTTCCGCCACCCCTACATTGCATCAAAGTCCAAAGTGTGAGTAGTGATGGTGCTGGGAGAGAGAGCTTCCCTTTTGAATTCCTGAACTTTGCTTTGCTGGTCTTCTCACTTTCAACAACAGCCTCTGCAGCCTTGGCCTACCGTTTTAGAGAGTCACAGGCCTGAGCCAACAAAGATATGTTGAGTTTATATGATAATTTTATTTCTTAGCTCTTTGACATGATCTTGAACTATGACAAGATAAGGCTGTTATGTATTGCCCTATAAATATGTTTCAAACTTTTATTTGCATTGGTCTAACACTGACAGACTGGGGCTTGACTAGGTTTGATTAATGAAAACCTTGCACTGCAGGCTTTAAGGACTTACTGTTGTTGGACTTGAGATCCCGATGGATGACAGGGACAATGGCCTCACTGTGCAGGTACAACATCCCTCTGGCTATCTGCACGGCCCAGTTGACAAGGATGTGCGGTGGGATGCGACGCCCAGCCAGCGCCCGGCTCAGCGGCCCCCCTGAGGCATACTCCATGATGAGGCACAGGTTGGGCTCCTGCAGACAGACCCCTTTCAGGGCAATGATGTTCGGATGGGTGAGCATGGCGAACAAACGTGCCTCCTGCCTGACGTTCTGTGCCGTCACGCTGATGTCCTCATCCGGATCTTGCCGGGCGGCCTTCACAGCCACCAGGTCCCCTCTCCATGTACCACGGTACACCTTTCCAAAGCCCCCGACCCCGATGACCTCCTCCAGGCTCAGCTCCCGAAAATCCACCGCTTCAGGTTCAAACTCCCCCACCACAGCTGGGCCCAGCTCTGCCACAACACCATTGCCTGGAAGCTTCCCGTATCCATTTGGCTTGAAGGAGCCGTAGTTGGATGGGAAGATGCCCACTTTGTTGTTAACCTTGCCTGCCCACCAGCCCTCATCGCCAGATATCTCAGAGTCCAGAGACAAGACTTCCACCAGGTCACCTTTACGCAAGGTGAGCTCATCTTTACAGGATGCCTCATAGTCAAATAAGGCTGTCCACACAGGGTTGGTGAAGTTCCCTTTTTGTGATTGTTCCAAATTTTTCCAGTTCGACAGTGGGCTACGGCTGAATATGTTCTTCAGTGGCTCCATGGAGCATCAAGCAGATATTTTGATTGGATATGACTTTGCACCCAAAGGGTTTGAAAATAAAGTACAAAGGAGTACTTTATTGCGCCTCGCTCCCTTTCCTGCCTTTCTTGTTGGTTCATCAGGGACCAGTGAAATATGTTCAAAAGTGTGACCAACAAGTGGGCTGACAGGAGAGGATTCAAGGAGAACTGAAAGGCAAGTGTTTTTCATACACATTGACATGAAATGCAAAGCTTTCCATTTGAAAACGCAGGATAAATCGGGAGATTGGTTTTGGACTTTTTACAAAGCTCAGAAACTGGATTTCTCTGTAATGTGGTGTCCCAAAGCATGTGTAGGGGACAATATCATGTCACTTGCCTGTATTTGAGAGGCGCCTGAAGCACCTCATTATGAGTGAATGAACTCTCCTCTTGCCTTTCCACTTTCCACCTGTTGAGTTCTGATTTTAAACACTTAAATCTATAGAGACAAAAAAAAAAAAAGCACCCAAAGCTTGTTAAAGTGATTTACAACACCGCAAATGCAAATTAGAGATCCACTGTTTTAACCTGACCATTTTGAGAATTCATGTATTTTTAGCCATTAAATGCAGTGGCCACCACAAGCAGGAAGCGCGAAGAAGCAGAGAAGAATAGCAGGAAAGGAGCATTGAGTCAAGCCAACCACCAGTTTTACGACAGGCTTAAAGGCTGACCAATAATTAAGCCCCAGTTCCCAATAACCACGTCTGACCGCAACTGGGCGGCGCGGGGGCAGGAAATCCCGAATCCCTTTGCGCCAGAGTATCCATACTCACAGTCTTATCAGACGCATGCAATAAGCTGGCCTTTATCACAACACATTCAGTTTGGAACTGCCGACTCGACAACAGGAAAGCGATCCAGACCTGTGAAACTTTCCTTTCTAGAGAGAAACACGCAGCAAAAGCAAATTCAGTTAGTTCCCTCTCGCAGCCGAGCGCGAGGCCGGGTCCGGCTCCGGTATCTACGCGCTACAGCCGGTGTCCGAACGGCGCCATTACTCCACCAGAACTTCTGCTCACGTTCTGTTATCCTCAGTCAGCGCTGACTCGCCAGGACCTCGAACCACTTCTACGTCCCTGCTCACATTCGGCGGAGAGGGTGGGGTTAGAAAACTTTTCTCTCTCCAAACAGGAAGAGTCAGGCGACGGGTCGCCGTCAAGATAGACGCAACGCACAAGGGCATATCCGGTTTCGTCTATCAAAAATAAAAGCTTCCAAACGCACCAAAAAAAAGTTTAAATTACTGAGAGTAAAAAGACGTGTAACCAAGAAATAAATCAAAATATCTGTATGTTGTCTGTAAGCCTTATAACTCTCTAAAGAAAATGCTGCCAAATAGTCAATATCAAAAAATGATTATGTGCACGATTATGTATTGGTTGGACGTCACTAACCCAGTGATTTGTCATGACCACTGTGTTTTTATTACATTATATTACATATGTACATATGTAGGCATATGACAGTAATGTTTCAAGTATCTGTAAGTATTCTAGCTTTTCAATTTAAATTAAAAAAATACAGACTTCAGATAATAATAACAAAAAACTACAAGTTCTAAAATATACTACCATTTTACATTTGAGTAATACAGGGACTTATTTCTTCAGCATTTTTTTTTTTTCACAAAAAAGTACAGAGGTAGTTCAGCCTGTAGGCACCTGCTGTTGCAGCCTGTTCCTTACGTTTACGTATGACACTTTTATTTTGAATTTACCGATTTCCTGTATTTTCAAGGCTGTTTTCCTCTAAACTTCACAATACGGTCTCAGTGAACTTGGTCAAGTTCTCAGAAAAAAAAAGAAAAAAAAAAACACTAGAAAATGACAACGTAGGCTCGCCTTCAAATTAAAATGTGTTACACTTCGATAATCACCTCAGTGCAGAGGAGAAACTGTTTCTCGTTTTACTATTTTAGGATATCTCTAATATTTTTGCAGGAAAAAACATTTTACTAACTAATGTTTTAAAGGTTTCATATCTTAGAAGTCAGAAGTCAGTTTGACATATCAGTGTTATGTGTAATGTTAACTACATATATATTCTTATATTCTGTATATTACTCTATCTAAATTTCATGTTACATGATTAGGTACCTGCCATCTGCCCTATTATTATTATTTATATCCTGGTTGTTTTCTACCCCCATCTGCCACAACAACACAATAAAGTGTGTCCCACTTAATTAGTTGACATTTAGTGACAATCAGTCACAATTCTCAAAGACAGAAGTTCATTAAAATTTGCCCAATTAGTCAAAGAAAAGAGGCTAAAATGCTGCTGTTCAGTTTCTGTGTGGAGAAATTTGCAGAAGATTTCCTTTGTCTGGAGTGACATTGAACAAAAACAGGAGTTTCAAGGCTTTCCTCAAACGGCACTTTTAAAAACCTTTAGCATACGGCTAGTGTGCTGAAGCGATAAGGCTGCGACTGAAACTTTAATGAAGCGGAGTCTGATTTCGATAAAATCATATATGGCTCATTTAAAAGGTTAACTCCGGGGAGAATATTCTCACTTTCAGTATCATCTCACGATTATAAGCACTAGAGTTTAGCACAACACAGAGTAGCTTTCATGGTAGAGTAGTGCCCTAATAGATTTAGAACGTTTTGACTCTTCAGTGGACCAATTTGTGATGGGCCACCTCCTAATTTATTGTGACCAACGAAAAGAAAGAAATGGACACAACTTGTAAACTTGTAAAGAATTTTTTTTTTTAAATCATTGTGGTAAGACAAAACCACAAGGTGTCCTAACTTTGTCGTTATTTTTATTATTGGTACCATTTAATTTCTTAGCAGAAATGGTAAAAAGGTAGTTGTTGTCCCATTAGAAACATGAACAAACATGGTCAATAAGCTTTACATCTAACTTGATCTTAAAAGCGTTTCAACCGAAAATGTAATTTTGTTAATATTGTGCGGTATTTAAACAACATAAAAACAAACAAATGAACAATAAATTAATAAATAAAAAGGGCCGCTGTTAACCGAGACTGTAGAAGCCCCCAGTTTTGTAAAACTGAACTCTTCACTATAAGCCAAGTTTAAAGCGATGATAGCTCACGGCGAAGATTTCATATTCGTCACATCACAAAAAGGGTGTTAATAACGTCTTTTTCAAACCAGTTCGAAACTCAGGGCAGTTCTTCGGCTGTTAAAGAGATTGCTACAAAGGTGTTTTGCTGTGAAGCTCCAGACATGTTTTACAAACTAAGAAACTTTATATTACTAAAGTTGAGTGTATTGTGACTGAATTGTCATTTTTTTTGACACACTCCCACCGTCATATACCATGCTGAGGCCTTCAGACATTATGGGTAAAATTCTAAACATGTATGTTTGAAGTAATTCGGCTTTATTCTTGGAACAAGGTCAGGGGACTCTATTCTGCCACAGCTCCCTGTGTTTCCAAAAGCACAGAACTCTGAGAAGTCAGTGGCTTCATGGGAGGGGTTGGGAACCGGAGGGCCACCTTTGGCCCCGCTGGCTGCTGTGTAGAAACAGTGTGCTTCCTTTAGCCCTTTGATGGCTCCCCCCTCCATCCCAGTTGTGGAGCTGCCATTTGTTTGGACACCGAGCTTCCTAAGTCAACCACCCCCAAACCTTTTCCCTCCTCCTCCTCCACCACACACACTCTCTGGACCACGCAGCCAACCCCGCCCTCCACAGTCCGCTGAGTCAACGCTTGTGCAGGAAGGATGCAGTTGTTTTTGCAGCCCCGGCTCAGGGCTGCTTGGGTGGGGAGGAGGGGGCGTAAATGAGGCGGCTGCATCTACTTGACAGAATGGACTGTTTAAAAAATAAAGGAGGCAGGAGGAAGAGGAAAGGGGCTGAGCACATACACTCAGGGCCAAGTGGGTCCACTTCTCTGTGTGTATGACAGTAACAATCATCTCTCTGTGAGCAACTTTCCTTAAACTTGTACTGTCTTGTACTTATCTGAATCAAATACCAGGAATACCTGCAACATGGAGGACAAATACCAGCGGCCTGTCTTTCAGACTGTATAAACCGTTGGCATTTGAATCAACGTAAGAGGCATTCATGGGAACCTCTCTCTGATGCAGGCCAGAATGATTATGTAGTAATGTAGTAATGTAGCATGGCATCATGGGAGTTCTCGGAGCATGAACATTGTTTGACACATGGGTTGTGCGTGTACATAATTTAAACTTTATCTTTATGATTAAATAAGCATGGTATTTTTCAACCCAAGCTGTATTTGTTGGTCTTTTAGAACCTAAACTTTCACAAAATAAATGCGCTTTTGAAATTACTCTAGTATTGAGTTTCATTCCTTGAACCATTTAAGCTTGAAAACGCTGTATAGCACTGGCAAGTGGAAAGATCAGAAAGAAATCACTTTTTCTCCACTAACAATGCTCAAAATGTTGTTAAAAGTGTCTGGTAATGTAAAGTATATACCGATAGTGAAATATACCTCATATCATTCAGATATCATTCAATATGTGTTTGAAATAAAGACAGGAAGTAGTACAGATGTAGGAAAAACAGTATACAAATATTCATTTTTATTCAGTATTGTAACGTTAGAGACAAATACACAGTGTGTCACTGTAGGCATCTTAACATTTCTAGTGTTGGTGGCAATAAATGTGATTTATTTGCAACATTTCTACTTGCCCTATGCTGTTGCATTGTATAGACTTTTAGGTAAATAGTCCTACTGACTCAACTCAATACTGGGGTAATTTCGAAAATAGACGTATGTTGCGAAAGCTAAGATCTTAAAAGACTGACAAATAGGGTTTGGCTTGAATAATATCAGAGCTCTCCTTTAAGGGGTGAAAATATTTACCTTCTTTTTTGCACCTGCTTGCGTGAATCCCTTATTCTAACTGTGAACATAAAAAAAGGGAGAATTTTCTTCTTTTTTTTTAAATCTAGACCTAACTGGATCAGGTCATGAATGTAAAGCAATAGGTCAAAGAGAAGATTGAAAGAAATGAAACAAGGAAAGAAGGGAGGACTACAGAAATGTGTGAACAGACGGACACCAGCTTGGAAGGAAGTTGAGACAAAAGCGGGACGTGCAAATGACAGTTAGAAAGCAACAAAATGAGAGCAGGAAGCAACAAAGACAGACAGAGGTATGGAGGCTTTTATTTGTAGATAAAGGCCCCACATAGGCCTGAAACAATAGTAATGGCTGTACATTAGGAATGCAACAGTGCTTTACAGGATTAAAAAAAAAACTACAAGTGAAGACAAACACAGCATGAGTGAGTGGACTGCTGTGCAGATGGACAGGACAGACTGTGGGGTATCGAAGATCAGAGTTAGGAACACAATGAGGACAACTGGTGGACAAAAGAAAAACAGCAGGCATGAGGAGGTGCCAGAAATCTCATAAAAATGTCTATGTCAAAATGATGAACAACCACACTGGTGGCTGAATTATTGTGCTTCTGACAGAGATTGTGGTAATCAAAACATTGGTCTTCAAGTGATCCTGGCTTCTCTGGGATAACCTAAAGCCAAATTATTCCCCTTTTCACTTTTACAAAAATAAAGCACGTCAGACACCATTAATGTTGACTTGTTTCTCAAGAGTGAGAGATGCAAAGAAAGCCCTACAGGTTGCTTAGCACATCAGCGCATTGCAGATTTGCTTGACGTGGAGAGTCTTTGAGGCCTTCCTTCTCCTCTCAGATATGGAAAACACAAAACGAGGGTTGCTTTTTTTTTTCTTTAAATTGAGATACGAACTTTATTTCACCCATACAAAATAAAACGAATGTTAAAAGTTTACAATACAGTGTCAACTTCAACTTTTATTGGGAAACATTTTATACTGAGACTGACACATAAATGGGAACCCCCATCTCTGCTTTTCAACGGAGACATCTAAAACAAGCTAAAAGAGGGGAAGAAATGAGAACGAGGCAGTTACTGAAAATTGGAGCGATGGCCGGAATACAAATTAGGGAGGACAAAGGATATAACAGACTTTAAAAACAAAGTTGTGGTCCAAGAGTCCCAGTATAATTCAGCAGAATTTAGTGGTTGTATAAAATAATGTACAAAAGTCCGATAAACCTCTGCCAGCGTCAAACAAAAAAAAAGTGTATCTTTAACCTACTGATATGGTTGACTTCAGGGCTGTGGAGATTTATTGTTCTGTTGATAAAAATGTCAAGTCAAAAGAACTGTGGTTAGCCAACCTATAGTAAAAATACACCTCCTTTCTTGATTACGTCGCAGACAACTGGACTGACAAAAAGGTGGGAAGTAGGGTTCGCATCTTAACAGCAGCATTTCATTGTCAATCGATAACATAGTAATATAATACAACACTTCCGGGGTCAGGCAATGACATTCTTTTCCCTTTGACAAGTGCTGACCTCCTTCCAAATACTTGACCATTGTTGCCCTAGACTCATCTTTGCTAGGTGCCTTTGTGCGAGCATCAAGGGCTATAACAACACTTCAACTACCACTTACAGCGGTTTCTCAGCCAACCTGAGGGTTTATGTGACTGTTTTTCTTGTTTTCACTTCATAATGTTTACTAGAGAGGACTGAGGAAGAAATAAAAGTGCCAAATGAAAAAAAAAAAAAGAAAATCTACAAGGAAACACAAACCACACCTATCCTGTCTGCTGGGGCTCACGGCAAAAACAGTGACGACTGCCATTTTTAATAGTCAAAATAGAACAACTGACTTGTTAAAAAACATCCTCTTTGGATTCTTCTCTACAATAAAATAAAACCTCTTTTGTTAAAAAAAAAAGGGAAAAAAAATTAAAACAGATCATATACAACCAGGATTCCATTTCCTGTGGCGCCGTCTCTTACAGCCAGCTGCCGGGGCCGTTTTCTGTCAGCTGGCTGCAATGAAGAGTCTCTCTCCCTCCTCTGCTCAGAGTGTGCACCGCAAGAGCAACTTAAGGAATCAAAAATGATGTCGAAAACGTGTGCGCGGTGGAGGAGGAGGAAGGTAGATGGAGCTAAGAGTCGTAGTCCTCGTCGTCGTCCTCATTTTTGTGTGGCACAGGGGCTGTGGGTGGCGCAGCGCTCATCATGGAGGGATGGGGGGCAAAGGCCACGGTGCCCTGGGGCTGTGCTGGGGCCATGCTGCCCATCGAGACCATGTTGCTCATGTGCATGTACTGGGGGGGAGGGGCTGAGCTGCTGTGAGCACAGATCCAAAACGAAGTGTCAGAGGTCATGTCCAATCCCATTTTCATTTGTGAACACAGATCTCATTCAAGCTACACCTTAGACTATTCACACACAGTATTTTCTTGTTGGAATTGTTCTATTTATATATTTAATCATTCTAATAAGAAGAAGCAACTTTAAAAGTGTTATGTAACTCCCAATTAAAGCCATTTCAAAGGACTTGACAGACTCTGGGGGTGTTCGGGAAGTCGTTTTACCACCAACCCAAACTGGTTTGTGTAACTGTGGTCCTACAACATTGTGATGCATTTCCACAGTCAAACCCTGTTGAGTTAGAATGATGAGAGCAAAGTGTGGAATTGGGACACAGCAACATCTGTGGTGCAAAAACCGCGCCCGCTCCCTGCATTTAGCTGTTCAGTAATACAACTTTCTCTCTCTGAGCAGGAGGCACACATTTTAAATTCAAAAAAGGGCAGTGGCTATATTCAAAATCATGCAAACAGTTAAGTGAGATCAATATAAAGCTTGATAAAGGAAAAAATGATCATCCTCTTGTACCAAAGGCAGCATTCTTCAATTCAATAAACACGCTGCAGTGTAATTCACATAGCTGACTCTGGTCTTGTACTGTTACAACATTGGTCAATAATTTAGGCAAACATGTACGTTTAATATGTTCAAGTTCCCAAACACATGTACAATGTCAATATAAGGCATCTCCATACCTGTGAAATCTGGATGCAGCCTGCAGACTTGTGCTTGACTGAGAGCCGTCTTCCTCATCTCCATCTGTCTCGCTGTTGTCAGAATCATCCTGTTTCCAATGCAACAAACCCATACGAGTCAATCAAATTGCATTCATTTACACAGAAATTGAAATTCTGTAAATTATTCTTTTTGTCCAGCAATTGCATTTCTTTGCCGTTATCCATAGATAACCATGAACCATGAACCATGATAACCTCACCCTCTCTTTTGGCAGACGGTCGTTTCACGCACTGACCTGGGTCTCCGGGGTCAGCGGAGAGTAAATACACAGCCTAGCTTGAAAATCTTTGGCTGTCTCAAACTTGTGAGATTATCACCGCTTATGTTTCCATTTAACTTTGCCAATAATCATTTCTAAGATAAACTATTATTGACTAGTAGGTTGAATGCATTTCCATATATTTGGTCTCTATTCAGCTTATTTGATACATGCAATACATGTATTTATGCTCTTTATCTTAATTACAGTTTACACGGCTGTAACCACCAAAATTCATACATGTATCCATCCTGTTGCACAATCCAAATAGGTGTGCTGCTAATTAATGTCCGAATCTGACGACATTATGTGATATATTCTCTATGTCTTGACTTGTTTGATGCGCTTTTTGAGTGAACGCTGTTTGTCTGATTGTATGTCTATTTTGAATGATCTTTTTAAGTGGAGATGTGCGAGGAATCAAAATGGATTTCACTGTAAACTGATAATAAAATTGCAGGACTCGAGGCGACAGAGACCCTTACTGTGGCTCTCAGGGCAGAACCGATGCCCTTCACATTGTAGGCCAGAGTTCAGTACCGAACTCATTGAATAATCAGTCCAATAATTCAATGCCTTCAGGCAGACAATCAGACTTTGGGATGATATTTTCTAATGTTTTTGACTTTCCTGTATGCATCAAGCTGTAATACTTTGGCTTAAGACATCTCCGGTCTCCTGAGAGCTTGTCAGTTACATACCAACATAAAAACAGAACTGAAGGGGAAATCTTGAGGACACTATGAGCCGAGATTTTGAGCGCAAAAAAACCCTGGTCACTTTAGAGAGTGGAGCAATGTGTAAAATATTACGACTGCTGTTATTCACAAAACTGCAACTAAATGTTTTGAGCACAGAACACTAGTCGGACCGCTCCAGTTTTCAAAATAAAATGCATGCGCTAGCAAAATTATTTTTCATAACCCATTGCATGGTCATGACCGAGGGAGGATATAAGAACTGCAATTGCATTTCATTCCAACATTATGAATTTATTTGATAAGACAGTATTTAATTCCCAATTCCGAATAAAGATAGATTTTATTAAGAAGTACGTAGATCTGATAGAAGAGAAGTTTTCTACCTATAACATCTGTTCCTCATCAGCATATAAAGTCCTACCTCTTGCTCGGACTCCGTACCAGACAACTTCTTATCCTTGCCTTTGGAGCCGGCCCCACCATTCTTGCGGCCAGATCCTGGTTTTCGACCCCTTGAGAGGAAAACGAATGAACCATTATGAGAAAGTGCTTGCTGTTATGGCTTTTGGGGAAAGTCACGGTCATGCAACTAGACTAGACAGGGGCTCACTGATCATTCTGTTAGTTGTTCTGAAAGCTAAACATTAACAATCAACTGATCACACACTCATTGGTTTAGTTATAAAAAATAGTCCAACAGTCTGTTCCTGCTTTCAGAACACGTAATGGCTATAATACAGTGAGTTAACAGAGGGATTTTGTTGTTACCTTATTTTAAAGGACAATTTTGTGGAAGATGTTTGTCCTAAATGATAAAAAAAAACAGACAGACTGAGTCTAAAGTGACATCCTGTAAAGGTGCACTCAACAATATGGTGAGACAAAGCCCTCAGATGTACAATCCAAACTGTAATCCTTTGTGAAGTTTCATTACTAGATGTTTTTAAACCGTTGACCGTTGAATATAACATTTTTATTTTTGTAGCAAGACATTATCATAGCTAATGAAGCTAATTAAAGACTCAAATCCACAGAGACATATACCTCCAAACCCTCATTCTGATAAACAGAGAAAGGTTTTGGTTTAGGGAATAATGTGCCAAAAAGGGTTGGTGGAAATTACTTTCAGCCATTTGTATTTAAAGATGCTCTGATGCCACACGGCTCGTTCCCACAGCCGAGACACGGTTTCGATATATTAGAAGCTCACAGCCACCAAGCTGAATCACAAGCTGCCTAGCTCGCCACTTCAATTTATCTGCAATGTCTTCAATTCAAAGTCGATACTGATTTGGTTTCTCGACAACCCTGTATAATTATCTCTTGCCCAGTAGAGCGGTAAAAACTGTGCCCTTTCTTGTTTTGTTTGCAATTAACTTAAAATTAAGAAACAAAATGCAAGCAATAAACTGCTTTAATCAATTTCAATTTATACTAGCAGCTGTTCTGCAAAAGGCAAAGGTGTCTGTTTATCTACGTGTTGTCCTGTTTGTGATGGCTGATTCATTGTTTTCCCACATTATGGTAAGACTGCATGTCATTATCAGAGAGGACTGACTGAGAAATGGACTAATCAACTGTTCAACCATGGTAAGGTCACACACAGTCCACATACAGCAGCTTGCCTCCTGAGAAGTCCTGAGCTTCAAAAAAAAAAAAAAAGCCGTTAAAAAATATCTCAGAATTTAAGGTTTAATTCAGTTTTAAGTTTCTGCTGCCCTTTCAAGTTTATAAACACAGTCTTTGATTTTGGCTGGTTCACTGTGCTCAAAATGACTGCAGTGGTAACTCTACACGGACGTATCTATAAACACTGAGAGCAGCTTCAATAATCGTTGAAGAAAACACTCATACATCAGTACGTCGCACAATCGATGGATCCTTCGGAAAAACTGTGCTTCTTCAGGTGATTCAAAAAGGCAGTATAAAATAGAGGAAGCAGTCGAAGTGTAAAACCTACCTGGGTGTGGGTCTTCAAATAGTACATAATCCATTTAGGAGGATGACAGCTGGATGATTTATGGATTCAGAGTCTAACACCAAGCTGTCATACTATCCACAGACTCACGGGCGTTATTTACTTTATTATTTTATTTATGAGCTGAAGGAGAGACATCAGCCACCTATTGCCTCGGGTGAGCATGCACAGCAGAAGCGTTATGAACTAAGGTTAGATTACTCAAACCTCATTAAAGAGCTACATCTACTTTGCAGCATGATGCGTAATTTCCTGGACTGGCAACGAGCATAAAATAGAATGTAGCAGGTACGAGTTTCCTGGTGTCAACACAGAAGTGCTGACTGTTATTCAATTCGTTATATATATATGAGAGAACGAGAGAGATACCTGCGTGGGACTTTTTCTCCTCCTCCCCCTTCGGTGTGGTTCTCTTCCCCCTCGCCCTGCATATCCGGCACCGTGGCCACGAGGTCTTTCAAGAAGTCAAACTGTTGCTCCAGCTCAATACACTGCTTTCTGTGAACACACCAGCAAAGACAAATTTAAAATACATTATCTACGCAATCTCTTTTTCACAGACGGGCAATTCATTCTAAGTTGATTAAAAACATAGAAAGGGGACTTCGTGCAGGATACGCATAAATAATACACTTATCTCAAGAACATGTAGAAGCTGATTCAGACAGTAGGATTTTCCTGGCAGCTTAATATTACTCACGGCCAGAAATATTTTCAGGTACAAGGGATTTGGCACTGTGCTCTATTCTGCATCACATATCAGAGCACTCTCACTGGTACCACGGATACCCACATGATACAATACAGTATAATAGCATGCTTTACAGTGTGTCTACCTAGAACCCAAGCAAGTGAAGGCATAGCACCTTTTCGAAAACTTCTCTATAAACACTAACATAAAACTTGACACAGAATACAAAAACTTCATGCTGCATTCAAGATCATCTGAATGCAAAATCTTTAAGGTATAGACTGAAATTACAACGTCTAGTAAAAATGATTCATGCATTCGATCAACTTTTGGATAAAAACAATTAAAAAAAAACACAAATCTTTGCACTGCGACCATTCCTCGATTTATTGTGAACTGCGATTGACCCACAGCAGCTACAACCAGCAGAGCCTGTGGTGGGATCAAGTCTAGCGTGGCATATTTACCAGAACTATCACCTCAGTCGTGGCATTTTTGAATGAATGATATGTGCGAACCTCTCAAGGTGTGTGTGTTAACTAAACCAAAGAAAAACGTCATCTAATTTATCATTAGCTTAATGCCTGTTGTGACATCAAGCTAAAAAGAAACGAAACAGCACAGTTTGTGGTAATGACACAACTTAGTTTCCTGATATTACTAATGCATGGCTTAGCACATCTGCACACATATAGTTTCTCTCAGAGAACATTATCTGGGAAAGAAGTAGTGAAAGTAAAAAAAAATAACCTCAGTTGTGCGATATAATTTACCATGGTCATGTAGCCAGGTTTGGATGGGGAAATCCCTCGTTTTAACCTCAAAATACCTTGATAACCCATTAATCTCGCTTTGTAGTGCAACCCTAAGAGAAGTGCTCTACAGAGTATGTTAAGCAGAAAGTCCAGGTTGTCGCTTTTACGAAGGCAACTCTATTTTAAACTGGCTGGATCACCATGGTAACTGATGGTGCAAACATAAGTTGATAACCACGTTTGTGATACACAAAATCTCTAACTACATCTTCAGGGTTTGTTAAACCGGGTCACACTTCAGGTCCACTATTAAGACACATTCAAACAGTGAAACTTACAGATGTGATGTTGTCATTGTCTTTGCATTCCTAGACTGGGTGACTTGACAGGCCTTTGTAAGCAAGGATTCCAAAAAAAGCTCTAGGGCTCTCGCTGACATCTTGATTAAGGATATTAAAATCATACGGATCTGTCATTCAAATACAGTACAATTGCAATTATATTCAGTTTGCACAGAGATAAAGTTATATAAGAGGAAATAAAGACACAACATTCTGCCAGAACTGATAAAGACACAATCATTGAGTGATACTGACAGAGTGAAAAAACAACAGAGCAACAATCACAAGCTCCAAAAACCCGACGGGAC
The DNA here is from genome assembly GCA_001698575.1 of Mola mola. Classification (NCBI taxonomy): domain Eukaryota; kingdom Metazoa; phylum Chordata; class Actinopteri; order Tetraodontiformes; family Molidae; genus Mola; species Mola mola. Next base: position 1,253,168 of record KV751398.1, read on the forward strand.
TTCAAGCGTTACTATTTTCTAGTTGACTGAATGATTAATCAAGTTCATTGTGTCAGCTCTAAATCAAGCTATTAGTTTTAGCTTCTGTGCATAGATGAACAGTACAATAATGGTTATATTTAAACATTCTGAACATCCAAAACTCAGACACTCAATCCGACCAATTGACCAAGACAGTTTGGCAGAAAGGATACAAATGATAACAGGTACAGCTGCAGCCACTTTGCCTATTTCTTCGTCTGTCTGCATAATCTTCTTAATTCGTGCCTGTAATGAGAAAAGTCAAGTAGCGTGAATCATTAACACTACTGGGGCTCATTATTCTGACTATAAATACACTTAATGACAGGCTTGTGTTCATCACAACACACAGCAAACCCGACAAGAAAGGGAGTCGACATCACAAGGATAGGAGCATGTATGTTTAAAACACCTCCTTCCAGTCATGCTGGTCAGATATTGCTTACATATAACGTTTACATACATGCACATAAACAACAGATTTGTTTAGCTTCACAACGATGCGTTTCAATTGCATGTCAGGCTAAAAACAACGATAGTAAGACGACTAACATTAGCAAGCTAACATGCGTCGTAAGGAATAAATGTAGCGTTAACTTAGCAAACACTGGTAAGCAAAGTATGCTAAGTAATTAATGAAACTTTAAGGTCGTTACTTTCGGGAAAATAACCATCATTAGATATTCTTGTGTACTTTATAGCTTAGTGATAAATGACTAGTGTGTGTGTGTGTGTGTGTGTGTGTGTGTGTGTGTGTGTTAGTTAGCTCCACAGGAGATACGACAGGCCGAATCCCATTCAAGCTAGCTACATACGTA
>KV751398.1:1254035-1265889 GCA_001698575.1 Mola mola
GGGAATCTGGCATTGTATTTCTTCTTTTTGCTGGGCATTACTAGATCACTTGGGTGGTTGAACTAAAATAAAACGTAGTATATCCCGGGGCACTGATCTATATCATCTATAAATCACCTCTTCCGCGCACACACAAGATAGCAGAAGCTAACCAGCTAACTCGTTAGCTCGTCGTCGTCGCTCGCTGCCTGATCCCTGGCTCGTTAGCCTGGTTCCGCAGGGTCCCAGCACCCGTCTAAACTTGTACAGGAACACAATGTCGGCCTACATATGCATAAAACAGCAGAGACGCAGGTCCACTACTCTATTTGTAAAGTCTATCTAACAAGCACAAATTTGACAAATATGAACATGTAATTTCAGGACAGCCCGATTTAGACAGGCAATATAAACAGTGTGCCATCGGACTGGACTTGGACATGACGCATTTTCATACGGAGGAGTGTATAAACCGGCGGGCAAACACTGGACAGCAAAGTTCCACATCTGCGGGTACGTGACGCGTTAACGACCAGTCTTAGGTCAGTGTGTCATAATTTCCCTTGTCTACACGTAACCCACTTGAATTTGAACCTTACTTAGCTGGGACCGACCGCTGCCTGTAAATTGTATTCCTTCAAATATACCGGAAGGCCAATATGGGCGAGTGGTAACATTAGTAAGCCAATGCTATTCGCTGGACACAATGTGACTTGAGCTGAACAATCCAAAGGTATGTATATGTGTAAGTAAACTGGGCGTTTAATCACACGTCAGTTTTGGAAGCGATGGGGATTTCAACTTTGGTTTTTGAAATGCCGGTGGCTGAACAAGTGTTGCTAATGCAGCAGGTTAGCTAGCGGCGTTAGTAAACTTCCGCAAGCATTCCAGCTGCTCGCGGGCTTATAAGGGGTTAAAATTTAACAGGCAACAGTTTCGGTTTCAATTTAACTGTGAAATGAAACGATATGCTTTCAACAGGATAGACTCCGGGACTTTGTGACTAGCGTCCCGTTGACAGCATTATGGAGGAAGAACAGGCCTCCCTTCAGGGCGAGTTGGACCCCCCCTTTGCCGCAGAAACGTATGCCGCTGAGGCTTTGGCTGCAGACATGGACTTTTGGATTGTGTTCGATTCCAGAAAAACTCCTAGATCCGAATTCGATGACTGGCTGGAGAGCAACAGGCCTTCGCAAGTGTGCAGATACGGCGACGAGGAACGCGGCGTTGGCCCCGTGGGCTGGATCGCTGTGCGGGGCGTGAATTACAACCCCAGTAGCGGGGATGTCTGTGGTCTGCAGGAGAGCTGGGAGAAACTTTTGGCCAGTGGACGGTCTGTAGCCTTCCAGACAGTGAAGGAACTGGCCCTGAACCATGGTGTGCTCTCAGGCAAGTGGCTGATGCACTTGGACTCTGGTTTCAAGCTGGACCATGCCTGGGAGTGTGTGGCCAGAGCAGTCCTGGACGGCAAGATCTCCACAGCTAAAGTCAGCACCCATGATCCCACAGCAGAGGAAAGGCAGGTTATTTGTGTCTATAACCATAACTTCACTGATGAGAGCGAAGTCATCAGGCTGGACTCTGCCATCCGCGCAACAGGAGTCAAATGCTCCCTCTCCTATAAGCCGGATGTGTACACATACCTTGGCATCTACCGAAAAAACCGCTGGAATATTTGTCCAACTATATACGAGAGCAAATTTGATCTGGAGTGCGTGCCCAGGCGTTCCCACATTTTCAACAAAATTACTAAACTGGAAGTAACATAAAGCTTGACACAGAAAGAGGATTGCTTTGCAAAATGTGTGAATGAAGAGGCACTTTCTGATACCCTGGGCTGGGCTATGCAGTGCAACTAACTGAAATCCTTCTGAAAAACAGTGGTTTAACTTTGATCTCAAGTTCTTCCTCTTGGCAATAAATAAATATCAATTTGGTCTTGTCTTCATGGCTGTTATATTTTCTGAGACCCCTGAATGGTCACTTTTTATAAATGAGTATTTGTATGAATCTTTGATTGTATGCATGTGCTTAGAAGAGAATCTTCACCCACTAAAGAATTTGTTTCACAGTAAAAATGATTTGTCTGGCTTCATTTCATTTTTGTTTTTACTCAGAACCAGAAGAACTGAGTTGCCAAATAAAGTCTACGCTTGAAAACCATATTTATGTGTGTCATATTCCCAAGAAAAGTGTTTTGGAAACCTGCCAGATTTAATCATTTATTGCAGCAAAAATGGCCATTAGTATAATCTGGTTACATCATACCAGTATAAAACATCGTTTCATCTCAATAAAGCATCTTTTTACTACAGGAGTATAGCAAGTTGATCAACAGACCTGTGAGTTAATAACTGGAAAAACTGGTCAGACATCTAAGGAAGTTATGTCACCAGACACAGAAATATCTGGTACTGCTTCTCTGCTATAAGCACATATTGATGTTGCTTGTTTAATAGTTATTTACATGTAGCCCTTCATTTGGTACTTAGCACATTACATTTTGTTGTCACTCAACAAAGGCACCTGTATAAGAAAGACATTACAGTAACTGCTGTGAGAACATTTAGAACATCAAGTTCCAAAGGAACCCATTGGTGTATTTGCTTAAAAGGAAACAGTGGCATCGTTTTCGTGAACATATATCCCTGTATCAGGTTAAAATTTTGTTTAGTATACCAGCTGCATTTTTATCAAAAACAGCAAACCAAGGTTTACACAATTCGTTTAAAAGGCAGCCGGGATTACTAACGCTGGCTGCGGTTAAAATAACGTGCTTCACATGTTCCAGAGAAAATGACCTCAACTGGAAACAGGCGACTTTAGCGATCACGCTGATTCAATTACCTTTATAAACAGATGGTTGATAAAACATCTTGCAGAAAACGCTGATGACTGGAACTTAATGAGGGAAAACTCATCTAATAATGTCCACTACTGTGGTTTATCACTATCTGAGGTCTGGTATAACAAAGAGTCACCATGGACCAGTTCTGCTACATTCTGTCTCTTTTGCCCTTCATGTCCACTTTGGTTCCTTTTTGTCTTTAGTGACAAAGGAGTTTTAGTTCCGCAGTCCTAAAAGGAGCAGATGCAAATGGTCTTTGCAAATGTGTCCGTATTAAAATCAAATCTTAGGTGGGGTGCCCTGACACAAACCTACCTTGGCTTCCACTATTAAAAATTGAAATGAGACGATCCTCGTCAGCGGACATCAGCTCATCAAACTCATCCAGTACGGGGGGCCGGTGGTTGTTGCTGGGTGAAATGTCAACCATGGCCTCATTCTGGAGCAGGTTGACTATGCTGTTGGGGTAATTCATCCAAGTGCTTCCTGGGTTGCTGGCAGGGTCAGAGGCGTTCTGGGATGCTGCGCTGTTCTGGATAGCAGTGGAGGAGCTGGGGTGGGCAGCTTGCTGGCTTGAGGTGAGAACAGCCATTGAGGTGCCATTTCCACACTCATTCATGAGGGCGGGGTTCAGAAGGTCCTCAAAGTCATCAATGCTAAGGTTGTCCAGAGCGCCTGGGGCCTGGGCTTCAGAAAAGCTAGGGAACTCCGGGATATCGTCATCCACAAGTGGTGGATCCACCCGAAACTGAGAGCCCTGGAGATTGAAGGAGCTGCTGGTCTGTGAGGGCACAGCACTCCCCTGGGAACATGCTGGTTCCTGGCTGATGGCTGAGGAAATGTTGGGGAAGAATTCATGAAGGTCTGACAGGTTGACGGTGGAGTAGTCTGGGTTGACAGTAGAAGTTGTGGTAGAGGAGGAGGTGGAGGAGCCTGGCGCCTGCGCTCCCGGGAAGCTTGGCACTAGAGTGGTTTTGGGCTGGGGGCCCAGGTTCAGGCTCTCCATGATTCTCCATGTTTGGTTTGTAGTTGCAGCAGAGATAGAGGAAGTCTCCACCTTGGGCTGGACAGAGAACAGCTGACCTGGCTGACTGTAGGAGTAGGCTGGCTGGGATTTTGCTCCACCAGGACCAGGGGGCACCATTGCTGTTGCAGAAAGGAAGTACAAACAATGCTGGTAATCTTGTAGTGACACATTTTCTTTATACAAATTGTCACTCTACGTTGTTTTAATACTTAGACAGAGTTGAAAAAATCAAATGCCGGGTTTACAGCAGATCAATATTTCTGGTAAAAAAAAAGACAGTTCACCCCCAAATCAAGACGACATATTTTTCCTCTTACCTGTAATGCTATTTATCACCTAGATTGTTTTGATGTGAAGTTACTGAGTTTGATGATACTGAGACATCACGCCCCAGATACTCAGCTTCAACAATGAACCGTCTGTCTATACAGCTATACAGAAGGAAATGTGCCTCTACTTGTGGAAGAGAGGTTCCAGAAAAACCTGTTATTGATTTTGGGATGATCTGTCTCTTTAAGATGAGTGGGCCTCAGCTTTCATCAAAAAAAGAAGGTATTCATACAAGTATATATAGTAGGGCTGGTTGATAAAAACAGTTTTAACAATTCATTTGAATTTGTGGTTTAGGATGGTTTCAAACAATGAAAATTGTTTTTCTCATTAACTTTTTCCATGGCTCCCCTTCAGCTCCTGTAGTTCACAGCTAGCTCTGTGGCCTCTGCCCACACCTTTGTTTGCTTCCTTCAGAGACAAGCACATAAATGCACCCACACTACGGAAGCAGAGAAGAGTTTATCCCCAAAAGGGGCACAGTCTCGTCACTCGTTTGGAACTGGCTCGGTTTTGTGGCGTCAGTCCTCAAACAAACAGTCTGCTGCAAAGTTTGTTTAAGGGCATTTTTAACTAAAAGCAGCAGCACAACCACGAATGGGAGACATTTGGTTCACTACGAGATGCACAAGACCACTTTAGCCCACCACATCCGCTAAAAGCAGTCAACATTTGGCAGAATTGAGTTCCTGTTCTATCTGTATGACAAGAAAAGGGGCCCTGTGAAAAGGTTTTACTGATGAAGCACTGCATGTCGCCACAGATACGGTGCCTATAAACATGGTAGAAAATCCACATTCTGTTTATCCACATTCTGAAAACTATTGACCTAAGGTGAGTTTGGTTAGACAAGTTTGCAGCTTCAGTTTAATTTATTAATCTCTAAACAAATAATCTTTTGTTTTGTTTTGGGTTTTTTTTAATAAAAGCAAAACTTGTTTTGAGTGATTTTTTTTGGTCATTTGTGTTTTCTAGAAGGAAAAAAAGAAAAAAAATGATTAAAATGAAAAATCAAGTTTGGTGTTAAAAAAAATAATTACAAAATCGGACATATTATTTTTAGGCCATAGTGCCCGCGGCCCTAATATACAGTAAATATTCTACTTAATTTTTTATGGCAAACCCGCTTGTCAATGGAGAAGCTTAAAACATGCAATATCTGACAGCTCTGCTTGATGATTACATCAATAAATGTCTTCCAAAATCACCATTTTCTTTTAGTTGACTCATCTATTAACCCATTTCACCCAGATGCAACTCACATATGTATTTATCTTCAACATGTGATGACATGCATGTGTTTCTTCCTTTAAAGCTTGCTGTGACACGTGCATTGTTTGTACAATTTAAGATCAGTTCTTTATTAAAACACACAAGTCTAATCATTGAAAGATTTTTTATTTCATGTTTGTATTTGCTTCAGAGGCTGTGAAATTCAGGTCTTAGTGAAGTCTGGCAATTCTGTCAAGTTAATCAGAAAACCCTCAGGTTTTTAACTGGCTGTTTTCAAAAAAATGCTCAGGTTTTAAAGTGTTTTTTTTTTTTTTTAGAGATTGCCTTAGGTCTTATCTGGTTAATTTAATTTTAGTTTGTCTGTCTGCTGTGACTGAATAGAATTACCACATGCAACATGAACAAATTAAACAGACTCACCGGCTGGTGGAGTCCCAGATGGAGGCTTGGCTGTCATTGTTCTCCTTGCTGGACTTATGTGACGTCTATCTTGTGAAATGGACACTGGAAATGCAACAGATATGGTTCTACTACACTGCAACCACAACTAACCTTACAACACTTTATTCTACGTAAAGCAGAGTCAGAGAAAATAATCTCATCAACGCACCAGTTGACAGCATGGGTCCCATCTTCAAGTTCTGGAACATGTCCCCGGTACGCTTCCTCTTCTCGCTCAGCCTGTACTCATCTACAGGGGTCAATTTTAGAAAAGTATTTACAAGTTCAACAAATTGAGCTTAACGGTAGTTAAAGAAATGCACGAGGAACATCTATCAGTAACCAAGGTCACCTTGTATTGAAAAAACATCTTACCTAGGTCAGAAGGCACGTATTGAAAGTCCATTGGCTCACTGACCTCACGGTCAGACGGCCGGCGGAGCTGCATCTTAACTCTGACAGGCTCGGAGAGTTTAGTGTCGTGGTACGGTGGCGTGCGGAACACGATCGCCACCTGCCTGTGGACATCCGCCTGGGAGAAGGTGCCCTTTCCCTCCCAGGAGTCCTGGAAGAAGCGCACCTCAATGTCCTCTGCAGGGGAACAGCAGAGCCGAAACATACAAAGATGCTTAAGGCCTACTTTGCGACTCCAGCCCAAATGCAAAAATCAGTTCACAAAGTATGATAGCTCATCGCAGTCTGTTGCATCACGTCTGCCATGAGCCTTGTAATTAGCTTTAGCTGTCAAACTTCAAGGAAAAGACAAATAAAAAAATATAATGGCTCTGCTTGCTGTGGACATTCTCCTGGAGAAATCACAACCATCTGGTCCAAGATTCAGGGTTCACAGGCTTTGTTCTAACTGATGTAATGTTTATCAAAGCTTAAGCTGAGCCATGGACAACCCAGGAGAGCATCCCACAGCTCTCACATCGAGAACACAAAGGATATGTTGTAAAGGATGTTGTCCCAACTAAAAAAAAAAACTGCTGCACATAATGGAAGGGGAAAAAACTCACTTAAAAGAGGGTACTCTTTAGTATTAATTTAAAAAAATAGTTTAACTGAATTCAGAGGAGACAATGCTAACAAATTAAAAAACAAGGGTTACAAATTGGGTGGCCAAGTTGCAGGGAGACTGAAGGTTTAGAGAGCTGGACTTTATCAGCAGGGGGGGAATCCACACAGAAAACTGCATTACTAAAGTAAGCTCATGTTATACTGTAAAAACATTTCAATCTGCTTTTAATTTTCATTCATTTTTATTCCTCAACAAAAAATATCAAAGCTGATTTCAAAACCAGTGCATGGAATTAAAATTCTATCAATTCATTGACAACGAGGACACATGATAAGTACCGAAGATGAAAGCTTTTTGTTTGGGATGAAAGTCACTCAGAGAGAACATGACTGCTTTGCATTACGTTACTCAAAGCACTAACTATGATGGGGAATGAAACCTCACAACAACAGTGATGTTGGACAAATATATCACTTCACACTGAAGGTATACATGCCGTTTTATTTCACAGGAATTAACTTGTGAGCAAATTGCAAACAGTACGACCGGTTTATAACGAAACACACATTCAAAAAGACAGAATTCAAAATATTTAAGGACTAGGAAACACCGTAAGATAATAAAGTTTACATTGTAGCACAACTACAAATGTGGACTACGTAACATTTGTTGTACCACTTGAACTCTGGTAATAACTTAAAAGTTAAGCTTGCTACAATTAGCTTCGATTACCTAGTGATCATAAAAACTAAATAAAAGTGTGTTTTCAAAGATTGTCATTGCCTCTCAAAAAAAATATAAAAAAGTATTTCACTGTAATTGCATAATCCATAAGCATAATCAAAATTAAGCCTTGAAATATCCTGCTATATATACTGTATATGTTTAAAAAAAAAAAAAAATTGAAAATCCCCTCTCGCCCCCTCTTTGGGCGGTCTTGTGTCTCCTTCAAGCTCGGGTGCTCTACCAGAGGCGGGGGAGCCTGAGGGTCCAGCAAGTATGTTAGCTGTTCCTAGGATTGCGCTTTTCTGGACAGAGTTCGCAGATATTCCTGGGATTTGTTGGAGCCACTCTCCCAGCTTGGGGGTTACAGCCCCGAGTGCTCCTATCACCACTGGTACCACTGATGCCTTTACTCCCCACATCCTTCCAAGCTCCTCTTTAGTCCTTGTTATTTCTAGAGCTTCCTGTGTTCCTTGTTCCTGATGTTGCTGTCACTTGGGATCGCAACATCTACCACTACCACCTTCTTCTCCTGTTTGTTGACCAGCATGATATCTGTTCTGTTCCTGTGTACTATGCCAGACACTTGGTTATGATGCTCAAAGTACACCTTACCTGCCTGCATCTTGCACCCTGCTGTTATGTGCTGCACTGTCTCAGGGGAATCTTCTCACAGTCTACACTTTGGGTCCTGTCTGGTGTGGTAAACCCCGGCCTCTATCCATCTTGTGTTCAAGGCCTGTGCTGCCATGATCAGTGCTTCTATGCCGCCCTTGAGACCAGCCTTCTCCAGCCACTGGTATGTCTTTTCGATATCTGCCACTTCCTCTATTTGTCAGTGGTACATCCCGTGCAGGGGCTTGTCCCTCCATGATGGTCTCTCTTCTTCCTCACCCCTGGTTGCTGATGCCTGAGGCATTCACTTAGCGGGTCATCATTCAAGGCTATCTTCCTGATGTATTCCTGGATCATTTTCGTTTCATCTTGGATAGTGGCTCTGACACTCACGACTCCTCGGCCTCCCAATTTCCGCTTAGAGTACAGCCTCAGGGTGCTGGACTTGGGGTGAAACCCTCCATGCATGGTGAGGAGTTCCCTTGTCTTGATATCTGTTGCTTCTATCTCCTCCTTTGGCCAGGTTATTATACCAGCATCATATCTGATGGCGAGGAAGGCATAGGCGTTGATGGCTCGGATCTTGTTCTGACCATTCAGCTGACTTCTCAGGACCTGCCTTACTCTACGTAGGTATTTGGCTGTGGCTGACCTCTTTGCGGCTTTTCATTAATTCCATTAGCCTGTGGGATCCCAAGGTATTTGTAGCTGTTCCAACATCGGCTATGTTGCCTTCTAGTAATTCAACCCCTTCAGTTGTGATCATCTTTCCTCCGTTTGATTTTGTTCAGCTAAACTTATCTAACCCGAATGACATGTCAATGTCATTGCTGTAGATCCTGGTGATGTGGATCAGTGAGTCAATGTTTCGCTCACTCTTTGCATAGAGCTTGATGTCATCCATGTAAAGGAGGTGGCTGATCATTGTTCCATTTCTTAACTGGTATCCAAGGCCACTCTTTGTGATGATCTGGCTAAGGGGGTTCAGCCCAATGCAGCAGGGGGAGTAGGGCATCTCCTTGTTATATGCCGCACTTGATGCTAACTTGGGCAATTGGCCTTGAATTGGCTTCCAGAGTAGTCCTCCACATCCCCATCAAGTTCTTGATGAAGGCTCTTAGTGTCCTGTCGATTTTGTATACCTTCAATAATTGGTTACGAGTACCAGTTATTGGCCGGTAGTTGGATGGAATTGTTCCCTCCTGGGGGTCCTTCATGATTAGGACCCTCCAACCTTAGGTCAACCACTCTAGGTGGGTCCCATCTATTAGCAACTGGTTCATCTGAGCTTTAATAGCCAGTAGCTGTGGATCATATCAGTGCCTGGTGCTGTCCAGCTCTTTATCATTGAGAGTTTCTTGAGTGTCTGCCATTGTGATGTTCACTGGGTATTGTTTTGAGAGATGGCTGTGGTCCTCTCTCAAGTCCACCAACCACTGAGCATAGGTCTTATGTTATGCCTCTTTCTCCAATATGCCCTTCCGGTACAGTTCAGTCTTACCCCTAGGTGGGTCCGTCCTCATCTTACCATCCCACTGAGAGTACACTTTGGATGGTTCAGTGGTGAACATCCTGTTTATTCCGGGCCTTCATGTCTCTAGTGTACCTCGTCAGGTGGGCAGCCAAGGCTGTGAGACTCTGTCTGGCAGTCTCCAGTGCCTTAGTTATGGACAGCTTGCTGTACTTCTTACGTACTTTGGTAGTCTTGCCCTGACAACTTGCTAACCGCTTTCCTTTTTCCCTTGATCTTAGACTCCAACCTTCTTCTCCATGGAGGGTACTGCCCCTTGTGGCTCATATTCAACTTGTACCCAAGCACCTCTACGATTACTGTTGATGCTGCATATATCAGCTTGTTGGTCTCAGTGATGGTCACAGTACTGCAGTTGTAGCAGACCTTCTGAGGGTATTCTGCCACGAAGCCTTCGTAGCCATTCCAGCCATTATAATCCTTCTCAGGTCAGCTGCCCTTGTGTTAATGTCTTCCAGCCTTCTTATTGCGGCTTGGAACCCAATCTCTGAGTGTGAGGGTGATGATGAAATCCCCCCACTGACCTGTCATCCTGGCCCCCCCTTGCAGTAGCATCGTTGTTGTACCTCATCGATCTTTAGTTGTGATAGTAGTTGTCAATTGCGAACACTGGAACACGAGTTACGAGCTGTTTCTTCGTTAGCTTGGATGTAGGGTTTCAAAGCATCCAGAGGTCCCACATCCTTTGCCTGTATCCCTTTAACTGGGGTTGCTGGTATAGTAGCACTCCCTTAATCCTACATTGTCATTCATGCTCCATGAATGTCTTGTTCCAATAGCCCACTTGTCATCAGGTTGCCCTGGTCACTCAATACCTTACGCGGACCTTGTTGACCCGTGCAACGTCCGAGCCGGTATGGCTCTCTTAATCGTGATTGCATTCATATCCGAGGTATGGTGGGTAGCATTAAGGACCTTGCCAAAGGGCCCACATATGTATATAGAGAGGATTATCAGGTCTGAAAGAGAGACTGGTGTGCTTTTTTATTTGCAGGACCACAATAATATTGTTTGAAAAATGCAATAAAACTTCATTTAAAAAGGCTCATTGTGTGTCTGTATCCTTTTGTAGTATCGATAATTGTGAAAACTGTCAAACTGTGGTATTTCCTCTGACAATAATTTTGACATCCCATTGAGTGCTATTTATATACTGTTAGTTGTAAAAGTAGAGCTGTGCAGTGCTGCTAAATCCTATCAGCATTTCTCCTCATCTAAAATATCTCAGTTCACAAATACGCATGCACTTTAGGTATTTTGTTTACCTTTTTGCACTTTATCACACAGCAGAAAGATCTCATCCCCTCCTTTGCAGCTTCCAGAGTTGCGGTTGACCCTGCAGATCTTTAGCTCAGCTGTGTTCGGGGCCCCTGTAGGACAGAAAGATATTTATGAAGAAATTAACAAATATAGACATAATTTGTCTGTTACTGTCTACTTATTATATTATATAAGTCTTAAGGCAGCCAAACAATTCAAGCCTTTTCGCTGTACTATATATTTTTTTTTCACAGCTTTTTCCTGAATCTTAATACTAAGAAAGGCTATTCTCTAGACATATTCTCCATCTTTATAGATCTGTGTATTGCAAAAGGCTTTGAGTCAAGAAAGGGCAAAGATATGGAACATGACTCAAAACTGAAATACTCTAACTATTCAAATTAATTCTTGTGAATACCTTCTATCTGATAAGAAAAGTTCAAATGCAAAGAGAATAAAAAATGTTGCAGAAAAGGTTGCAGAAGTATAGGCTGTATACTTACACAGATACTGGAGGTATAATAAAAGCTTAACCTGATATAAAAATGCAACAGAGAGCAATGAATTTGTTAACTATTTGGGCAATATGTAAAACAACAACAGTTAAAAGACGTTAAGGAGTGCACAATTTGTCAGCTATCTGCATTCAAAAATCTGCATCAGCTAACCTCCAACACATATATGTAAATATCATATATCCACTCACTGTTGTCATAAATGGGCTGTGAAACCACAGGACTCATCTTAACCAGCTCCCCTGTGGGCAGAGTGAAAGAGGCCTGGAAGCAAAGCCGAACTGAATTTAGGTCAAACTCCTCCTCCCACACCTTTGCCTCTGGAACTGTA
>KV751398.1:1265913-1276495 GCA_001698575.1 Mola mola
CACAGTTAGACACCACCTCAACTTGGCACTACAACGCATCCTGTCAGTACTTAAATGAGTTGAAGGTGAAGCTTATAATCAACACTTGCTGTTGTAACTTTACCTGCATGGTACACATATACACTAGTTTGAATATATTTTTGTAATTTTAACACAACGCCAGAATGAATAACATCTCTACTTTCAAGCCAAAATATCCCAGACATGAGCACTGCCATCTTGTACTGTGGATGTACTTTTCTGAGTAGCAACAGTTTTGTGCTCTTGCCCACACACTGCTAATTTGTGATGTTTTACTAAATTTTTTAATACAGATGCACCGATTACAAAATGAGAGATTTTTGGCGTGACCAGCCATTACTGGAAATCTGCCAAGCAGCCCACGTAATTCGAGTACGAGCCGATTAGTTCTGCACAGCTACCTGATGAAATTCCTACACTTCCATACCAGCTGATATAGAGCAGCTGCAATGAGGCAGCTAAAACAGAGGAGGGTGATCCACATGCTGACATAAACAAGTCTGTAGTATGAACGTTCTTCACTGCCTGTGAAGAAGACAAAAAGTTTGCTATTTGTAAGACATATAAAGCAAAAGTAAACCGTGTGGGAGCCACCGAGAAAACGTTTGGAACAGCAAACCTAATCAGACCATGTCCAGTTTGAAAAAGCTAACAACTGGAAAGCTAAAGTAGCAATGGCTGGAGCTTAAAGCCAGCAGCCTCTTCTATTTTTCTCCCTTCTCTTCTACTGCACTTTCATTTGGAAAAGTACAGTACACTTCAGATTTACTTGGAGGTTTGTAACCTGTGGACTTTTGACTTTGAGACAAGTAAAGAGAAAAAGGTCTATGTCCTGTAAACATATCTGAAAATGGGTTAAGTAACTGACAATTGTTTTGTCATTCAAATCAGTTGCAGCTGCTTTTGTTTGGTAAAGCAATTTAAGAATATAGATAGAGATAGAGATGACTTTATCAATCCCCGTAGGGAAATTAATTAATATAAAGTTAGTAAGGTTATTTATAGTTCTTTCCAGTCGCAGATTGCTTCATTTTAAGAATTGTGTATGTTAATTAAATAATTGCTTTGGTTAAAACAAAATTTTGTATTGAAGAAAAATGTATTGTTGTTGATATATGTAAACGTAATTCTTAGTTAAAAAAAAACCCCAAAACGTATCTGAAAAAAAATCTGCATAGGCAGGTCTTAGAAAAAAAGAACAAACATCAGTAGTAACATTTAATTACTAATTAAAGGCAACTTATTAAAAGAATTAGTACTTGAATATATTTTACTAGTATATAACATGATAGCAACAAGATAAAATGACAAAAACAATCTTCGGAAAACATTTTTAACATGTGCTTTGAGTTTTATTTAGATCCATGTCCCATCTGTTATCATTGGGGCAGTGGGGGGCCTATGATTGGTCATCATTGATATGGTTTGCTGGATTCACTCTCATGTTATCCATTTTTATTTTACAATTGGAGCACTTCTGTTGTGTTCCTTTCTGTCTCTTTCTGCCATCATTGCTCGGCATGCTAACCACCCTGTTAGCCTAGTTTTTAGCACAGCAACAGTGAAAGCTAAACTGGCTACAGGAGGAACTACAAATATGATGCATAAAAAGGAGGAAAGTGACAGATTTAGTGAGTAAAACTCTCACTCTCCATGAAATCCATCTGTGACAGTAGCTAGCTTGCTAGTAACAAAATATTGTCTATCCAGCTAGCGTTGTTAGTCATTTTCAAGCTAGTTTGTTTTTTAATTCAACCTCACAAAAATATCATGGCCAGACATAATGTTTCTAATAAAGAGAACTGACTCATTCTAGTTTTTGAAAATCTGAATAAATAATTACATTATTACCTTACATTTAATCAAACTTTAAATCAATCATCAACTGACTTTGGGTTTTTACTATATTTCACTATTTTTTTACAATTTATTTTAATTTCAATCAGTCAGAGACTTCACACTGCAATGATAAATTCAACAGAGAAAGGGCAAATATACAGAAAGTGCTGTGCGTTGTGCACTCAGTGTTAGGCATGACCACTTACTGCTGAAGGGGTTGTTATTGGTTTGCAGCCTACAAGTGATGGCCTCATTCACATCCTTCTTCTTGACACACTGTATGCCAAGATTCTGAAAACTGAAAGCAAATACAGTGTAAGACCGAAACTAATTGACAGAAACCACTAAAGCACACGTACTTTCTCATATGTAACAGACTATTTGATATTATACATTCTTATTGTTTTATGTGAAACAAAATGCACACAGATTTATAGTTCAAACATTGTGCCCATAAAAATCCTGTTTAAAAATAAAGCATCATCAGTATGGGTCACTGATCCCACGCACAAGTTGAGAGAACATTTTCAAGATATTGATAAAGATATTGTAGTCATCCAAAAAACTTGTAAACAATGTAAAAGCTTGAATTTTTACCAATAAGTACTACCTTAGAACATTGGTCCTAACATATGAAATGTAACCACTGTGAATTATTGAAGTTTTTTGTTTCTCATTGATGACCTTGATCTGTGATTTTCTGAAGACATTATTTACCGTAATCCTTTCACTCTGTCAAAGAATCTGTGATTAAGTCAATTACGGGACAATGTACCTCCATTATCTCAACATTGCATTGCCTTCCAAAATCTCTCTTTGAGTAGTGGGTGTACTGTAATTGGCCCTTAACTATATCGAATCCTTCCCTCTCTCCTGGCTGGTTTTCTTTTCAAACCTTGCCTATGTTCAGGGCCTTGCCTAAATCCATCGATCTCCACAGATCACGGACCCGTTTTCAAACTCCTGTTGATTGCTGATATCTTCAAAATGACAGTTTTAGATTATATTTCCATGTTTTTTTGCTGCCGCGACGGATTATGTCTTTCAAAAATTCCAGTCCACGGAGAACATTGCATCAAAGAAACTGGGTTTTATCTATCAAAACAATTACAACAAAACACAGAGTTTAAACATCTAGAGAAGTAGCGCTGGATCATGTAGTTGTTGCCTTCATTATTTAAAAACCAACAGTGTGAATCTTGTGCTTTATTTTTATAGCCAATGTTATAATGTTGTCCAAGTCACTTTACAATCCATTGTAATAATTAAGGCTGAGTAAGAAAATCAGTTAATCAATGCAATCCATAGATTTTTTCCAATTCATTATCAATTCAGAAAATCCTGAAAATGATTATTTCTGTAGTAATGTTTGTCCACTCCTGTAGGGGGGATTATCGGTGCTGCCATAGTGTAATTCCTGTTCCTGTATAGAGGGTCCACTTTTTTTTAACAAAGTTGACAGTTTATTCAGCATAATGGCAACAGTGATGGGTGATATTAATGTGTAGAGTCAGCGCCTACAACAACCAAAGCCGATGCTTTGGCACATTGTGGATTCAGATATAAAACTGGGACAGAGGAGGCTGATAGAAATACTCTAAGACATTTTAATTCATTATCTCTGTAATTTTTTCATAGGTGCATGTTATTGAATTGATTTTAAAGTATACTGGATCAAAACTGATTGATAATAAATTGTGTCATGACCGAAAGAGTTCAAATGTAGTTGAACTGTGAGGTCCTTGACAGTATTCAGCCCCAAAAACTGTGGACGCTTTTTGCATAAAGCCACCAATTACCATAGTCACAAGTTAAAGCAAAACACCACTTTTAAATTAGACCATATTGACCAAATTTAGGTAACGATTCTGCCACTGGTTTGAATATTTCTTGCGGAAAGTTTAGTTCAGTCTTACTGTCTTACTAGACAGCCACAGACCCGGTTGTACAACAGAATTACACATCAAACATAATAAAACCCACCCTACACTAATTAAAAAATATGATTAGCCCATCACCAATGAGGATGGCAAAAAGGCAGCTATATACCTCACATTGTAATTTAAAACTACAGCCAATGCATATCTTTCATTAGGAATAACAAATGACTCATAAACTGGTACACTCTGAATCACAGTACTGAAAGTACAGACTGTGTGTTTGAATTTCACCACACTCGTCATGAAGAGAGAAGGATGTTTTTCCATTTGCCCAGATAGGCTAGTTAAATTACCTAATTAGATTTTAGCATCTCATCACTCAGTGTTGTTATTGTTTCAACCTTAATGCTTTAGTAGCTCAGGATTGCCACACACAATACTAGACTGAGCACAGCAAAGCAAAAAGATAAAAAATGTTAATGTTTAACTCATCTCTGAATGCAACAAGAAGCCGCCAACTAGTCTTACCATGGCGACAGTAAACACATCTTTATCAAGGTCAAACTCTAACAAACACCACCTTGTTCTCATGTCCAGCTGTAGTTTCCTGCGCAGCAATCCAAACATTGCCAAGACCAATGATTCCCCAGGTTTTTCTCTAGTGTGTAAGGCATATACACCTACCTGTGTATTCTCCTCTCCTGCAGGTCGGCCTCATAGTAACCATGTTTGCAGTCTTTCCCAACCAGCTCATGGGGGTGAGGCTTGTGTGGTGCGTTTTTTGTCACCAGTGAGATGCGAACACGCAGGGGGCCGCTGTAGTTGTGCACCTGCAGGATAAATGAGTCGTTCTTTAATAAGTCTAACAGGCAATTTTAATGGTGAATGCTTACAGTCATTCTGTTCATGGGTGGGATGGAGTACTCCTCTTACTGATTTTCAATTTGTTGCTTTTTCAACCAAGGAATGTCCTGTAAATGTCCTGTATCTATATAGCGCTTTTCTAGTCACTGTTGACCACTCAAAGCGCTTTACACCACAGGTTTTGCATTCACCCATTCACAGACACATTCATTCACTGGTGGCAGTAACTACCTCGCAGGCGCCGCCTGCTCATCAGGAGCATTAACCATTCACACATTCATACACTGATGGTGCAGCATCAGGAGCAATTTGGGGTTCAGTGTCTTGCTCAAGGACACTTTGACAAGTTAACTGCAGGGTCTGGGATCGAAACCGGAAACCTTCGGATCACTGCACGACTGCTCCACCATCTGAGCCACAGATGGTAGACCGGTAAAATACTGCCAAATTTTCCTTCCTTTGGTGCCATTAATTGCATGTTAAATGAAACACAATGCAGTAGTAATGCTGTAGACTATGTTTTATTGTTTTCATATGCCTCTTCACAGTTTACTGCAACATCATTTGCAGCTGCCGATTATAAGAATAAATGGGTGACTGACTGCATTACCATTGCACTGTCATCTTATTTAATGTCATTTTTAGAATTTGACCAGGCATTTTTCTGATTAGTAAGCAAAATAGGCATAAGAATATATTTTTTAGTTTATTTAGTTAATTAATTAAGTTGTGTACACAGTTAGTGATCATTGCCAAAACAGAAAAAGCAGCAGAAACTAAATCACAATGGGGGTGTCATTTTTTTAATAAGATAAAACTGTTTTTTTGAGTTAGTTTTCTTAGTAGGTGATGCTGTAAGTTACTGCAAAACACCGCCAACAATACACCTCACTGCCCAAATGGGAATACCTATGGTTATATTGCATGACATTTTCTGTAACACTGGTGTTATTCCACAGCTGAGCATACAAGAGTTATTGTTATGAGTTTTCAAGGTTCGAATGAGCTTCAGAAACTGATCGGCTGGTGGATTTAGAGAAAAACATGGTTGAAAGCTTCAATCAAAGAAGTTTCCTGCTAAGTGTTGATGCTTGGCCTAGCATAAAGACTGGAAGCAGACTGTCTAAAATGAAAAGAATTGAAAAACCAAGACCTATTAAGGTCATTGATTAACAGGTGAAATCTTGTTTATTCAATCCACAAAATCACTGAGGCGTTAAAATTACATTTTGCCATGCTTTGTCCCAGCAAAACCCCCTTTAAAACCAGCCATTTGTTGTTTTTATATGTTTGAAGAGAGTTTGTACAGATATATGATATGATGATGATTTCAGCATATTAATATGATATTAAGGGCAGACTGTGGATTTTTCTAGCATTATGTCCATCTCCTTATTCATCATTAACATAACTAACATTTATTTTTAATCTAATGAAAATTTCAATGTTCAATATTGATTTTGGAAATAATCGATTCCAAATGTAGCTCACATTATAACTGAACTGACAAGAGTAAAGATTATTTATAGACTGCAACTAATGATTTTTTTTCATGCTTATTTAATCAAAAAAGTTAAAAAAAAAAAAATTATAAATGTCTTCCAATGTCCAACCAACAGCTACGGAAAAAGAAAACCAGAAAAGACACACTTCTTAAAGTCGGATCCAGTGACCAATGTTGTGTACCAATTGATGTTTTGTAAACCGAAATCTGGTTATTATTTTAGTTATTTAATTCTTAATTTTTTTTTCTAAAGACCATTTTATCCATATAAAGAGAATTTAAAAGCAAGAAAGAAAAACATCACTATCAACCAATATGACGAGAGATAATTACCTCCTTCTTATAGCAGATGCCGATACAATAAAACAGTGACTTCAAATGTTTGTGTTTCCTAACCGTGAACTTGTACAAGCACAAGTAACGAAAGTGAGCAAAGAGGAGTGATTTAATATTTAATAACTGTGAACTGTGACAACTGTTTGTTGTGTTAAACTCTGAACCCTTTGTGGAAAGGTGACATGTTTCTGTAGGCTACAACGCATAGTACCCGTGTTAAGCAGTTGGAAGTCTTCTTTTGCCAATAGCTAATAAAATACTAGTATGTTTGCCATTGTCTGGCCATTAATTTAATGGCCCACCTGAATTGCATAATAATAATAAGAATTACTTTTTCCAGAGGCCAACTGAATTGTTTGGTTGAACCCAAACCCATAGTACCACGGTAAAATACAAATAAATATAAGTAAGGGCACCAAGCGTGTAATGGAGAGGTGACCTTTGAAAGACTGAGTTAAAAATAAAATCAGTCACTAAAAGTCACTAAAAGTAAGTGTGTAATATGCCTCTTTTGTAATTTTGGCCTCATTAAACGCTGCATCCTGCTTACCTTGATGGTTGGGTGTGTCTTTGTGGTGTCATTGCTCTTCTCCCCAGGGATGCCCCTCTGCTTTGGCTGCTCAATGATCTCTATGCAGGGGCTCGCTGTTCGATGGACAGATGGAAGACCGAGAAGAAATGTGACTTAACTGCAGTGTTAGGGAAATACAAAAATCTGGATTGTGCAACACTGCTTTCATACGCCGCTTTACCGTAATCAATGTGTCAACACAGAAATAGCCCCGTCAGTATTTACCAATCCTATTGTTTACTCATGGACAGCATGCAATCTGTGTCACTAGTAGTTTATTTGAAGCAGCCTCTTACCTGGGTTGAATGTGCCCAGGTTCCATCCATACCCACCTGGACAAAAAAACAAGAAAAGAAGTTTGACTGACTGAGTCAAAGTCCGGGAGTGATTAGTGGATTACCATCTACACAGCACACGCAATAACAGCCAAAAAGCTGCTTTCGGCACATACATGTGGTTTAGTGAGAATTTGTTATTTGTGGTGTGGCAAAAATGGAAATCTGCAGTATGGAGCAGCATCCAAAGAGGTCAAGGGAGACTAGGATACAATGGCCTCCTGACTAGATATAATTACTCGCCATAAACTGGCTGCCAAGCATGGAAAGGGGAAGTGTAGAATTAAGCAAACAATGACAGGCAGGGTATAATATTGCTGTCACATTATCTGCCTAATAACAATAAGTCCACTATTATGAGCAAGGAGGAGCCAGTGCTCTAGTATCGGGTGCATGCTTAATGAAGCACTGAAATTCACAGACAAGAGGCAAAGTGTGTCAGGAGATCAGGTGGCCGACGCTCCGCCCATCAGCTTGTAGGATTTGTTTAATCTGAAAGTGTGAGTAGGATGCTTTCCAAATTGGAACACGCCTGCTTCCCAACCTGACAGCAGACTAACAGCATGAGGAATCTCCATCTTTGAATTACCACTGTCTGCACAGTTTAAAACCACGCCCTCATTCTTCAATTGGATATAGTATGAAAGATTAAATTAAATATGATATATGGATCTACATGTAACTATTATTTATGGATCTGCAATTTGCACTTTTTCCGTAAAAGACTGGCGTAAAGTAAACCCCAGCACCAGAATTAGGCCTTCATGCAAACATCAAGGTGACGCTAAAACGAGATTGAAGCATTTGAGACACTTGTGTTTTTTCACTTTCACTACATGCCTCGAAGAAATGACTTGTTGTTTATGATTTTCATTGTTCCCTTCCCATCAGGAGGCTATTGAGGACGCTCACTCAGCAGCGCCAGACTATTTTGAGCACTGACACGGTCTAGTGAAAACACTTAACCCTAACCTAACACTAAGAACACATGGAAACTCAAACAAATTTTTAATCAAAAAAGAAATCAGACGTCACAAAATATTCGTCAAATTGGCAAAAAAAATATGGCAAAAATCTCACCACAGCTTGGGCGAAATGGTGGGGTGTTTCATTCACCAGTACACTGCGGTGGGTGGATGTAAGCGGCGCGGGACAATTAAAATACGTCGATTTTTTATTGTAACAAAACCTACCCGGAGGAATACGTGTTGGCCGAACTCTGGGAAAGACGTCCACAATGAGAAGAAAACTTGAATGGCGGGCCTAATAGATCGCATGTGTTCGTAAACAGATGATGAATATTAAATGAACAGATTGGTTGACGACGTTTGGCATATCAGTGGCAGTAGGGACACCCATGAGGTGGACGTAACAGGCCTCTTGGCTAACTCACCTCTATCAGGTGAGTTAGCTACACACAGACAGATAGGAATAATACAAATAACTTCAAATCTTACTATGAAATGACAGGGATACGCAATAAACGCATCAAATTTTGGCAAACTTCCGACTTACAATCCGAGAAGAGCGGACTCCTCCTGCTAGCTCAAAGCCCTGTGATAGCGGGGCTTTCCCCTGTGCGCAAACCTCCCTGAGCAGTTTCACCTCCACTCTCTCAACTGAGCTTACAGACCGAGCAAACAGGCCCCGCTCCGCTTACCCTCCATGACTGTGTCCCGGTGCAACTTTCTCTTCTGCGCCGACACCACTGTTAATCCGTAGTTTTCTTTAATTACTTAAAGGAGGCAGCAAACACGCTGTTTGGACTCTTAAAACTTTCTTGACAGTGTTGCCTTGTTGCCTCCTTTGCTCCACCCACGAGGCAGAGCAGGTCGTAAAGCTAGACGCAGACACAGTGCGGAGCTTCCGGTCAGAGCGGCGCAGTTTTGCGCCACCTACGTATTGTGATCTCAAAACCAACGTGGTGTACGTACTGACGTAGAATTCTGTTTTATAGTTTATTGTGAAATAGTAATACATTTAATAAACATAGGATCTATATATGTGCAATTTTTAAAAGTGTATTTAATTTTTTTTTAAATTGTGATATTCATATTACATAGTCAAACGTTATTAGACTACATCACAATATCAAAAATGTTATTATGTTAATGTGATTGCCAAACAAAACAAAATAGTTAAATAGAAAGCTCAGCTTCATAAAATCCATGCTTTATAAGTTGTGTAAAAAATATGTCTGAATTCTAATTTTGACACCAAAGTACTTGACATTTTTATCGTACCGTGCTTTACCAAAGGGGCGAAGTGGAGACACATTTTTCCGTCAAAATATGCAGAATGATGGTGATAACAGTGTTCTAGAATCTACAAAATATTCCAGTGTTAACCAAGAGTATGGACACTGGTCTTAATCTGGCAGTTATTTAGATAGAAACAAGTTGTCACTGTCAAAAACCATGTTCTCAACACTTAAGTTTAACCATAAAAACACTAGAGTGTACTTAACAGGTAATGATCCCGTGCAATTTGCAGGAGATGGACACTAAACAGTTGATAATTTGTTCTTGTATATTGAATGCCGTTTCTTCAGTGCTATTGTTTGCTTACTTTTGTTTTTTGTTTTCTTTTTCTTTTAATTGTATTTTAATCTGCATTTATACTTTTCATGCAAATTTATAGCACAATTCTTGAGAGTTATTAGAAATATTAATGATTGCATATTTTCAAAGAGGAATGTTTGTTTCCGGTTTTGTTCTCTGGCCAGCTTTACATAGCGGCACATCCATTTCGTTTGCAGTGCAAGTTGGTTCCACCCACTGAAAAACAGTGCGGAAATACCCAGATGACGCACTTGAAGGACGAGGGAAATAAGTTGTGAGTGGGAGTCGCTGTAATATAACTTTTGAATTTAGTCACCAACCTTGAATAGAGTCTGAGGCAGGACAACCTCTCTGATCTCTCACTGCTAATTGGTTCTGCTATTAAAAGACTGCGGCACGCAAAAGATCCAGATGCGCATTTAAGTTTTTGGTTTCATTTTAAAACGGTTCTTCACACACAGACCTACACTACAGTCAGCTTTGAGGGACTGAACAATGGCAAAGTAGAGGCAATAAAGCATGCAGGACTCACACTTCTCCTTATTTCTATGTGTCCTTTGAATTCATTAATTTGTTCAAGTTAATTGATTTATTATTGCTGTTTCAAATGTCGAAATCTTCAAGCAAAAACAGGTTGGAGAAAAACTTCACTCATAAAACCCATTATGACG
>KV751398.1:1276802-1292716 GCA_001698575.1 Mola mola
ACCCGTTGCTAAGACACACTGGGATACATTCAAGTGATATCAGAAAACACAACTACAAATTCCGAAAAAGTTGAAGAAGTTGAAAATTGTCTGATTTGGCTCACACGCCCGATAATTTCTTGTTTCTCTTGTTTGCATGAAGGCAATGTTGGACCCCCAAAGCACTGCAGCCATATTGCATGCATACATGCTGTTGTTCGTGTAGTTTGGGGGGATACTTGGTTAATTGCATTGTTAATGTATGAATTATTTACATATAAAAATGTAGCTACATACATTAATGGGACCTGCATTTAGTTTCATTTATTACAAAGACATGGTAAATTTTATTAGCAAGATACTATTGAATTTTCCAACGATAGCATCAACACCATGGTTCGTGTTTTTTTGTGTTTGGCCCACACTATGAAATATATTGCTTGGATTTACAAAAAGCCGATTTACCAACAAATTGTAAGAGTGCTGATTGCCCTTGGAACCCCATAGAAAGCAATGGCTCTGTGCAAGGAAGGAAAATTCATTCTGAAATATCAAACCCTGCACATGCAGTAGAAATGGGAGCACGTTAATGTGATCCATTCATGTAAAGATCGTTTGGAAAACACCGTTCAGCATCTGCTTTCAAAACGGTGCTTTTCTCCCTCCTCGATAGAAGTTAGAGTCTCCGAAGGGTACGTTAATGTAGCACAATAATGGTAAACCGGAGGCCGGAGTGGGAGGAGGCTGGCGGCGCAGTGAGGCGGTGCCTTCCCTGCGAGTTCCAGACTGCGGTGGGTAGAGCTTCTCGTAACAGAAATGGCGGAGGGGGAGTTGGACGTCGACTCGCTGATTTCCAGGCTTTTAGAGGGTGAGTTCGTAACTACGCTATGTTTATATCACCCCGCTGTTTCGCGGCTAGCGTTTGAAGGTTACCAAGCTCCCACAATGAGTCGAGTTGAGCCGAAAATGGCCCGCGGTGCTGGCTAACGCTAGCTTCTCCCGCTGTAGGAGCGAACAGGACCATCCTGTTCACTGTCTTTAAAACGAGTTCACAGACACACCTTCTTCAAGCTGTCACGAACGCGTCGATGTTTCCTCAGAATTCATCTTGAGTGTTCGGTTTTGGTAAGCAAGTTGTAGCTGGAGGGTTGTTGGTTGTACCCCGACAGGGTCGAGTACTGTGGACACCACACCAGCCTTGAAACTAAACTATAAAAGTGTGAAATCAAATTTCTCCTCGAATAATGATGCAATGCTAGTATTATATCATTATCAGTATCATCATTCTGGAATACATGACTGAGACACCCATCTGGACAAACCATTTCTCACCAAAACGACGGTATATTTAAACCAAAACGCACCGCGGTGGGCGGCAGCTTGTGGTGCTCATCATACCCAGAAGTTGACATTTCTTTTAGGACAAATTGCAATTTGATAGAGTATGTTGCAAATGTCTGTACAGTTACATTTTTTCCAAATAGATCTCGATACTTGGTTATACTTTGTGTATCTATAGTTAAGATCGCAATCTAAAGAAGAAAAAAAGTTTTGAAATCATTTTTTGTTTAAAGATTTTCTTAGTTGAATGGAGAAGGCCCGTCACAGAATTATGGTGGGTTTTTTTTTTTTTTATTCGGGAATGTTGCTTAATGGTGACGTTTACACGATTTACAACCCTTAATTCCATGTTACATGTAATATTTGAATAACTTAAATCAGCCTTAGTCCTAGTTTGTTTAATTTCTTAGAGTTAGTAGTTTTGGAAGATTAGCACATGAACTATACACAATCTTAAAGTTACCAGTATTTCTGTTGAATATGAGTGCATAAATTTGACTTGTGAGGTGATAGAATAAGAGGCTATGTCTTTAGCAAAATTTAAATTAAGAAAGGTGAAAACTCTGCTAGTTTTATACATTTGATATATTTGTTTTCCATTGTCATTACTATTAACTTTTCTGTGTAAGTCCCACTCCAAAAGTAATCTTAATATTTTCAAAGGAAGTGATGATGTTGTTCCCCCACCATTGTTATGTGTTGGGTAGCAGCAAATGACTTTCCTAGCAGAGCTACTAAATAAGGGATCCTGCCACGGCTGAGCTGATTTGTCCGTCCCCCGTCTTTCATTCCCTTGCAAATGTAGAGACAATGTCCCTGTGTCTTCAGTAAACACATGGCCAGCTGAGGCCGTGGTGAACAAATATTCATGATCGATTGTCTGTCACAGGCACAGATTCAATGTGCTGAGAATTACACACAGACACAATGATTGTCAGCATATGCCAGTGAATGAGCCCACTGGATCAGCATGTCAGTTGGACCTAATCATGTGGATTGATAGGGACTGGTTACATAATCGGGCATGTTTGCTATTTGTGTGTATCAGCTGTACAGTACCAGCACCGTGAGCCCGCATTATTAGCTGGGCATGGCTAGTTAGCTGGCTACATGTTTGGCTTCTCCGTTCTGCGCAGTGATGAGGAAACCTCATTGGAGGAAATTGGTAGGATCTAGCCCTAAAGGCTTCCAGATGTGAGCTGTGAATATATCCAGCCATCCATTTTCTTTGAACCACTTTCTCTTTTCATCTACAGCGTGTTTATATCCGCTTGGCTCGTTTTTTTGGTGTAAAAATACCAACCGAGCAGCATACTTTGTCCTGACGGTGGATTTCTAGTTCAGAACCAGAGTTTGATGTGAGTTAGTCAGGTTTGTCCAAGAAATAGTGCCAGCATAGTCATAATTATTGTTGCAGTGATGAAACTGAGGTGCTTCTATGCCTTAATTTGAGAGCAATTGTATGCAAACAAAAGCTGCAAACAACTTTTAAGTGTTCTAACACTGGGAAATTTTAGAACAAAATGGTCTCCACTGCAGGTCCACTCAGTCATCTGTGTAGAGATAATCAGAGGTTAGGTCTCCAGAATCTTAGAGAATGGTGGAAAGCCAGGATTTGCCATGTCTAAATTTAAATATTGACCTATTCAAAAAGCTTGCATGTCTAGCCAATGCTCCAAACCTTCAGGTATTCAGTTCACTGCTTTTGCTGGTTTATTGTCTGCTTAATTGAGTGACTGGATGTTCAGCTCCGTATTTTGCTTGTATACGAAAATGTTTTGAGGTTTGATACCCAGCTAGAATCAGCTTTCTCCAAAACACCATGGAGCATTGATCACTTCTTTTAAAGATCTAATAAAGCTCCCTTGCCAATCCTGAAAGAAACATATTTTTATTACTGTCATTTATGCATTCATTTTAATTCTGAAAGGAAAGCTGTTGACATTGATCCCCAAAAATCAGTCCAGTGTGCATTGGGAACATGAATCTTGAAACAGATGCTTGAAGCTAGGCTGACCATTCTATTATATTGTAATTAATGTCTACCAAATGTGCACACCCAGGCTGTCCCATATGTATCCGTTTATCTTTGTATATTTTCAGACTTGACATTTCAACTTCACAAAGGCATCGCACAGCTTTTCCCACACTTCTGCTCTCAAATATAGGATGGGATATCCTTAGCCTCTTCGAAAGGAGCCTTACCTTTTACTTTTTCTAAATACACACTATAGCCACTGTAGTCTGAAACCTACGTACTTGTGCACACGGACACACATATGGAGAGGTCTCTCATCTCTAGCTAAATGTCAACAGGCACAGCTGTTCCTGGTAGAAATTAACCTAACCTTTTAGTGGCGCACACACACACACACACACACACACACACACACACACACACACACACACACACAGGGTTTAGAGTAAAAAGGCCAATACAGTAATACAGTAGACTATCAGCTCAGTTGTTTACTTTTACAATCCAGTAATACCTTTAAATATTGAACATTGACGACACAGATTATAAAATCATAAATCCAAATATTAATGCAGCTCTGTAAAGCTGAAGAAGATCTGCAGTGTTGTGGAAGCAACTGGGTTTATGGGAAATTCGTTGAAACATTTGATCCAAAGGACTTCTTTTAGATGTGGGTAGGTGAAAGCACCTGTGTCGTGTCATTAATCGGGGTGCAGTAGGATCAGTATTTTATGATAAGCTCTTGTAATCCATCCATGGTCACTCTCACTCAGCGTCCTGCCCACAGCTCTGTCTGATTGGTAGCCCGTCCACACTGAAGGTTACTGTACTTGACAGGTGCAGAGAGAGACCAGAGCTTTGTGTTGAAAGGATCACAGTCTCACAGTCTGATCTGATGATGATGACGAGCGTGCCCGATTACCTCGTCACAGTCTTTATGTGTCATCCTCACTTATTCCATCTCAAGTGTTCTCTGTAGCCTTTTAACAGAGCACAATATCAAGATTTAAGTAATGATTACTTGAAAAAAAAATAACAGCAATAAATAAATGATTTATCCTCAGATTAATTGCCATGGCTGCTTTCAACAATCAGTACTAGGCACTAGGGTGTAACAGTGAATCATTCATATAATGATTGACTGACCAACGATATAATCACATCAATTGAAAGCTATAGAATCAATCTTGATCTTTACTTTGAGTGTCTGTTTATAGAAAACCTTTGCTATTTTGTCTGTATTTTCTTCTATAGAATGTAAAACATTCTTTCAGATTTGTTAAAAAGATTTTCATTTAAGTGTTTGAAACAATTAAGCAGTAGAATCGTCAATTTGTATCAAAATAACTTATTTCAAGTTGAAAAGTAATGGATTGTGTTAAATGAGTACATAATATCAGCTGATATCAATCGCCCCTGAATCGAGTCGAATCAAATCCAATCTAAATCATATTGTAACAGCCCTTGTCATATCGGAAAAATGGCAGATGACTGCCCAAAGAATTGATATCGTATTGTATCGTGAATCGACTGGTGCAAGAGCTGATAGAGACAATACTTGCGTTTCTTCCCCACCTGTGTTTTGGTGTGGCTCCAGAGATTGTGAGCAAAATTTTGAAATATTGTGTTGTCTTTTTGGTGCGTTGGAGAGGCACAGAGAGGAAGGCCAACAGAGAGGCTCCGAAATGCAAATTATTATTTCTGAATGAGTAGAGCTGGGCAAGAGGGACAATATCTTATATCATAATATGGATCATGTCATATCACAATAATGATATGTATCATGATATAGTATGTTTTGTTTAAACTTCATGAAATAATGTCCATTCAAATTAACAACATACTTCATGACAACTTATCATTTTGATAGTCCTGTGGATTAAAAAATATCTAAATCCCAGAAACACAGTTTTCAGCTGAAAAACACGTAACGTAATGTATTTGGTTGTTTAGTAGTGTCGTTGATTGATTCAGATCCGTCAGGTCGCAGCTGCTGCTTTGCTAGAATGGCAATATAAACGATAGAGGTAAATGTCTATTGGTGGTTCTCAAACTTTTTTCAGTGATGTACCCCCTGTGAAATACTTTTCAGCTAAGTGTACCCCCTAACCAGAGCAAAGCATTTTTGGTTGGAAAAAAAAAAAAAACACGGTGCTGGGCCATCAGTGTCAGATTTAATAAACCTTGTACCCAAAAAGACTTTCAAATTCCATTTGCAAAAAATAATTTCCAACATTTTAAATTGACATTTATCCACGACTAAATTTATGGCCAATCTTTCTCATCACTAAAATGGGGGGATTCAGACTGTATAAGAGGGCTTTGGCTGATGTGTCTTCGATCGTGTCTTGTGAAGACCTGAATTCTGAAAGTTTCCTCTTACAAAACTCAGGTGCCTTACCAACATGTCATCCAGGCTTAGTGGTTAGATGACGCTGTAGATGTGCTGGCTTCCTGCTGCTGTTAGCCAATTTCTGCCCCGTAGAAAAAAACACTAGGCCTTGGGTGGGTTGCAACTAGTGAATGTAAAACCCATTAAAACATGTTATTCTGAATTCTGACAGGATTTTGCTGGCTCCTGTTTCGCCTTCTTTGGCACTTGTCTCTCCCTAAATTCAGCAGCATCACTGCTAGGTTTCAACCACGAGCTCATTATTTTAGTTTTCATGGCGGCAGGTGATTGACAGGTGGCGTGTGCCAGGTTGGGTCAATCCATCCTGATATGGGGGGGAACAAAAAAAAATGAAATTGAATACTTGATATAAAAAATTCAGTTTATGAGCTTCCATTCATATTTTATTGAGTTATTTATTAAATAAAAAAAGGGGTCTGATGTTGGCCTTCCAGGCCTGGCGGTCCAGGTCTGGTGGCATGGTTGTCTGTCAGACCTGTACAATGGTAGGGGAACCCTGTTTACACCCCTACGAGGTTTTACCTGATTCTCTATAAGCATCTGCCATCAGTTTGCCATTTTACATCTGCAATGCAAAACTTCGATGTTGAAAATTGTATAGACTAAAAGACAAAAAAAAGAGAAACTATTTTTCCCAATTTCCATCCAGTGACACACACAAACATGCCTCGCATGTGTCTTTCAAGAGTTGCTTGTTTGGAGGTGTTGACATGCGTTGTCTAGCCAACAGGCTGAGCCCTGACTGTCTGGCAGCACAGTTTACAGTCACTGAAGCCTTCCTTGTGGCCATGATACATTCGATTCTGGCCTATCTGGTTTCATTTGTCACCCTTGAACACAGTGACTTCTCATCTGCTCTCTAATGAGATAGAACTGAAAGCAAAGCAGCACAAGTGGTCTATAGATAAGCCTAGGTTTGACCGTGTTCTTTAAAATTGAATTTGTATGTCTGGACATATCTGTCGATATGTTAACTCAGTCAAAGTTTACATGTTTAGTCTCAGTGGACTGTAACATAGTTTGCTATATTAGGCACACTCTGGGAATCAGCTACCTTTAAATTAATTGGTGTCATTGTGGTGTTGACTGTGAAGTTAGCTAGCATGATGAGTGAGGAAAGAGGAAATAGCTAATATGTGTACATCTGTATTTTTTGATTTATCAGGCCATCTTGTAATTTGAAACATGAAAGTGTAGTACTGTAAGGTAATCCTTAATTTTTGGTTAGATGTATAATCACCAGGATGTTCTTTAGATTTCACAGCAGAGTTGCATTTTTCACATTATTCTTAGAGCGCTCTGGTTTTCTACCAGCATGCCTCAGGCAGACTTCACAGATCCTCCCCTTCATCTTTTGCCTCGTTTCCACCAAGCAGTTTGGAGCAGTAAGCAGCACCATTACCTGCCGGCGGGGTAGCCTGACCTCGCCAGCTACGTAAGTAGCGTGACATCATAGAAACACAGCAGAGTGTACCCCTCTAATAAAATTGTCAAAGAAACTGTAACAACAACAACAAATAAAGGAGAAAAGGAGACAACAAACAAAGGAAACAATGGAGGACATCCAGAATTATATGTTGCTTCTTGTCAGCATATAGGTTCTATTTGAGAAAACGCTACACGCCCCAAGG
Organism: Mola mola; assembly: GCA_001698575.1. NCBI lineage: Eukaryota > Metazoa > Chordata > Actinopteri > Tetraodontiformes > Molidae > Mola > Mola mola. The sequence continues at coordinate 1,284,145 of KV751398.1, forward strand.
AGAAAGATATCTTAACTGTCGCATGAGAGTGACGATTCTGTCGACCAATCAGCGGACTCCAGTGGGTCTAGCCCCCCTCTTTATGGTATGGGATAACTCTTGCTGGTACCCCAAGCAAAGGGTGACAAAACTGGCACGGAACAGTTTATTATTTAAGGGTACTTTTCTCAGCTTTTGACAATAGAAATGAAAAAGAATGCGTACCCTGTGGGACTGAACCATTCGCCTTGATGGGTGGAAATGTGGCTTTTGTGTACAGTAAACTGATGGTGTGTCCTTTATAGCTGAGTTCCCCATGATGTGCTCCTCCTTCTCAATAGCTTGTTGCTATTGCTGCACTGTGTCTCAGCAATCCAGCACAGTAGGAATAACAGGCCTCAGCTCCTGCATCTTGCCGATGCTAAGCCCACGGTGTCCTGGGCTTCAGCAACAACAGGACCTTTGTCCAGTCTGCCAGCACAGGTGGCTTGTAGGCTTTATTTCCCACAATCAGCACCATGGCTCCATAAATCAGCCAACAACTGCTGGGGTAGGCAGGATAGAAAGTAGCATTTCTGAGCCATTTTTTTCATGTTGGATTATGTGCAAAGATGCCAGTCAGTTGTTACTCAGTATTGGCACATAAATTCTCGGAAGCACTTTTCTCTTTCTTTCCTGAGGTACGGTCATTACCCACTGTTGAACTGACCAGTCTTGGACCATTTGCATCCAATTTTTAAAATCTTTTTAATTTGAGGAAAAACTATAGCAGGGACCAAGTCTTGTGCTAGACAAATTCAGGTGATCTTGTTAGAAAATAGTTTAGCATGTGCAATTACAACTCTGATTTCTTATTTGTGTCGTGAACAATAATTTCCTGGACTATTGTTACTAGCATAATAAAGCTAAGAGAAAGATCTTGCACTTGACAACTTCTTTTCTGCTTACGCCAAAAACCATGCATTCGGTGTCAAGTGAATTCACCCATAAAGTTTGGGGAGCTTACTGAATCTGTAATAATTTGAGACAAATAATTTGACACAACTAGTGTACTGGCAGCTCTACTTTATGTATCATTAAACTAATGTCTGACTTAAAAAATATATGTTTCAAAACAGATTATTTATACAGGTGTTATTAAATTCATTCAACATGTAAACAGAAGCTAATATGACTACGAAGTTACAGGACAAACAGAAATATTAAGCTATATTTTTTGTTAGTTAATATTGGCTGTTATAAGATACTGGTCATGCCAGACTGTATTAGGCTGTTGCAGTAAAACTGCAAAAGGCAAAAGTGCCTTTTATTACTCAGGAATTCTTATATTATTTGTAAAAGTGTTATTTATTTCAAAAGTGACTGTCAGGTATTAGTGAGGTTGTGAATGTGAGGGTTTTTGTTACTTGCGTCACTACTCAGCTGTTCTGCCCTGCTACAATTAAGACATACAAGGCATCTCTTCTCTGGATTGCATTATGACGTCCAACAGTTTAAAATGCACCTTTTGCCCTCTCTGTTGTGCTTTTTCAGGATACATTTTACCCTGGCGTCAGCCTCCTTGTTTTCGTCAGCAGTGGAGAACTGCTGCTGCGTTGCATGGTGTTCAGGCTGCTGGCGTGGCACTCTGTTATGGAAACAACAATGGTAGAGCCTGTAAGGCGGGGAGCATTCACCCCATGGCACCAAACGTGGCACAGAGCTCACCCAGGCTTTTCAGCTGCCCAGCTAGGCTTTCCAATGAACCCTCCCTCCCCTCTCCCCCTTCTATCCACTTTCTTGCCTTCTGCATCTCCCACACTCCAGTTTCAGTTTCTTCCTACGTTTCTCTTGTTCTTCTATTTACATGCCTCCTATTTTTTACTCCTCCAGTCTCTCCTCTCAATTTCGTCCTTTCTTTTGCCCCACAAAGAGAGCCATTCACCCATTGCACTTAGAGGCGAACAAAATGTCCTCTGAAAATGCAAGCCCCTTCACAGAAATGCCATCACAGTTGGGATTTGTGCCTTAAGATTCTTTCCTGCTCTCCTGCTAGAGTTGCTTTGTGTCCCTGGTTCACTGAGGGGGTCACTGTTTTCCATCGCCCTTGTGGGAGAGGGTTATGTGTAGGAGTGGAGGGGAGCTGCTGGCATCGTGCCCAGCTGGAAAGAATAGAAAATGGAGGTGGACTACTAAAAGGGTCTGACAGGGCATTACAGCATTGTAAGGTGCAGCAGTGACTACAACATGCAAAGTCATACCTGCTGAAAATTCATGGCTCTACTTGATCCATTAGACTTTCTTTTGTTTTTCCTTTGCTAAGCAGTGAGAGGAAAAAAACAAGGTGAACAGGATTTTATGTTTACTTCCTCAGGTGGCCAGACACACAACTTCAAATACATACTGATTTTTTCTCAGCATATGCTGGATGTGTGAAACACTGAAATACAGTAAGTATTGAAAGCCTAGATTGAATTTTTTTTTTTTCCATTAGAATTTCCCATATTTAAATATAAATATGCAGGATCCTTTTACTTATGTAGGAAAGGGTCAATTTCTGTTGATTTAGATTTTTATGTCTCTGTGCTTGTGATACCTGCTATGTCTGTCCGTCCTATTCTTTTCAACAAGATATCTCTGTAACGTTGTAATGGAAATTCTTACATTTATAACAAACCCTCACTTAAATGCCAGGATGAGTAGCTTTTCATAGTCAGGGGTTAAAGTTCCCTGTGATGTCATCTCCGTCCTATGTTTGTGAATGTGAGGTCTTGAACAATCAGAGGGTCACTATCAACCACTATAGGCATCCCAAAGATCTGTACACTTCAAATAGTTATCGCACTATCCTGCTGACATGAAAGATTTGCAGGTTGACTGAAAACATGAAGGTCACGGCAAAGACATCTTTGGGTGTCACCTTGAAAGAACACGAGCCTGTTCAATTTGCATGTCTTTTTTCTTTTTCTTTTTTTAAACATATAACACCACCTGGTGGCTTCATGTCAGAAATGATGAAAATGAAATCAGTCCCAAATTCCGTGGAATATCTGCTAGTGTGCAAAAAATGAAGATCCAACCTCTAATAGTTTTTGTGCTTTTATGCTTCCAAGAAGTATCTGCAGCAGCCGATTCCATAATGTATCTCAGATTTTAAAAAAGAAAGCCAGTCATTTTAGTTTTTGTTTTATTTAAAGGATGAAGGCTTGGAAAGAGAGCAAGAGTTGTTGAGCCATGCCCAGTTTCAGTCAGGCTAGCATTATTGAATGGCCCATATCAGTTTCGCATCTGTACTAAAGCCTGTTGGTACTCATTGCAAATGTAAAAACAATGACCAGCCTTGTTTTTGTTTTTTTTTTTTTTAAGTTACGCAAATCAATTTCCTGTTGCTACAGGTAAAAAAAATTTAAATGCTAGTGCTGTCTGCCTTTGACTCCACTCGCATGTAAGGGAGTATGGCCGATCGGACACGTGGAATACGGACATCGTAGTGACTAGCATCGCAAATCAAATTTTTTGCCCACTTGTTTAATTTTGCCACCCAAACAGGTCTGAGTGAACCCTGCGTCGTTTAGTGGGGCAAGTGAGGCGAGTTGCCGTTTTCTTCCACTGGAGCTCAGCAGCCACCGCTGTGCTCGCGTCCAGTCAGAAACTACTATAGCTGCCTCCGCACAAGCTAATCATCGATCTCGTCATGCCTTTGAAGTATATGATCGAGCAAAGCATGTTGTTAAAATGCTAATATTCCTTTTACAAACAAGTTATGTTTGTATAAGCAGGTTATGTTCTCAAGCCGGGAACATAACCCGCACTGTTGTTATTTAAAGATGATTACCTTATTTGTAATTTGTCCTTTATTTATTTGATATGTAATGTTTTTTAAAATTCCATTTTTTTTTTTTTTTTTATTTTATAGATATTTCCAAAGAAAATATTTTCAGTTTCAACTTTTTGCAAGGGAATGAATGAAAAACTGTGCAGTAGTTTTGGGGTTTGAGTTAGAAAACAAGCTCAAAAATATAGGAAAACATTTTTTGACTTTACTTGGTGGAGGGAAAAAATATTATGAAAAAATCCTATTGTCAACCCAAAATCAGGATTCAAATTGAACCATGTTTTGAGTGTATTGTTACATCTACAGCCCAACCGATATGCAACTTTTGGGAATGATACCAATATTGATATTAGGGAGTTAAGTCACGGTATCTATAAATTAGCTGATATACGCCAACTTTTTGCAATATTTCTACAAGTGAGATAATCAAACCTTTGTAACTAACAATTAACTAAGCTGAATATTTCACTGATTAACAACGATCTTTTAGTTGTCTTAAATGACGCAAGTGCACTAAAACAGTAACCTTCAGCTTAAATTTAATAATTCAAAATCACCCTAGGTATCCTTTTCTGCATTGACTTCTTGAAAACCATTTTATGTAGGCTGAATTGATAACATATTTGCTGATATCGATAGATTTGTGACCAGCCAATATCGGCCCTTAATATTGACCAACCGATACATTGGTCGTCCTCTAGTTACATCCCTAATGAGTGGCATAAATTGCAGCATAGGACTTTAGTATTTAGATATGATGAATATAAATGCTGATGTATTTCAAGATTGATAAATGTAGTTGTGATTGTTGAGCTGTCTTGTGCTATTTTTAAGCCCATGAAATTACACTGACGTCATTGTTGTCGTGAATGTGCTTAAGGAGCTCTTTGCCAGTCAGTATATTGTCATAGACCTTCTCTTGTTGAAGAGACCATGGCCTGTGCCCAACCAGTTCCCTTCCTGTCACATCTAGCAATAGAGCCTTCAAGCTTTCACTCTCAGTGCTGACTGACCGGTGGACTTCCTCCATACATTTACACCCATATATGGTATTGCTTTCCAGAAGCAATCTGTTCTCTCATCTTTAACTCTGTCTCTCTAGCTTCGTTCAAGTGAGTTCTGTTCTCTTTAATAGATACAAAACTAAAAAGAAAATCTTGGCCCTGAGCAAGTACTTTGCCACCAGTAAAGCAAAATGATGGTTTAAAACCAGACAGCTTTTTAGAAAGTTACCTCTTGTTTAGGGCTGGGCAACACATATGCAATATACTTTATTATTTTGAAATGACAATATATATGTCATCGGACATTTTTGATATTGTTGTTATTCTTTTTAAGTACCAATAATCAAACCCTGCCTTACTGCTGCATTATTGATCGCAAGGTATATGGCAAGCATTTTTAATAGGCCAACTCCAACCTGTAGATAACATCACATCAGCCAGTAAAACCTGAAAAAAAAAAACAATTGTGTGAATGACAAACAGTAGATTGTGCTCCTGTAATATAAGTCGTCGGTGGTCCTGTGCAGTCAATAGCAATCTAGCAGCTAGAAGTGGGGATTATTGATGCTTTATAGACCCTTTTGTCACAGGCTTATTGCTTGTTGCTAGCTAGTAAGAGATATGTGTGTACATTAAAACTGCTGAGGGTTAGCCAGAATGTTTGTTCTGTGATGAGTGTGCTGCAGTTGCAATGTAGGTGATTAAAATGTCTCTACAATCCACTGTTACCGAGAGCTTGTTTGTGTCTGGCTGCAGTGTATATTCTGTTAATTGCAGCTCCATAAGCTCTTATACACACATCCCAAGTTGTTTTGCCTGTCAAATCCATCTTAACAGGCCAGTAAACCAGTAATAGTTGTGTCTTGTATTTCTTTTCTTCCCTAAATGCAACACAGCGTGACTTATACCACACTATGTGGAAAAGCAGCACCGTTGATTGTTTAGCCAAATTGTTAATTTAAGTATTGGTATCGGTCCAAAATTTTCTTATCAGTGCTTCCTTAATTAACTTTGAAGTATTTTCACAGTGAATCCTTAGTTTTGAAAAAATGCTTTGATCAAATCCCAGAGACTCTTGACTTACTACCTTATATGTACAAACTCAAGTTTAACAAGCTGTATCCAGCACATGCTCAATGTCAGTTTGCGTGTCTCAAAAGCTTTGGTGTAGTTCAGGGTGCAGCACAGTGAGGGGTTGGGCAGTACCAACATTTTTAATGAATTACCTTGACAAGTGTAGGCAGCTGGACTTGAGTTCAGGGAGAGCTGGCTCAGTAACAACGTTTTGCGAAAAGTCTTGGGCGGTAGCGCATCAAGTCTGCAGTAGCTTTTTAGAGATTGACTAAAATAACTATCTCAGTCAGGATTTCAGGAGGAGATCAAAAAATATTTGTTCGTTAAAATGATCAGCTGAAAAAATCTGCAGAATGAAACAAATCCATAGCTGGATCCTTAATTACAGTATACGTAAGCTACAGTATGTACAGTCTGAGTGACATGCAGAAGTAGTTTTAATTTGGTTTTAATTTTAATTACTTAAATTCAGTGTTCAGTTCAGCTTTAGATTTGTTAAGATTATGTGCGTTTGCGTCGTTTTCTAGCGAGGTTCATGTAAGGTATAGCCCTATAGATCTTAATGTGAGAGTGTAAAATCCCAGGCTGTTTTGAAGCCCCAAACAGCCTCATCTGTCTGAAGGGTCTGTGAGCTGTCTGGAATGCAAAACCACTTTGGAATGGAGCGGGGGTTTGTCCTCTGACATCAGTTCACTGGCAAGATGGAGAAGGACGATGACCCAGGAGATCAAACTCAGCCAAGAATGCAACTCAATGATAAGTAGATGGAGAGGAAAAGATGGGGGATAAAGCCTGGGAAAGAGAAACAGATACAGAGAGAACAGCTAGTTGCAGTGCAGAGGTCTCCTTTGGGTCGAGAGAGGACTCAGTGTTCAGACTCCAGAGGTCAGACTTTGACAAAAGCCAACTTCAAAGCTTACGCAGACGGACACTTGCACCTGACCAAATTAGGAGCGATGAACCGGAGCATAGAGACATTCCCTTAAAGAAGAAATTTTGACTATTCTTTGTGTAAGATCCAGCTGAGAAATGTGTGGGACACTAGTTTCCATTAAAGTCTTTCATGAAGTGACGCTCAACAGCTGTTTTATTCTCCCTTCTGCCTCTTGAGAAAGTAGTGACTCACTGATAAACACTGTGCCTCTGTTTAGCCTGGTTGCCGTTGTCTTTGTTTGAGTGTTTTAGCTCTTGCTTACATCTATTGATTGTGAGTGTGCTTGATTTAAACTGCATCTGTGCTACAGTTCTCAAATAAAGCTTCTACTACCCTTTACAACATTTTTATCTTTTATTTTATAGTCAAAAATAGTGAAAAATGTTCAGCATGTTTTTTCAGAGCCTAAAGGGACATCTCAAAAGGTTGCTTAACTCCAACCAATAAAACCCAAACGTGTGTCATTCACTGTCAGAAAAGATAAAGAAAAAAAAACACGTAAACGTAAACCGCTGGAATAGGATTGTACAGATTAACCAATCTAAACCGTCAATTTTTTTTTTCTTGACGCTGAAGATGCCAATGTATTGATCTGTAGATAAGGCCAAATGCATCACGAACCAATCAATGGCCTGAAGCTGACTGTACCAGTCAGTTCACCACTGTGGCTCCGTCTCTGTTATTCTGCAGAAGTCTATGACAGCAGCTCAACTCTGACATGCTTTGTGATGTGAAACTCTTGCGACTTGTTAGTGTGTTGTTGCCATTGAACTAGACAACGACACATCTACAACTAATGTTTACAAGCCACCCTCAAACCAAAGTTTAAAAATATTTAGATTTTTATAAGAAAGTTGGGCGTTTGGTTGAAAATATACGTCTATAAGATCGGTAGTACTGCGAATAAGAAAAATGGAAACATTCACCTCAGGCGGAGTATGTGGATGCTAGGACAGCTGTGTTAGTGCTAACACAACACAGCTAATAATAGCACAAGCAAGATGAAAACGCAGACATTAAGGACGATTTCTAGACACAGCTAGTTAAGCTTCAAGGTTATCACAGCATCCGTATCCTGATTCATTGCTGAAGATGTTACCCTTCTTATTTCACGTAATCCACATAATTTTTTCACAGAATTTTTTTTTTTACATGTTATTTGTGTCACTAGTGAAAATATAGTTTGAATTTTCTTTAGTCATATAGGGGCTTTGCAAATTTCATTAACTTTGTTTCATTGAAGGGCATTTAAAACAATATTACAATATTTTTAATTTTTCTCCCCACGCCGCTAAATTCAGGAACCTGGCCACACATGACTTTGTGAGACCGTTTATATTCATAAATGTCCAAATGTTAATAAAGCATCTAGAATACAATGGAAAATAATAACTGTTAGGAACTACATCAGATTTTACTGAATCTAATGAGATTCTCTAGAATTGGATTGAATGGAAACAGGATTGCTTTGAATCGAAGGAGACCAAATTGTCTTGCATTAAAAATCAATCATCCTTGAGTCGAATCGAAGCAAATTAATCTAGATTTGTATTGAGTTGTTATATAAGAGAGACATTTACACTCCTGGAACCAATAAATGTTGGCTTTAAAAAACGAGACTCAAATGATTACACAATTATCAAAATAGTTGTCAATTTAGGTCCAGATTTAAGTCAGTTACTCGTTACAAGCAGTTTTTGATTTAATGACTAAAAATGTTTTTGAGATGAACATATTGTGAGTACTGTTTACGCTATATCACAAACA
>KV751398.1:1292739-1318343 GCA_001698575.1 Mola mola
CGGTAATACAGATTTATTGACAGAAGTGGGCAGTGGCAAATATTAGTATAGGTAATACAGTCTTTCAGAAAATATAAGAAAATCCACAGCTTCTTAAACTTTATATTGTGCATAAATGTCCACTGAAAACAAAATCATTTATGTTATGGTCACTCCAAGTATTGAGTGATGTGTATAATGTAAGATGAATGATCAATATTGGTCTACTAATTACTTAAACATAATACAGGTGTGTTTGTCGTAGTTAACTATATTTTAACCCTTTGGCAACATACTCAAATCCCCAAATTTCCCTCTGAATCTCTGTTAATGTTTCAAAAGCTCAAATACTTTCCTGTGACTCTCAAATAGTTTCTTGTGAATACTGAAATGCCCATCTCTAATATATACAGTGTATATATGAATGTGTTTGTAGGCTTTCTTTCACCGCTGTCGGATGTCCTGCGTGTTGGTATGCAATGCGTAGGCTGTCAGAGATGCCACTTTATCAGCAGTGGTGGATCCGCTTACCCAGACCTTGCAGCCTGGAAATTGGTTTTGCTTGGTTGCCATGGTAATCAGAATATGGGAACCACCTCCTGTTCTCGCTGTCTCACTATCGTTCACTCTTTTCAGTTCAGTGGGTAGGCTGTGGTGCAGCGCTGACAGAGTAAAGGATGCTGGGATACCTCCCCGCGAGCCCCTCGTGGTACGGTCTTAAGTCAAGGTCACTCAGTCTGTGTGTGGTTTTGTGTGAATACATTTTGACCTCCACAAGCTTAAAGGGTTTTTTTTTTAGGGTTAAGACTGTTTTGGGGGTTTGGTTAGAATTGGAATTTGGCTATGGGCAAGGGGATAGATAAAGTCAAAAAGTCCCCTAACAAAGATAAAGGTACAAATGTGTGTGTGTGTGTCCTATATCAGGCTTCCCTCCCTGTCAGCTGAGCCAGCACAGAGCTGCAAAATCCTCATCACAGAGCTGAGAGGGAGGGGTGTGAAATCACTCCCTCAACAGTGGATACACACCCTGCTTGTGTATTGCGCTTGCTGAAGGATATGTAGTGTACAAAAAGCGCCGTTCCAAACCATGGGAGGATTTTATTTTCGCTTCCTCGTCATTTTGGTTCAAGTTGTATTCTTTGTGTGTCTAAATATAGCCCCTATCTGACCCTTCAGATGTGGCATTTGTATTTGCAAATTGTATTTAGGCTGTTCTGGAGGAGAGAGAAAGCACCAGCACTTATCCGTAAGCAGAAATAGCAGGGTCATGTTGCAAGTGTACACACTCGCACACTGTTGTCCTTTAAAAGGGGATATAAAACACCTTCAGAGGTGCGAGGTGAAGACAGTAGTCACATGCAGGAATCGCATGTGCACGCACACCATTCTTTTCACTTGTACTGCTATAAAAAAAAAGCTTATATCCTCCTTTATTTGATTCAGCTATTACGCAGCTTTTGACACCAGCTAGGATTCCTGTCATGTTCCTGAGTTGTCATCTGACAGTATTTTGTCTTTGTCAGCTCTGGCCCAGTTCTGTGGTTTACTGAGCAAGAGGTTTCATCTCCGCACACAGGGAATGTAGGCCAATGGCAGAGTGGGAAAATACTTAAAGGAAAGGTAAAACCTCAAACCACAACGACTCCAGCATATGAGGGTCTTCACTGGTGTGTATGTGTCAGGATGTGATGTGAGCATTCACATCAACAGACCGAGGCCATTCAGTAGTGTTTAATTTGTTGAGATGATAACTTTAAGAAATGTTTTTTTGTTTTCCCCCAAAAGTGAGCTCAGTGTATTTCATATATATAAAAAAATAAACATAGGATGATTGCTTTCAGTTACTATACACTGCTAATTTTCCTTCTTTTGGGATGCACACTCATTATCCTCTCATGGATGATAATGACAAGAATTGAACATATTTGTCTTGTCAAGGAAGCCAATAACTCAGATTATGCCTACCTGAGGGTACCAAATAGGGCTTTTTTTTATGGCAAAAATCATAATCATGATTATTTCAGTCAATATTGAAATCTCAATTATTTAACAAACTTGCTTACTGACTTGGGAAACATCTCACATTTTTTTAAAATTATTATTATTTAATGTACACCCTGGATTTTGTTTTAATTTTCTTGCTAACTAAATACTGTTGCTCTCCTTCTACCATTGAACTTCTAAACACCACACACAACTTGCATCTATGACAGTAAATGCTGAGAGTGGTAAAATATATATTTTTTTTCATGATGATGTTTTGTTGTGATCATTGGAAGCCAGCATTGAAGTTGAATTAAAAAATAATCATTAAGAGTTAGTAATTAGTAAGAGAGGCTAAGATACAGTTTCTCTGGAAGTGTAAAAAATCTAGGTTTTATCCAGTTAGGTCAGGTTATGATGACCACCAACCGCCAACACGCTACAGTTTCCAGATCTCAGGGGCAGAGGAGAGTGTTTTCTTTTCCGCCTGGGCAAGGGGCAACATTGCTCATACCCCGTTAAAGTGCCAGATAAAATACATTTTTGCTTTCCTGAGAATTCATTTCCTTGGTTCTTGTGCAGCTGCTTTGTTTAAAATATTTAAACTAATGCTGCATTCAATTATTGCATACATTGTAAGTTAAATAAAAGAGTTTAGTTGAAAAAAAATTGACCTTTTTCAATCCTCCATTCATGCAATGGACAAATCCTAATCTTTACCAGTACTTAGGGCCCCCCCTTCCTTCATAGTAGCCAAAAAGGAAGTGCCTCCATTAAACAACAGAATCAATGCTCACCCAGGCTATTTCTATCCTCTGTGTGTTGACTAAGCTCATAAAAACACATCCCTGTTGGAGATGATGGTGTGCATGGTCATGTTAGCGTCAACATGTAAAGTGTCCTTGACGAAAGAGTCAGGGAGCGTTACTGTTACTTGGTCAGCTTATGCCTGATAAATTGGTTAAGAATACGCTAAACTTGCTCCATCAGTGCGAGGATGTCGTCCAGGGAAGATTGTCCAGATGACCGAGGCTGAGGTGCGCGGGCTCTGCATCAAGTCGCGGGAGATCTTCCTCAGTCAGCCGATCCTTCTGGAGCTGGAGGCTCCGCTCAAAATCTGCGGTCAGTGAGCTCCCCTTTTGGCCTTGATAGAATTAAATGTAGCGTGTCGATCCTCATTATCCCCTGCTCTCCTTCCTCCCCCAATCACAGGTGATATCCACGGACAGTACACAGACCTGCTGAGGCTCTTTGAATATGGCGGCTTCCCCCCAGAGGCCAACTACCTGTTCCTGGGTGACTATGTGGACAGAGGGAAACAGTCTCTTGAGACCATCTGCCTGCTGCTGGCATACAAGATCAAATACCCCGAAAACTTTTTTCTGCTCAGGGGCAACCATGAGTGTGCCTCCATCAACCGCATCTATGGCTTTTATGATGAGTGTAAGTGCTCACGCAGTTTTTTGAAATTTACTCGGCACACTGACATGTAATCAACATGTAATCAACATCTGTCAGCTGAGAACGATTTTGGTTTTGGCTAGTGCCACGCAGTGTGTTCAAAAACAAAAGTATTAGCCCACAGCAACTCTGCAACATTGCAGTGCTTCACTATTATTTATTTCTGTAACACATTTTTCTTTTGTCAAATAATTCCATCTTCTTGTGCTTTGGATTTTGCATTTACCCGTATTACATTTACAGAAATGAAACCATGAAGAACAGTGTCAGTGTGATGGAACTTTCACAAGAAGCCCCAACTATATTATTGTAAGAGGTCTTGGCTGGTTTGTTCTGTAACTCTTGTTTTCTAACATGGAATGTCATTTTAGAAATAACCTAGCTAGGTAAAAAAACGCCTCAAATTCTGGGAGCCATCTTCTTGAAATGGCATACTTCATGATAATAATAATAGCAACGTTATTTTCCTTGAACCCAGTGGTCAAAGTGAAGGAGGACCGCATCCCTGAGCTCCAAATAGGCTCCATGAATCTTCAGCTCAATTGCTGCCCCTCTTGGTATTTGCAGGTAAACGCAGATTCAACATCAAACTGTGGAAGACATTCACCGACTGCTTCAACTGCCTGCCCATCGCCGCCATAGTGGATGAGAAGATCTTCTGCTGTCACGGAGGTATTTGTCCCACATGTCTTTCTATGACTGCAGCATTCGTAGTTGGCACCGAGATAAAGTTCACGAACTTCAGAAGCATTTTTAAGCTTTGGTTTACTAAACTGACGTGTGATTAAAATGGTCAAAACCAGTTTAAAACTCGGTTTAATACCTCAGCAGACAGAGGAAGGGAGATTTCTGTGGAGATTGGCAGAATGTGATGTCTCTACATCTTCCCCACAGGTCTCTCTCCGGACCTGCAGTCCATGGAGCAGATCAGGCGCATCATGAGGCCCACAGATGTTCCTGACACAGGTGAGTCAACACACACAGACATTTTGGAAGTGAGACATAAGACAATTAGCTGATAAGATGTGTGTCTCAGGCGTAAGCGTTCAAATCCTGATCCAAAAAATGCATTTTTAGTGTCAAAATTCTGTTTTCTCAGAGACCTCTGATAAACGTTTGTACCATTTGACTTGACATATATCTCTGATGCCGATGCTGCTGCAAAGAAAAATGTCTGAATTAATGCAAAATCCATTCCCCACAGGGAGTATTCTGCTCTAGAAAGTGATGTTTTATTTCCCTGAATCGCTGCCTTGACAGGGTTATCGCCACTCCTCTACACTATTCACGGCATATTTGCTCGGCTAACTTCATTGAGCCTAAAAATCGATTCCGAAATGAAGGTGTAGAAATAATAAAATCATCTTCAAGACTAACTTGAGTTACTCTCTGGTCTGCAAATGTGTGTGCGAGTTGTGCGGGCTGAGGGAGGCGAGGGAATCAGCTCCATCACTGCTTTCTGTTGATGGCTGAACAGGAGTCCACTAATTTAAACAGCAGCTGGAGCTAGAAAACCGTTTGAAAATAAAGAAATGTATCCCACTATGTCAGTAACAGTCACTTGTCAAGCTCCTCTGAGGAAAACTGTCAAAAGCTCTCAGTGAGTTCAGTGCGAGTTCGGTCCTACTTTAAACTCCCCAGAGTGGAAGCATTTTATCAAGTTTCCAAACTTTGGATGTGACTCCTACATCTGCTGGTGTTCAGCGTTCAGCAGTGAGTTACTGCCCTCTGTCCTTGCACTTCTCTTCATACCTTTGCCTTACATTACGCTGTCACCCCAACACTTTGTTTGACTTCCTCTTACTCAGCTTCAGTGAGGCAGCTAGATTTAAGCTGCGCATTTATCCGAAAACAATGCCCTGGTGTCATGTTTACTGTCTTTTGCTCCCTGAGAAATGAGCACTTGTATGTAAGTCAGAGCGAAGCGGTGGATGTGAGAGCGCTTGCCCCCTCTTCATCAGTCCTGGCTGTTCTTGTCCTTATAAGGCAGCCAGTGTTCAGTCCCTGGCAGACACTGTCTCTCAGATCCTCTTATGGCCTTTGAAGGAGACTGAGAGTCAGCAGGTGAGGAATGTGTGTGTGTGTATGTATATATATGTTGGGCAGCCTCGGCATTTTAATACCCGACAACCTATAAATGTAACATGATGCACAGCAGAACTTAATTTTTTTGCTGTTGCGTTTGCAGGCCTTCTTTGCGATCTGCTTTGGTCGGACCCCGACAAGGATGTCCAGGGCTGGGGAGAGAATGACCGCGGTGTCTCATTTACATTTGGAGCTGATGTGGTCAGTAAGTTCTTGAACCGCCACGACCTGGACCTTATCTGCAGAGCCCACCAGGTAGGAAGCACAGCCATGCATAAAGTGTGGCTCCGCTCAAGAAGTCCATATCCGATGATAATGATGTGTGTGTGATGCCCCCAGGTGGTAGAAGATGGTTATGAGTTCTTTGCTAAGCGGCAGCTGGTGACTCTGTTCTCAGCTCCCAACTACTGCGGGGAGTTCGACAACGCCGGCGGCATGATGAGTGTGGATGAAACCCTCATGTGTTCCTTCCAGGTATGACGAGCTGACTCAGACTTGACTCAGACCCCCTGCAGACTGACTCTCTGTAGGGGGCTTCGCTCGCTGTCAAATGACAGAGCATAGTTGTGGATTTGGGATTTTGCACTGCGCCTCATTTTCAATTATTTTGTTGAATGAGATCGGCACAGAACTTGTTGAATGCTCTAGTAGACTGGACATGTTTCTGGTGTTGGTATATCTACTTGTAGGATGTAGTAGCACTCGGAACTCTCCACTCTACACTGATCTATAGGAGGAGACGCCACATTACCAGTTATTGCATTATTTACAGGTGCTGGCGAAACATAGTTAAAAATACATAGTATCAGACTAACAAAAAATCAGCCAAACTTTTTAGAACATTTGTAAATCATGAACAATCCCGAAAAGGCTATAATCTGAAAAATGTGATTTAAGACTTGATGTCTCATGTGACTGTAATACTTTGATTAGGGTGGATCTTATTTAGAGGCTTTTTTTGTATAGCATTATAAACTAATTATTTTCATTACAGATTAATCTGTTAATTATTTTCACATTTTTTGTTCAGCCAATGATCCAAATTAATTAAAAAAAGATATATATAGAGCACCAAATTGTCACATTGGCAGAGAAATAAAATGGCTGCTACTTAATGGACTAATTGTTTCAGCAGTTTGTTTGTTGTGCAGAATTTGTGAAGCAACTGAAGCACTCACATTAATGTGGTGAAGTAAAAAGTGCAGTAGTTCCACTGAGATGTAGTTGATCACAACTAGAAAGTGGTATGAAAAGAAAATATTTAAGTAGAAGTGAATTTGTTCTGAAGTGTAGAATGAGTAAATATTACTGTATGACGCCTTTCCGCTTGTGGAACATTACTGCCACCCCCTGGTGACTCCCGACAGTGTCCCCCCCTCTGAGACATCAGCACAGATAGGAGTTATTTTCCTGTAAGTGGGACCAAAATGTATCACTCCGAGAAGTTTAACCAGGCAATAGTGATTTCCTACACTGAGCTGAATGATGAGTACAGTCCGAGGATTATAGCTGTGTCCTGTACATTTCACAAGTAAAAAAAGAGCTAAACTGGACTTCTTGACAAGTCCCAAGAAGTGAAATTTTAAAGGGTTTATAGCATGAAATATCTGAATTAAATCCACTCAAGCATGTTTTTTAATTACTTTATGTACTATTTATCCTGTAAGATTATATTTGTATAAATGTTTCTTGTATGTGCTCCCAATGACACAGTTCTAGGTTGTGTGTATTTAGACAAGTGGAATAAACAATGCATTGTTCTCAAAAATATATACTGAACGCTTTAATCCTCAAATCCAGACTCATCTCATAAGACTGATGTCAGATGTGCATAAAGTCAACTTTCAAACTGAAAGCAGTGCAAGAAAACACAAACATTTTATCGTTGCTGCGAAAACCAGAAATGTGGCGTCAGACTAGTAACCAGAAAAAACATCCACATCAAACCATTACGGTGTGTTGACACTATTTAGATTAGCAAAAAAATAAACAGAGGCTTTTGTTATTATTTGCACGTAAGAGGTTTTGATGAATTACCAAATTATGTTATTTACCAGTTTAAAAGAAACCACTTCAACATCAAACTGCATGTTATAATATGAAAGAGTTGCCTCCAGAGGTGGAAACGCTCCAATATTTATTCTAGTATTGCGTCTTGTCGCGCATCTTTGTTTACAAATTTATTTTCAGGAGCAGATGTTTAGAATGGTGATGATGGTTTTTTAGTTTGTTTTTGTAAGTTCTGTGTGACTGAAAAGCCGTCATGGCAGCTCTTCTTCGCCACTCACGTTGCACACTGGAGGCCACAATGACTCACTATGTGAGCCTGTAGAGGCTCAGGTGGAATTACAAGTACAGCTGGAGTGCAGCTAGTTGGTTAGCATGCAAATTGCAGTGGACATGGCATCACAAGACTCATCCTTCTTATTGTGTTAATGAGCTTTATTAGTTGATTTTAAACATTTTAAATCAAATTATAAGATAATATCAAATCTGGCTCCCATTAAGTCAAGATTGTGTGTGAATGTGGTAAAGGCAGCATTTTAAATGTTGTTTTGATGATTTTGTGTGTGCTCAGATCCTGAAGCCCTCTGAGAAAAAAGCCAAGTACCAGTACGGAGGGATGTCGTCTACGCGGCCTGTTACTCCTCCACGCACAGCCCAAGCGCCAAAGAAACGATGAAGATGGGCGGAGGGAAGAAGAGACGCAGAGAACAACAGGAGAGAGAGCTTATGGTCTCCTGCCATCTTTTCACTACAGAAAATATGTCAAAGTAACACTTTGCAGAGAAGACGGATGATCACAACGATTTTGAGACACACCCAAACCTGTCTCTCATTTCCCTTCTTTTCTGATCTTCCTCTGCACTGCCGTCACACTCTCTTCTTCGTCAGTGCTTCTTTTTCTCTGCATCTGTGTAACATTTTTAAAAACAAGTGTTTAACGAAAAATGAGAAAACAATGCAAAGGTGTCATTCTGTACCATATCAGAGTGTTTTGGTTTTTTTTAATTTTATTTTACTTTTTTCCCCTTTTGACTTTGACAACAGAATGACAGCTAGTTTAGTTTACCACATCTCCTTACTCCCCCTGCCTGCATAGGCGCAACAGGTATTAATGACAACTGCTGGGTTTTCAATAAATAATACAGGAAATAAATCCACTTCAGTGTGCAGTGTGCTTTTTTTTTTTGACCAACTGACAAAAAGGTGAAGATGAATAATTAATAATTAATTCACTCTCCTCCACCACCACTCAGTGTGTGTCTAATTCCCCCCCCCCACTATGAAGTGTATTTATTTTATTGTGGAGTTAGGACTTCATAATGCAACAGCACTGGGCAAGTCTAAACATCTGAAATAAATTACTCCCCCCCCCTAACTACAGTCCAAATATTATTGTGTTGGGTAACATGGAGTTGATACCATGTCAAAGGCTGTAGGTTAGATGTGTACATTTTTTTTTTTTTTTAAATGGATATTCAAATAGAAAGTTTATTGAAAAATGTCCCAACATGGAAAAGTTAAGAGAATCTTTTATAAAAGAGGTGGTTAAGATTAAGGATACAATCAACAAAAAAAAGAGTTTAAAACTTTTCACAACAATGGGGCAAGAAAATATAATTTTGACTTTGATTGGAAATATGAAACAACAGTTCCAGGTTTCCGTTTAATATTTTCATACCTTTACAGCAATGACAGACACTCAGATGGTTGTAATCATCCATTTAATGACAGTCAAACTGTATAAATGATACATTATGACTATGCACAGGAGCAAATTCCCTTTGTTACTTGACTGAAATTGTCTGGCAGTTAACACCGAGGTTGTTCATGGATTTACCATCTCATTCCGTATGCACAACCTGTTGTGAAATATTAAAAAAAAAAAAAACAACTAATTGAGCTAAAACAAAATCTCGATCTTGAGCAATAAGTTAATTTCCATTCATTTTAGAATGTTTGCACACTGAGGAATAAAAACCCCTGCGAACCCCTCTTTCAAAAAGGCCATTGCCATTTCTAAAAGATTTTTGCTATGATACATTTAAGTAGCCAAAACAATATCTAGGATACCGTAAAGAAAAGCATTACTATTGAATTGCATTTTGTTTTTAAAAAACAATTATTTTAATTTCTTACATCTAAAATCAATAAATCCTATTGTAAAACTTAAGAAATCCTACTAAGTGCCAGCCTGAGAATATTTCATCAGATGAATGTTGTTCCATGCAACTAACCTGTTAATGTGAATTCAAGCGCCAAGACGAACATCTGAGGCTTTCCCTTAATTCTCGTCAGTGCGTATTTCTCAGTATCACTACAATGTCTCGTGTTTTACTGCTGCTGCTATGGACAAGTTGTTCTGAAGAATTTCCACCCTCCAACCAGTAGATGGGCGTATTGGCTTGCTGAGGAAAACCTTCCTATAACCCTTCCTGTGGTAAGACAGTAAAGTACTTTCCTTTTTTTTTCCCCCCACCATAAATAAACACATAACAGTTAACATAAAAACACCAATAGGTCAGTAAGCATGTTCCCTTATTCCTGCTCTCATAAGGAATCTTGTCAGCCATTTTTTGACATTGTGAGCCGTTTAAACAGCTTAATGCAGGGTCCCGGTTCGTCACAGCTGTCAGGTGCTGTGACGCACACAAAGCACCTGACGGAGGAATGGAAGAAACAAAAATGACGGGCCATCCAGAAGGAACAGAGGGATACTAAAACCATGTATCACATACAGTATATACAGTATGTGCAGTGCTGCGTGTGGGACTAGATGAGAGCGCGGAAGGGAAAGGACAGGACGGCTCCCAGGGACAGACCCAGGGCTAAGAAGAAGGTCATCAGGGCTCCGGCTGTCTCTCCATCCTTAGGATCCACCAACCTGGTGACAGAGAAGGTGGAACCAGATGCTTCAAGAAGGGGTTTCAGTCAACGACCATCATTTTAGTAAGTGTCAGCTTGACAATTGACTACAAATTGAGTTTCCTGGCTATGATCATTATGGAGTGTCTAAATAATCTTCAGTTAACATCACTTATTGTGGAACAGCTACAGTTTATGAGGTGGGTAGGGCTGTTGTATAACTTGACAACTGTTCTTACGATCTGCTTCACAATGGCAGGTCTAAAGCTGAGGGCTCAATGAAGGGACGTGTTGTTATATTGAGAATAAACAGTGAACCTGAGCTCGACAGCTTGACATCAGCTTATTGACATGAAATCATGTAATTAAGGTGTAATTACAATTTACAAAATGTATTAAGATTCTAGCACCTTGGCTGTATTTGACCTGAATGGAACAGACCATTCATTAGGATCATTGCTAATATTTCACTTTACCCTTCAATTTCTTATCAAAATGGCTGCTGTGAAAAAATTAAGAGGAACAACACAAACACAAGAGAATGTCAGGAACGTCCGTGCAGCATAAGTAAGTAAGTTTAACTGAAACCACAAGATTTACACATCGTGATGAAGAGGCCATGTACTCACTGTGGTGCATAGGACATGGAAAGGCAGACAAAGTAGCCACTGGACACAGAGAACAAAAGCATGATGATGGTGAATGCGACATCGTGGTGGAAGTAGACGGGAAGGTAAACGCGAGGCTGGACATTGCAGAGCATCAGCAGAGGGATGAACACCACCCTGGAGACAACTAATGCCGGGAACAGATGAGACTCTTTACGTGGCTGCAGAGGTGACAGAAAAAAAAAAACAACATATGTATCATGGGTGTCTTCTCTGTGGATTGTTAAAAAAAAAAAAAAGTTACTTTGTTGTTTTCCAAACTTTTAACAAGAGTCCCTTAAATCAGCAATTTGTAAGAATGTAAAAGTACCTCCACAAATCTAGGGGGCAACCATCTTCACAATAACCGCTAACTCCTCTCACTATACAGACACAGTAAGATCGCTATTTTTGGTTATAGCTTTAGCAACTGTTTGCCTATTTAGTGGTCGATCAAGAAGGCATCACTGTCTGCCTAGATCTTGACCTCGTATCACCATCACCTCTAGAGGTAAAAAGTGGTATTGCAAGAGAGGATGAGCCAGGGCTCGCCGGTTCGTACGCTAACTTCTGTGGTCTTCAGCAATTGTAAATGCCAGCTCATTTTGTGAAAGTTTTAAACAAAAATGAATAGGTGTATCTTTTAAAATGCACCTTTAAGCCTAAAAAATGTTGGCTCAAAGTGGAAAACACAAAAACCCTTGCATGTATAAGGACATGATGTTGAAATGTAATGTTTGTTAAATAACAGACTTAAATGCTTAGTAACTACCTTAAGACAGAATTACTCACAATATAATAATGATAACGCCTTGTTGTTTAAAAGTAGTAATGGGCTTCCATATTAACAGAAAACAAAGCAGAAAAAAAAAATGTTTGGAGTTTAATTTTTTAGACTTTCCTTTGATACATTTTGTTTTTTTAGGGAATTTGATGAATCCAAGCACGATTTATTCAAACAAAAAACAACAAGAAAATCACTGGCATCACAAGCTGTGGCCTACTGTGTACATCATTTCCCTCTTTTCCATATAAACAACGCAAATTTCCACAGAACAATTACAGCTACAATTTTACACACTATTTCAATGACAAAATCCGATTCTACTTAGAAATGTAGAAATGCTGCATCATGTCAAATTAGCATTGTAAAAACAAAAAAAAAAAAAAAAAAAAAAATGCAGTTAGGCAGAAATGTGATCAAGAAAGTTAAAATAAACCTATCAAAACTTAAGATCAATTTCTCTCAAAAGAATGTCTTTTTAATTGGATAACAAAATGAAATGTGTGTATGCTGGTTGGGGGCTTGCCAGAGGAAATTACCTGTTGGGCATGTATAGTAGTTTTGTAATACTGAAGGGAAATGAAATTGGAGCAAATATTTGCTCTAACATCACTTGGGTCTGAGCAGGGCCAATCATACAGTTCACCACCACAATGGATTTGAAATAAAACAATCAAAATGTTATCAACATGCAGACTTTGAACTTTAAGAGGTTTCACAAAAATAGGGCATCGGCGGTTTAGCAATTAACAGCCGTTTTATGCAGAGGTGATTGTTTTATTTCGAATCCACTCTGGAGGTGCATAGAGGCAAAAATTATTAAAAAAAAACAAAAAAAAAAAAACAACTGTCCAAACACTTCTTGACAAAACTGTATATAACTTAATCTCAATTTATTATCAATTCTGTCTTTGTGGAAGCAAAGTGGACGTCAGAGAAGCACTGCTCTCGTGTATCGACATAATCTGATCAGATACTGACCCAGCATACAAAGGTGGTGATGGTCCGGCCAATCCAGTCGCTGAGGTTGAAAGCCAAGAAGCAGCACACTGAGACAAAGAAACGCTCTGAGGAGAGAAGACACAAAGATCTGCTCATTAGTCTTTCAAGTGTGATGCCAGTTTGGGCAGTGACGTATGTGTATTTAGTAAGTGTTTTCTGAGGGATTAACGATCTTTTCTAAATATGAAGGTGAGGTGAGGCCATACCCCATTTCCCTGGGAATATTGTTCTCACATCTGCTGTTACAGCTGGGAAGACGGACAGAGTGACAGTGAACACAAACGTCACGCAGAATGCCATCACCCAGATCTGAAACCCAAAGAGACAAAAAAAAAAAAAAAAAAAGTTAAAAATGACAGTATATGGAAGATAATATTAATATACGCTGTGGCCTTGGTGGTATGTCTTTAAAGTAATCATTCATTGATTCATTAATTTTCTACCGCTTATCCCGTTAGGGGTCGCGGGGGGGGCTGCAGCCTATCTCAGCATCTTGGGGCGAAGGCGGGGTACACCCTGGATGAGTCGCCAGTTCATCGCAGGGCTGACATATAGAGACAAACAACCATCCACACTCACATTCACACCTACGGGCAATTTAGAGTGGCCAATTAACCTACCCCCAGATGTGCATGTTTTTGGAATGTGGGAGGAAGCCGGAGTACCCGGAGAAAACCCACGCAGACACAGGGAGAACATGCAAACTCCACACAGAAACGTCCTGACCCAGAATCGAACCCAGGACCTTCTTGCTGTGAGGCGACAGTGCTAACCACTGCACCACTGTGCCGCCCCTAAAGTAATCATGACTTTTTAAAAAAAAAATACATGATCAAAAAAAAAAAAAAAAAAATCACAGGATTTCTCCTCTAAACCTCTTCATAAATGTTAGGACTGGGAAACAAAATCAAATGTCACAATATTTTCACTTCCCAGTTGTAAAGTAAACTTTTAATGGAATAGTTAAAATTTAAATAAAACTCAAATCATATGCACAAAAGCGTACAACAGGACTTAATATGTTCTAAAAATGGAGTCTCAGGCCAGTGGATTCACCTTTTTGAAGACCTCAATGACAGAGGCCTTGGATTTTCCCTTCCCGTCCTGCTCCAGAGGCAGGAAGGTGTGCTTGGTCCCATCTGCATCGGGGTCTGCCTCAGCCGGGCCACCATTAGTATAGCCATTCAGTTTGCCGTTCTCCACCGTGCTGCGCTCTGCAATTAAACATGTATACATTACTTCCACTGGTCCACTTCCATATAAATGTTTCTTATCAACATGCTTGGGAAGCAAATAGTTCAAATATGATGATGAATAGTTTAGTGCGTGACATGACGTGACTAATTGAAACCTCTAAACTTTCGCCATTCAAAGAAAACACAAGGAGAAAGTTGAGCCTTGGTGAGTCAAACAGGCTGTCTTTGTTTGAGGACTGCCCAGGCTCTAATAAGATAAATAGAAAGGTCAACTCACTCAACGAGATAATGTTCCACTTTATCGATTGGATTAAACCAGTGGGCCAAGAACACAATCATGAGCACAGAGGAAAAGCAAACACACGTTCATCACTGTCTAATAAACTTTCTTTAGTATGCTCATTTTAAAGAGCTTGCAATTAAAAATCTGTGACAAAAGAGTATCAGCTAAAGTGAAAGGAACGGTTTACAGGAGGGTAGTGAGACCAGCAATGTTGTTTGGTTTGGAGACGGTCGCACTGACCAAAAGACAGAAGACAGAACTGGAGGAGGCAGAGTTAAAGATGTTGAGATTCTCTTTGTGAGTGTCGAGGAGGGACAGGATTAGGTCAGACACTTTGCAGACAAAGTTAGAGAGGCCAGGTTGAGATGATCTGGACATGTGCAGAGGAGGGACAGCAAATATATTGGTAGATGGATGCTCAAGATGGAACTACCAGGCAGGAGGCAAAGAGGAAGACCAATGAGGAGATTCATGTGGTGAAAGGACACGCAGATAAATGGTGTGAGAGAAGATGACGCAGAGGACAGGGAGAGATGGAGGAGGATGATTTGCTGTGGCGATTCCTAGAAAAAGCTAGGTAAAGCTGAGAAAGGGAGAAGAAGCACTTCAAAATAAGAGTGCATAGTGACAAGTGTTTTTGTGAGGGTTTAGTCCCACCTTTCAGCAGCTCGTCTGTGGCGCCTGCCTCATACTTGCTGCTTCTGTTCAGATGATACTGGGCAAACTCCTGCATGGAGACACCAGTTAACACAAATCAGACCTTACAGATGACTCACCGAGAGGAAAAACATGAATGATGCAGGTTCTCTCTTTACATTTTTGGACTTGGGTGGAATTCTTTGGGAGTGGGAGTTTCTCATTTTTCTTGACTAACGCACACAGATTTAAATTCTCTGGCTGCTTAGAGTCAAATGAGCCAGCTTTATACTTTGACAACCCACTTTCATTCATTTTCTACCGCTTATCCTGTTAGGGGTCGCGGGGGCGGGGGGGCTGGAGCCTATCTCAGCATCTTTGGGCGAAGGCGGGGACACCCTGGACAAGTCACCAGTTCATCACAGGGCTGACATATAGAGACAAACAACCATCCACACTCGCATTCACACTCTCATTCACACCTACGGGCAACTTAGAGTGACCAATTAACCTAACCACCAGTCTGCATGTTTTTGGACTGTGGGAGGAAGCCGGAGTACCCGGAGAGAACCCAAGCAGGCACAGGGAGAACATGCAAACTCCGCACAGAAACGCCCTGAACCGGGAATCAAACCCAGGACCTTCTTGCTGTGAGGCGACAGCGCTAACGACTGCGCCACTGTGCCGCCAACAACCTACTTTATTTTTGAGAATTTCATCGCAAAATCATGTCAGTTTGTGCCGAGTTTTTTTTTTTTTTTTTTTTCAACCCTCAACTGTATCTCAAGCAAAGACCATCTTTATAAATGACTAAATTATCTGTAGGATGAGGAACTTGGGTGAATGAACTGTGGATAATGTAGTCGTACAGTGCTTACTGACCAGATTGGGAAGCAGCAGGTAACTGAAGAGCGTAACCAGCGTCCCAACGCATGGTGTGATGAAGTAACCCAGGGCTGCTGTCTCAGAGTCTGCATCACCTGAGTTACAGACACACAAGCTCAATGGACACCCTGTTCCAAAGGATCCGCCGTGAGATGTGGTGCTGAAGTGTTTCAGAGTTTGATGTACAGTGGTGGGTGTCCAGCTGATTTGACTAGCTCCGTACCCATTTTGAATGTGCTGTTACTGGGCAACTAGGGATTAGGCTGCTGATTGTCTTGTGTGTATGTGTTGGTATCTTACTGCCTATGGCCAACAGCATGGCGATGGCAGCGAACGTCCCGGCAACGCCCTGGCCGCTCATAAACACAGCGCTGTACTTCTGAGGCAGCAGACCCACCAGGCCAAACAGACTGCCCTGCAGCACGGCGCCGAATGCTGGGAAGTATCATTCAGTTAAATGCCTGCGACTCTCCAACTCTTTCCGGCTCATACTCATTCACGCAGAGTCGGGCTGACTTACAGTTGATGAACCAGATCGTAGCCATAGTGACAGAGAAGAAGCGGTCTTCGTCCATATGCACTTTGACCAGCACTGCTGTGAGGATGAAGAGCAGTAGGATAAAAACCAGGCTACCTGCGATGCGTACTGCCTCCGATATCCTGAAATAAGAAATATTTACATCAGGAGAGAACTCACTAACTACATCAGATATACGCCCCAGAGGAATATTCAGGTGTGATACAGTCACACATAAATTTGATTTCATTCAATTCTTTACTGAATGTTTCAGGAATATCCCTTGTCTTCATTTCTTTTTAACAGCTTTTGTAGGATTCATATCTAAATCACTGACCTCTGGTACAGAAAGGAGTTGAGCAGGGTGAACAGTAGCAGAGGCAGCTGAGAAAGCAGGGTCATCCAGCTTTTGAAGTAATCCTTGTGGCCTACCAATGTGCCGTTGCTCCTTTCTGTTGCGTTTAGGCGATCTTCGAAATACTGCAAACCCAGAGGCAAGGTGTTGGATTAACACTACTAAATGATGTTGCCACCCTTCCGTGTTGCATAAAGACACATAATCTGGTTAACATTTAAACACAGTGTGCAAAAGTCTTAGGCCAACAATTTCATCTTGTTTTAATTGTCATCCTTATTTATTTCCTATTTATTTTTGTAGTTTTATTATGATACACCCAAAAAAATTGAATTAAATTTCACCCTCTATATGACAAATAGAGGTTTATTTATCTTATATATTATGTTATCTGCACACAAAATAAAAAAACAAAACAAAACAAAATGTTTTTATTTACCATATTTTCTCATGAGTTTGGTTGCTACTCCTTTCATGCTGCATTGTTTGTTTGGTTTCTCCCCTTTGCCTTTGGGCGTGCTCTCTGGTAACCCCATGTTTAACATGCTACACTTTGAACTGTGGGTAATATAGGGCTCAAGATGAAGCCCTAATCACTTACCGATGTCACAGTGGGAAGGCCCTAAACCCTAAACTGATTGAGACTGGGAAATAAATATACACTGATCAGACATAACATTATGACCACTGACAGGTGACAATAATAACACTTATTATCTCGTCATCATGGCACCTGTTAGTGGCTAGGATATATTAGGTAGCAAGTGAACATTTTGTCATCAAAATTGTCTTGGGAAGTGGGAATTGGGAAGTAGTTTGTTGAAGTTTAAATGTTCCAACTGAGCTGTGCATCATCCTATGCTTTATTAATTTGGGAAATCCATCTTCTTACAGTCACCTTAAACTGATGCAAAACAAGAATTTTCTTCTTACACACACAGCTCAAAAGAGACACTACTGACCCCGTATGTTGAGTGTAAATAAGAAACCGTATGCCAACAAAATTTCAACCTTATGAAGGTTATTAATACCAACTGTGCGATAACAGTTTGCTCCAAAACAAAAATAGTCAACTAATTTTATCTTTAAGAGAATCTGACTTAATCTTCTGGTATGACTGATAATATAATATGCAATCAAGCACTTAAAAAAAATAATCCAGACCTATATGGTTGTGAAGAAATAAAGACAGACGATACACCTCTATAGGTGCAAAGGGCAGAATTAATCTTTGGTTTATCACACACTCCATCATCCTCACCCTGCTTTGCTTGCTATGTGAAGTTGCTAAGCTCAAAAGTGCAGTCACGACAAGATGCAGGTAACGTGTAATAAAGGGCTTCACTCTGCCACATGAACATGTGGGTGCACATGTGCGGATACACATGGGTACCCAGAGTCATGTGACAGACTGCTGACATTTTAACAACTGACACCCAGACTGCGTGACACATCAGCAGATCACTTAAACCACTTGCTACAAAATACCAGTTTGACTAATTCAATCTATCACATACGTTATACAATGTAGGTTCTCTAGATATTTTCTATATTGCATGAACAGATTATTGTCAACCTTTTGGGAACCACTAAACTAACACTTTTGAATAATATTACCATGTCATGTTGACTGAGGCTGCTGGTTTCTGCTGAATTTAACAGGGTGCAGGAAATATGACACGTCTATTGTCCACTAAGGATTAAGTAATGCATTTACCAATGAGGCAGTCATGAAGAAATTCCATGGCAGCAGTGTTCCCAGGCCAAGAATGAAGAAAACTATTGCCACCACGTAGCCCCTGTCGATGGAAGATAAAAGGCATTATTTGAGACGGGTTCAAGGGAAACAGCAGGTTGCTGTCTCGCCACAGTTGATGGAGGTTAAAAGTAGAATCATTCAGATTTTTCCAAACCCTGTTCTTTGTAGTATTTAGAACCAGCTGTTCAGCGCAGTCTGTTTACATTCTTTAATTACATTCTTGTAAAGCAGCAGACTCTGCCCTTCCCAAACTGGATTTGAACTGTTTGTTGGATGGATTGTTAAGAGTTTTCACAATTTTGTCATCTCATGAACTAAACGATTAATCGTTACAATATTCTGTAGATTAATTATTAATTAAAATAATCAATAGTGGCAACTCTACTTCATCTGTTGCACATTACTCCTTTATTTGAGCTGTAGTTGCTGTGTTACATTTCATACCACTGCTTCACATCAAAAGCATTCATTGCGTAGCAGACTCAGGAAATGCAACACCTTTAACATTACAAGTACTAATTATTTTTGACTAACCTCTTTATAAAAACAGTGCAAGTTTGTTTGTCTGCTCCGGAAAGTAGACCAGCTCCTCTGCAACTGCTCTACAAGTGATTGCTCTAATCTTAAACTGTATTTATTATCAACACCAGTGACCAGATGTCAATATTAATCATTCAAATTTAACAGAATAGTACAACTGTAACTTGAACCTCAAGCTTTTACTATTGTGTTGTCTATCAGCAACCAAATGCTTAAAAACCCACAGAGAAACTTTGGATGAGATCAAAGACTTCACAGTCTGGAAGTTACAGACTGTTCCCCTCTGTTTTTCTACTCACCGGTCCAGAGGAGCATCTGTTTGTCCCTTCATCCTTATATAGGGGGTTCTCGTGAAACTGTGGTCAACAGAGGAGAAGAAATGTCAGCCAGAATTCCAAATATAATGCAGCAAGTAGTTTGTTTTCCATATACTCTTGCCAGTGTTACACTAGTTAGAGGCGCAGGAATCTATCCTAGCAAGAGGCCACGAGACGCTGGGAAGAGACTATGTCCAAAGAAATCCTCCGGAATACAGTGAGGGAATCATGGAGTTCAGAAAAGGACTTTAATCCTTTATTTTATGTATGTTAAACAAATATTTGTGTGGCTTCAAGTAAGCAAGCCACTGGGAATAGCGCAGAAGCAGGCACCCACAATCGAATCAACATGACTAAGGGAAGTTTCAATGACTTTCCAATAAGCACCCTGCAGGGGTCACTTTTAGACACCCATTCATTAGAGAATATTACAGTTTACTCCCTGTATACACAATGGAATTTACCTTCCAGGGGAGAAAACTAAACTTACTTGACCTATTCACTGTCAAAAATGTTGAACCATAGATATAGCATTGCCACAGGTATTGTATGTTGTGGCTGCACTGCTTGTCTTGATTTGCTGGGAGGACCTGTCAACACACAGAGAGCTGGACAAATATCCTGTGTATTTTACTCTGTGAGTCTGAACTACTTCATGAAATACTGATTAACACTCAAAATGTAGCATTAATTAGGGAAAACATCAGAAAAATAAATAAATACAATGAGTGTATTTGGCTGCTGTGGAGGAGGATGTGAACAGGCAAACTCTTTTCCACTGACAGTTTTTTTGTTGCCGGCCTTTGCCCTAATTCCCTAAATACTAGTCAACATTTCCGTCTTCAGAAAACAACAAAAGGCAGCTGGGCCTTTCTCCCTGTCAGCGCAAAAATCCCAGTTCAGTTGAGTCAACATCCTTCTTGCTGAATAAATGCCCTTCATTTTCCACGGGTAACATGGTTTGTACACAACCTCAGAAGTACCCATGGCAGCAAAGTTCAAATTCAAACCTGTTTTCTCCCCGTTAGCCAGCGAATGTTCATTCAAAACCCATTACAGTCTAACTCGGCATCATGTTTTAGGCAGCCAAGTAGAACTAATTAGAGATCACCAGTAAATCATACACAGGGGCAAAGTGATGTCGGCAAACAGGTCACGAAAAGCATGCTTGTGTTTTGGTTTCATGATTAGAATGAATTAAACAAAAGACAAGAATAAGGGAATGAGAATCTGACGTTAAAATGAGAGGAAAGTGGTGTTTTGTGGGCAAAACATTTTGCACATATCCTAAATGACCTTTGACCAAAAACAGCCTTAAAAGTTGTGAAAAAAAAAAAAAAATTCCTCCACAGAGTAAAACATGTTCAGGCGTCAGCTAAGATCAACAGGGCTCAAAAGAGACGCAATCACGTTATCTCACTGTAAACAGGAATGTCAGCTGGTACAATCTCACAGAAAGAAAGAAAAGATACGCAGATCTATTGGTACTTAATTATGTTTATAATTAGAAAATTTTTTTTTTTTTTTTGGCTATCACATGGCCTAATTTTTAGGACTTGTCAGTAAAAAGATAACAGTGTTGGGCAACACAAACTGTATCTACTAAGAAATGCAGCAAATCCTTACATTGAAGAAGCACTTTGACTTGCAAAATGAAAAAAAAATAACCAGATATCAAAATTGTAATTAATCTAATTGCTTAATTGACTCATAGCTGCAACTCTCAGAGGTCAAACGAAAAGCAAGTCACAGTTTGGAGTGTGCGAGTACTTTCTAATGCTCTTCTCCGCTCTTTATTTCCTTCTTCCCACCAACTTTGCCAGCAATAAAATGTAGGCTGGATAAGAAGTTCGTTTGTGATTCTCACTTTCTTATGGCACAGAAACAAACTCACGTAAAGCCAGAAAAATTTGCAAGCAAACCATTACATTCTTCGGAGGACTGTCCTCTTCAGAGTCCCGTTAAAGATATTCACTAGAAACTTTACTGTAGGGATAAGGCTATCACATGGCCTAATTTTTAGGACTTGTCAGTAAAAAGATAACAGTGTTGGGCAACACAAACTGTATCTACTAAGAAATGCAGCAAATCCTTACATTGAAGAAGCACTTTGACTTGCAAAATGAAAAAAAAATAACCAGATATCAAAATTGTAATTAATCTAATTGCTTAATTGACTCATAGCTGCAACTCTCAGAGGTCAAACGAAAAGCAAGTCACAGTTTGGAGTGTGCGAGTACTTTCTAATGCTCTTCTCCGCTCTTTATTTCCTTCTTCCCACCAACTTTGCCAGCAATAAAATGTAGGCTGGATAAGAAGTTCGTTTGTGATTCTCACTTTCTTATGGCACAGAAACAAACTCACGTAAAGCCAGAAAAATTTGCAAGCAAACCATTACATTCTTCGGAGGACTGTCCTCTTCAGAGTCCCGTTAAAGATATTCACTAGAAACTTTACTGTAGGGATAACTATTCCTAAATGAATAAAGGGGTTGGCCTGCATATTTCAGTGTGTGTATGAAGACCGCACCTTTACAGACAATAGCTTAAAGCTTCTTGGGTTTCATGGCGGTAAAAAAGTGGCTCTGCCAAAACAGGGTTGAAAAGGCTGATCTCAATCAGCTCCGTCTGTTCCCAGCAGCATATTTTCATATTTCAAGTTTTCAGCAACAGATACCAATCATTATCTTTTATGAGCATTTCCAACAATAATATATATATATATATGTGTGTCACTATATTTAGTCAAAAATGCCAATAGCTTGTAGGATGGTGGAGGGGGAAAAAAATAAAAATGTCATTACAAATTGAATAACCTGCCAGAGCCCTGAACATCAGTGGGGTGTTTGGTCTGCTTTGTTCTTCTATTCCCTCTAACAAAATAGCTATTCCTCATGTTGCCTGGACGAACCACGCGGTCTTCAGATGTTTGGAGCAACGAAACTAACGCCGAGAGGCCAGATACACCGTAGAACAGAAGTACCATTTACAGCGTGGCCATGTCCACACAAGTCTACAGTGGTTATTCATTACCTCCAATGAATCGGCCACGGACAGTTTAGAATACTTCTGTTCTGCAAACAAACACAAATACAAATATGGCCCAAAATAAACAGCAACACATTCATTTAGAGGCAAGTTATAGGAGGAGTGTCTGAATTTGCACTCCGAGTCAGACTTCGAGAGGAACGTCCACCCGACGAACCCGCATAGTTGGCGTCGCCTACTCGACAGTGAAGTAAACGTCGTGTCTGACTTAAAAATATGGCGATAATTGCCTCCCGGTATGTAACACATAGGGACGCCAGAGCGAAAACAACGCGACAAATAACGTTGTGTCCGCGCGAGAAACTCACCTTGGATATATGATGTTGGCCGTGTCACTGTCTTCTCATAATATTCCCACCGTTAAAATCGAGCGACCGTGGCATCGAAATGGTCCACAATGACGCAGATAAATTGATAGCTGCGTGTGTTCTTTGTCAATACACGTGGCTCCGCTCGATAAGACGTTAGCTTAGAAGGGTTTTTATGGACCCTGCCATGACCCCAAACCCCCCCAAAAACCATGTACTTCCGGGTGTACGTCAGGTTTCCCTCCATGATTTGCTTCTCCGTCGCGCGCATTTGGCAGCAGATAAATGTCCAAAAATGAGCCTCCCCTCAAATGTAGATGTCGTCGCCTCGGATAACAGGTTTTGTTGACGGTGCACATAAGATGTAGTAAACCTCCTCATGAACGACCCAGGCACAGAGCTGGACGGGCCGGCTCTGTAAGCGCATAGTTACAGGCTGCTGGCTCGTTCATAACTCAAAATAAATCAAATATTTGACGATGCATTTTACAGAGGTGGAGTGTCAGCTTTAACTTAGACGTTAGAATATTGGCATAAAAGCAAACATGTCTATTACTCTCTACAAACAGCGGTTACCCTGTAAATAGCAACTGTAATTTCAAAGTAATTCCAGTTTACATTAATACATTCTGTTACATTTGTAAAGTTCTGACTTCTTCCTTGGAGTGATAATTCTAGAAGCGAGGAAGGAGGGGGGCACCTCTTGGAAAATATTGATTTGTTGCATTTCCTCTGACATTTTTTTAATCATCATACAAGGAAAACACTGCGAGGTAGATTATACGCACCATCACACAGCAAATAGCCGAGCCTATTTGTGCTGTTGAATAGCAAACGGGAATGACAACCACCTTCAGATAATGCAAAGTGAATGAATAGAGATTAATTATCCTCCCTCAGGTGAGCGAGGCTTAATTATAGTCTGTCTGTATACTCTCAGGCCTCTGCTGGTGGTTTGTCGCCCCCAACAATATTCTATATTTGGTTATTAGTTTGTTACTTCTCAATACTCTTTCTTATTAGATAATAGCATTATTATATTATCATACATTATACGCGGCCATATTTGTAGCCAATATGAACCCTAAAAGGAAACCCAGCTTAAACTGACCAAAAAAATCCTAACAATTGCTCAGTGTCCCTTTAGGATGCACGGGTTGTACCACACCTTGATGTGACATCAGATGTTTGCCATGAGAGATAATACTTGGCAAGAGAAGTGTGTGTATTCAGTGTTGTCTGTTGGCTCAGGCCTGTTGTTTTTCACAGGCCCTTTTATGCCCCCTGCTGGTAAGATGTGGAAGAGCACAAGCCTACTTATGGTTGCTATCACATTGTCATCACATTATTGTGCTAGTGATGGGAATTCTGGCTCTTTTTAGAGAACCGGCTCTTTTGGCTCGGCTCACTAAAAAGAGCCGACTCTTTCGGCTCCCAAGCGGCTCTTCAGGTTGTTTTGTTGCTTTAATTAATTTATTATCAACAACAATATAAAATTATGCACAAAATGAATTACTAATGTAAAAAAACGTGTTTTTTATTTATATATGCTTATTATATAAATATGCTTTTATTTATTCACTCCACATAAAATGTAAAAAATAAATTATAAAATACAAAAACCAACTATTTACAATTCAACTTTTAACTATTTAAATTTTCAGCTTTTTCCTTTTAAACAAATTTAAAGTGAAACAACACAAAACACTGCAAACCACAACACAATAAAATATAAATTAAAATATGCAAAACAAAAAGAAAAAAAATGAACACCCAGATCTTTAATTAAGGTAAAGGTTGGCATTTAGAAATACCAAGTGCCTCAGCTTTGAGGAGCTGATCCGGTTTCTTCTGTCAGTAATTATCTGCCCTGTTTTGGAGAAGATTCTCTCAGAGGGGACTGATGTTGCCACAATGCACAGTCTCCGCGTCATCACCTGGGTAAGATGTGGATAAATTGAAGCCTTGGTCTCCCACCAGCTCAGTGGGTCTGCACTTCTCTGGCAAAGGGGCTCATCAATGTGGGATCTCACTTCCAGTATTGCATCTGCTGAGGGATTCCTTCTGGTAGTGTCTCTACTTGCTCGTTCTTCAAAGAACCTCCAAACAGCAGATGCTTGGTGCTCCTTTTGTTCACCTTCTTCTGCCTCTTCTCCCTCTTGGTCCCCTGGCAGTGGAGTTGGTTGGCTGGATCTTGCTGCTGCTGCAGTTATTCTCTGAAGAGCTTCATCCACCGCTCTGTTGTCATTAAAGACCAGCTTCTTGAATCTTGGATCAAGAATGGTGGTTTCAGAGAGAACAGCGTTATATTCCATTCTGTGGAACTTTCTGTCCATGGATGCACAGAGAGCATCCACCAACTCTTTCACTTTTCCTGTAGTTACTCTGGTTTGGTGCTCAGCTGTCACTCTCTGCAGACCCTTGCACAGGATTAACATTTTGGAGGCTGTAACATAGCTGAAAAAGAGGAAACAATGTGTTAAAATGATGCTTTGTTTTATTTAGCAGTAATAATGATTATTTCTGGTCATGTCTAATCTACTTTTCATACCAATATTGCAACAACTAATAAAAAATAATAACAATGTGATAACATTTGTACACTGTACCTGTCTGCACTGATCTCCACAGTGACCTGCTCAAATGGCTCCAGAACAGTGCATGCCTCCTGCAGTACCTCCCATTCCTCTTGGGACAGAGGATCAACAGGTGCATTGATAACAGCCAGGGTAGAGATGACTGCATCCTTGGACTCCACAATCCGTTTTAGCATATGAAAGGTGGAGTTCCACCTTCTGATACATTCTTGTTTGAGCTTCAGCTCAGGCATGCCCATCTGTTGTTGGGTAGATTTGAGCTTGTGTGTGGCTGTTGTGCTCCTGTGGAAAAATTCCACTATCGCCTTCACTTTGTCCACAGCTGGCTTCATCACCTTCAAAGCATCTCTTACA
>KV751399.1:72914-88011 GCA_001698575.1 Mola mola
GTGGAAGTGATGGATTTTAATAAAATTCTACAAAGCAAAGATCAGAAAACTTTTCCATTATATCTGAAGAAATGTCAGAGGAACGCAAAGCCGCATATTGAAAAACTGATGACCCATGATGAAAATTACCATATTGCTCAAATAAAATTAAGTTAACATTATCTTTAAGTTAAGTCACTTTAAGTTTTTTAATTCATTCTATTTCTTAATCGGATTAATTACATTTGGTTGATTTAAGCACCAATCTGGAACTGCATTTAGTTTACTACAGACTTGACCAAACACTGCAGTGACTGTTTGATGTTTGAAGGTTCATCAGTTATTCACTGTATGCTGTAGCTGCCAGCAAATAAAACGACTCTCTGATAGAGGTGGCTGGTCCGGTTCGCATTGGCACATTCGTGAGCTACTAACATCCGCCTTCAAGTGCAAGCAGTGCACATAAATTCTTTATTGTGTTGTAAAGGAATTACTTTCCAAGAGAAACGACTCTTTGGTGTGATAGGTGCTATTCAAGGTTGTTTCATGACTTTGAGTTGTTTAAATTTTTGAAAATGTAGATTTTTTTTTTTTTTTTGCCTCCATATAGCAAAAGAACAAATAAAGGCCTTTTGTGAATCATTGTATTAATATTGGCCCTGAATTGCATCAATGCATCAGTTTTATGTTCCTGAGTTCTGATACCAATTTGATTATCTTTTTAGAAATATAGATTGAATTTTCTGTAAGACATTTTCATTCAGCAAGAAAGCATCCAAACAGCAACAATATACTGTAAAATGGTCGAAATGTTTTATACTGATCAAATCTGACCTGACACTGAATTTTTAAATATTCTATGTAGTGTTCAATATCCACCCTGATCATTGTGAATTCTTCTAAGAGAGTATTTGGAGCTGAACGTCTCTACGTGCACTGATTTGATCACTCAAAGCAATGTGACTAAATAAAGAGAAACGTGATGTGACGTGCTGGCTCGTGTCCCCCTGCAGGAACTCGTGCAGGAGATGGTGACCGCGGACATCGAGCTCATGAAGAAAAACCCCAATGCCTGACGCTTCATCGGAGCCGGGACGAGGGCCCGCCAGCACTCCAATGTCTGACGACTGACAACCACAATGGGATGAATTTGTAGCTGTTGTTATTCCTATTACATGTACTTTTTTATTTAAAGTGGCATTTTTTCTGTGGGTGAAACTTTAATGTATGAAGAAATTATAGGATTCTATATTTTACTGGAAAATATGATCAGGGTTGATTAATGGTCTGAAATATGGATGAGTTTTTTGGTACAAGAACGCTTCTCACTTGTTGTCTTCATAGCTTTAATTAGTTTTCTGATGCGGAAATGAAAGGTGTATGCTTGCGTTGCAAACGTTGTGCACAGGGGCTGCTAACTCCTCCATCTCCTGTTCTTCCCTGCTCTCCTCGGCTTTCCTGGGGTTTTTTTTTTGTTGGTTTTTTTGCGAGCACACTGCACTCTTATTCGACAGGAAGTGCGTTTCTCTCCGGGCCTGCAGTCCCGATCTCAAACGCCTCTTGTGTGCAGGCTGGCTCCCGATCTCAAAGGCAGTTTGCTGTAAAGCGCCTGGATCCGGACCTGCCCTGGGCCGATTATTAGTCCTTATTTAAACCTACTGAGATCTTCTGTCTTAGTAAACAAACATTAATCTATCTGCGCTTGTGTCGGGTGATTTAAGTTTGTGTTTGAACGGTTGTCTGTGGGTAATTGTTTTTTGTTGTTGTTGTTATTGTTTTTTTGTGTGGACAACACGTGAGTTTGCCTTATCTTCCATGTTTTTTCCACTCATGATTCTAAAATGAGTCTGTGACTTTGAATAAAATACCTTTTTTAGTCGGTTATTTAATTAGTTTGACACTTACCAGGCTACAACTACAACTACTATTTTATCATTGTGATTATGAAATCAATACAACGCAGTTATAGGCCAATTTAGAGGTACAGTTATAAAGTAAAAAATAATGTAGATGTCTTGGTGTCCCCCCGGAGGAGTTGGTGGAAGTGGCCTGGGAGAGGAGCGTCTGAATCTCCCTGCTCGAACTGTTGCCCCCGCGACCCGGACCCAGACCCGAATAAGTGGCAGAAAACGAAACGAAACGAAACTTTCAATCAAATAATTAAAGTAGTCATTCTTAGAATGACACGTTTCCAAGATATGGCAGAATGGCTGCTGTGACGCCCCTGTTTTAAGTTTTGTTATTGGATCATTCTTATTATCCTCGTCCTACCGACGGATTAAAGACAAACAATCAGCCTATTTTAATGCTGCATCCGGCTCCAGTGGAGCTCTTCAACTTTTTGATAGTTTTTCTCGAAGTCAATTTAGATTATCTTAAATGTAGATAAGGTCTGTAGATTAAATGCTTTTCTTATATGTAATGGAAAATGTTAAAATGAAGTAAGGAAAGCTGACGCAGGATTAAGAGTATAAATTAAAAAAAGCACAAAAATAGTGAAACCAAAGCTCGACTAGAATGTAAACATGAAGATAGTTTCACTGCATCGCTGGTTTTTACGCCGCGTCGGGCGGTTCGGGGCCCAAAGGTCCCAGACAGCTTAATGCTTAATGCTGCAATTTAAACTCCCGAGGTGGCCGCGAATCCCAGAGATCTTTGTAAGATAAGAATCTTAGTATTTCTATGATGAGCATTAGAAATTTAGACCGCAAATACTGTCAAGCCAGGAAGAGGAATAAGAAAACGACAGTTTGGGAATTTTAGAGACTTCTTAATTAAATTAAATTTGGTTCTCCGTCAGGATGTGGATCTATTATCGATCATGAAAAATTCGATCAACATCAAAGGCCTCACTGAATACTTTAAAAATAACGGAATAGGAATGGGTTTCAAATTTTGAGTAAACCCAATGTAGAGGAGTAAACGACGATGAACCAACATTTCTGAGGCACACTGGGGGATTTATACATTCTCCCACAGCATGAGACCCAACAGACAAAAGCCGCCTCAACACTCTTCCTCCTGAGTGTGTTAAATCCCTCTAAAATAAATATATGTTGATGTCCTGTAATAAGACTCTGTTTTGCTGTGGATGTTCTGAATGTCTGTGGTGTGAGTAATGATGAGAAAGCAGTGAAATTGTGTCATATTTGCACATTGATCGTCATCTATTTCTTGCAACATAATGATTAATTCTATATGTATTCAATGTAATCTGATGATTTAATAAGTGTGGCAAGTACAGTGGCTCTATGTGTGAGTTGAACCATACTCTATACTGTAGCGCCCCCTTTTGTCTAATATGATCACATTCTGAGTAATCTGCAGTCTTGGTTTCAGAGCCAAAACTTCACTCTTTATTTGGAAAAGATAATGGAGGTATTACAGCAACCATCTGCCCTTTCCTTTTTTGCTCGGAGTGCCAAAACAAAGTGCTCTTTGTCCTTTGCAAAAACCTTTTAACCAGGACATGTCTTTGGAAAATGTTGCATCAGAGGATTACTTGGCTCCTCTTGTCTGGCTAATTAGAGACAGAAAAGGTGATGATGGAAGAAAAATGAGAAAATAGCAGGTCTAAAGCAATAGAAGGGGGCAGTAAGAGGAAAACCAATTCTTATACCAAAACCCTATCAAATATTGAAGACTATAAAGTCATTCTACTAAACATATTAAGTGTAGTGTTACGGTGTTAAGAACTTGATGTACATAAACACATTTAACACTTACATGACTTTAATGACCTCCTGTTTTTGTTTTCAGTAAAATTTGAATGTACTTATTCAAAGTTTCTTTGAACAAAACTATCAGCTTAATGACATACAAATAAACTAACAAAATTAAAAAGGGGATTTTATTTTTTTAAATAGTGAAATAAGCTGTTTTATTCAAGATAAAATAGGGCAGATTTTTATCTCAATGTTAAGACTGTCTCTCCAATTCCTGTAAAATATCCCAAGGAAACTTAAAATAGTTCTTGAGGAATTTAGAGTACAGGAATGGGTTTTTCTCTTTTGAAAGACAGATTATTATAGATTAGCAGTGACATAGTTTGATACAACTTCAACACATGTAGAAGTAAGTCTTTTTGCTTCATCAGGAGAAACCGCGTAACCCTGAAAAACACAGTGAAATAAAAAGGAAAGTAATTAATTATAGTGTATTAAAAGCCCGGTCGGGGCATGAATCCTTTGGCAAGGTCCTTAGTGCTACCTGCCATGAGCGCAACCACGATTAAGAGAGCCATACCGGCTCGGACGTCGCCCGGATCAACCATGGTCCACGTCAGGTGTTGGGGAACCAGGGCAACCGGATGAAGAGTGGGCTACTGGAACAAGACATACATGGAACAGGCATGACAATATGGGATTGATGGAATCCCATTAATTAGTAACATTAATGGAATGCTACTACACCAGCAACCCTAGTCAAAGGTGTTACATGCAACGTATGTGGGACCTATGGATGCTTCGAAGCTAAGGAAGAAACAGCTCATAACTCAGTGTTCCAATGTCTGTAATCGACAATTACTATCACAAATAGGGATCAATGAGGTACAACAACGATGTTACGACAAGCGGGAGCCAGGACGACAGGTCAGTGGGGGCATTTCAACATCCCCCCATCACTCAGAGATTGGGTTCCAAGCATCAATAAGAAGCCCAGAAAATCAACAGCCAGATTAGTGGCCTCTTTGTGATGGGCTACTGGGTCTTGGATACCGGCGATGGGCCTCAGATACTGGTTCAGGTTCAGAAAAGGAACAACAATCTGCCACCTCCTCTATATGGATGACATCAAGCTGTACGTGAAGAGTGAGTGAAACATCAAATCACTGATCCACATCACCAGGATCTACAGCAATGACATCGACATGTCATTCGGTAGACATTCAGTCTAGACGAGTGTAGCCGAATGATATCAAAGAGAGACAAGATGATCACAACTGAAGACTACCTTCAGTTGAACTACCTCTTGAACTGCCAGAAGGTAACATAGCCGATGTTCAGGACAGCTACAAAATACCTGCAGCAAATGGGAATCATGAAGAGGCCGCAAGGAAGTCAGCCACAGTCAAATACCTACAGAGAGTAAGGCAGGTCCTGAGAAGTCAGCTGAATGGTCAGAACAAGATCCACGCCATCAACACCAATGCCCTACCCGTCATCAGATACCCTGCTGGTATAATAACCTGGCCAAAGGAGGAGATAGAAGCAGCAGATATCAAGACAAGGAAGCTCCTCACCATGCATGGAGGGTTTCACCCCAAGTCCAGCACCCTGAGGCTGTACACAAAGCGGAAAGTGGGAGGCCGAGGATTAGTGAGTGTCAGAGCCACTATCCAAGATGAAACAACCAAGATCCAGGAATACATATGGCAGATGGCCCCAAATGATGATTTGCTAAGTGAATGCGTCAGGCATCAGAAACCAGGTGAGGAGAGCCCGGGCTCTACCACATCAGACAGGACCCAATGTGCAGACTGTGCAAAGATGCCCCCGATCAGTGCAGCACATAACAGCAGGGTGCAAGATGCAGGCAGGTAAGGCATACTTGGAGCGTCACAACCAAGTGGCTGGCATAGTATATAGAATCATCTGTGCTGAGTTTGGGCTGGAGGTTCCAGGATCAAAATGGGCAACACCTCATAAGGTGATTGAGAACGACCGAGCTAAGCTCCTGTGGGACTTCCAGATCCAGACCGATAAGATGGTGGTGGCTAATCAATCGGATATTGTGGTGGTCGACAAGCGGGAGAAGAAGGCAATAGTGGTAGATGTCGCAATCCCCAGTGATAGCAACATCAGGAAGACGGAGCACGAGAAGCTCAAGAAATACCAAGGGCTGAAAGAGGAGCTGGAAAGGATGTGGGGAGTAAAGGTATCAGTGATACCAGTGGTGATAGGAGCACTCGGGCTTGTGACCCCCAAGCTGGAGAAGTGGCTTTAACAAATCCCAGGAATAACATCTGAGATATCTGTTCAGAAGAGCACAATCCTAGGAACATCTAAGATCCTACGCAGGACCCTCAGGCTCCCAGGCCTCTGGTAGAGGACCCAAGCTTGAAGGAGATACAAGAAACCGCCCACAGAGGGCGAGTGGGGAATTTTTTTTATATATATAAATATTTTTTCAGAGTTCATTGTAAATATATTTAAGTTTAAAATTCCTTAGAAGTTGATTATGAATGTCAGAATCAGACACATAACACTTACAAGGCAGTACAAAAACTGAGTTTCCGTACCCGACCCAACCCGTACAGCCTTCATACTCTAATCTGCATCTTCATCGTAATCTAAACCTGCATCATAATTCACATCATAAAATGATGAGTTATGCTGACTCTTTGCAAATATCTAAATACTGGGAAAAAAGAACTTACACAGAAAATTATGACTTGAAAGCTGAATTAAACTCATGACAATGTGTCATGTTGCTGCCAGCACCATTTAAGGTTGGACTTGTATCCTGAATTTATAAATTCAAAAATATAGTTGGTTTACCTTCACTAGTTTTAGCCAGAAATATTTTGGTAAAATATAAATTTGAAAAAAAAAAGAAGAATTAAAAACTCATGTGCAGCCTTCAAGGAGACTGGAAATGTGTCATGGTAGGTTAAGATATTCTATCAATTGACAAATATAACCTCAGAGCCTGAAACAATTGATTGTTTGTAGTTTTTTCAAGTGTCTGCAGAAACAGTATAAACTACACTCATGAACTCTGTGCATATTATCTTTGTTGGTTTGCTCTTGCTCTTGCTCTTGCTCTTGCTCTTGCTCTTGCTCTTGCTCTTGCTCTTGCTCTTGCTCTTGCTCTTGCTCTTGCTCTTGCTCTTGCTCTTGCTCTTGCTCTTGCTCTTGCTCTTGCTCTTGCTGTTGCTGTGTACTGGTGCCGCACGAGTTGGTGAAAGTGTGAGATGGAAGTTTTAGTGGACAAATACTGCGATTCGCTTGCTTACAAAGGAAAATTCGGTGTGCAACTTCTGTAAACTTAAAGGCCTTCCTGCAAGCATTTCTGTAGACATTAAGTAGGAGCAGAGCAGTAAATAAGAGAACGGAAACGTTCCTTTAAATTTGCCCTTTTGAATGAAAAGGGGTGAGAGCTAAAGATTGAACAGTTGATCATAAGTTGTAGCCAACTGCATTTTCTGAAAACAAACATACTGTACGTGTGAAACCATGACATTGGTGACTTTTGACCAGTAAACCATTAAAACATTTGTTCATCACTGGTAGAAACATTGGGGAACATTAGTCGAAGTCACGGCAAACCAGCCCCGCAGCCGCAACCGTATCCAAGAGGCTTCGGGCAGATACCAAACTCCCCCACTACCTGGAGGAAGCCCACGTAGATGCTAACGCAGACCCACTCGGCTGGTGGTGCCGCAACCGGGGCAGATCTCCTCCGCTCTCCGAAGTGGCCCGCAACTACATGAGCTTTTGTGCAACGAGACCACCGTTGGAAACCTTCCACTGCACATCACCCTAAGGACACCATCCCCACCGTGGAACATTGTGGTGGCAGGATCCTGCTGGGGGGATGCTCTTCTTCAGCAGAGACAGGGGAAATGGTCAGAGTCCATGGGAAGATGGATGGATCGTCAAAGAAACCCTGTTACGGTCTGCAAAAGACTGGAGATCGCAGGACGACGACCCTAAACGTGCAGCCAGAGCTACAGTGGAATGGTTCAGATCAAAGCAAATTAACGTGTTAGAATGGCCCAGTCAAAGCCCAGACCGAAATCCAATTGAGAATCTGGCGAGACTTGAAAATTGGTGAACGGCAATTATTTTGCAAAGAAGAACGTGTGTAAAAACCTCAGTCTCTAGATGTGCGAAGCTGCTAGAGAAATACCCCCAAAGACTTGCAGCGAAAGGTGGTTCTACAAAGTATTGACTTGGGGGGCTGAATACTTCTGCATCCAAGAGATGACTGATTTCTTCTCCTGCTTATTGTTTGTGTGACAATAAAAACAAATTTTGTGTTGATCAAATGGGAAAAAGAACATTTAAGTCCATTGGAATTGCAGTTGGTATCACTACAAAATGTGGAAAAGTTCAATGGGGATGAAACTTATGCGAGACACTGTAAATATTAGAGACATTATGCTTCAGGGTACAGCATGTTTTATCCTATTAAGAGCCTTCTAATTGCTTAGTTTTATAGTTGCTATGAAAGAAATGGACACTTTTTCTACTTTAACCCCGATCAATCTTCTTTATTTGTTTTTGATTAGAATTGGTATATGTGAGCTCAGTCCTTATTTTCTGAAAGGAAAAATAGCCTGCCTGTGGCCCGTTCTTATTGTGCACCTTTTCTGCCCCTTGTTCGGCAATTAATTGAAGCAAAAATGCTTTGAAACTGTCATCTGTCCATTTTAAAAGATGTGTAAGCAAGTAGAAGACAGAAGAAACACAGTAGAGATTTAAGCATCATCACTGTAGGATAGTCGTTGCCAAAATAAAATGGGTGGGGTGCAGTTATATTGCACTATTAAGCGCTATTAAGCCACTCTTGATCACGGCAAAGGAAATTCGGTCACCGCGACGGCCCTGTGTTGAACATTAGTTAAACATTACATTGTTAGTAACTGACAAGGTGATTTACTTATCCTTTGTTGAACGTGAGCAAATGAGCTGTTGAAATGTTACATATATAAACTATGTGTAGGTGGACTGTCCAGGTAAAGCCATACCATTCATTTAAATCACACATCGCTGCCTTTTTTACACTTCTGTCGTTACACAGGCTGACAGGGTCGCGATTGCAGTTGCAATTAGATGAAATGTGTGGAACTTCAGCAGCAGCAGCAGCAAACATTTGAGTCTCTGTCTCACCACATGTAGATGGTAGATGATTGACATATAAACTAAATGGAAGTGGATCCACTATGGATCCCTGTGGAATGCCAGTGGAAGAGCTGAGAGCAGAAATCTGCTGGTTGTTGACTGATAATTGGAAATTAGACACACAGATATGAATCGATGTACTTGAGGGCGTTTGGACAGATATCACAGTTGGAATAGTTAGCGAGGAGGACAACATTTACATTTAGGGTGTTTTTGTCGTTCTTGGGGTGTATTTCTGCTCACGTGACTCCTCCCACAGTGTTTCATTAGCAGCTGTAACCACGGTGACTGTAATGAAACAAGAAGGAGCGCGATCCATCTGATACGAAGCCGTGGTTTGAACACCACTTCCCTCCTCTTTGATGAGTCCTCAGATATGTGTGTTCAGGTTTTTGTACAGCCTCTTCTACACTTTGTATCACTGTGTTTCTAGAGCACAGTAGTAGAGAGCTGTGTCTGCCAGGGTTACACTCTTTATGGTCAGCTGAGTTTCTGATTGCGATGTTGAAGATTCATATCGTTTATCAGGAATATTTTCTCCTGTGTTTCCTCGTGCTCCTTTCCAGAGTATAAACTGAGGTGCCTGAAGGTCAGAATGTTGTCTGTACCAGAAAAGCACAGGAGTAGTGTCAGTTGTTTCATATCGACATGTTAATGTGACAGATTCTCCTTCTCTTCCACTGACTCCATCTCCCACAGGAGAGATTTTGTCTTCAGCTCTCAGTCCTGGAAACAGAAGAGAGAGAAAACGAAGCCATCGATGAGGCTGAGAGGAGGCGACGGTGGAAAATATCAAGTGTACAGTGTTACTCTGAGGACAGAAAGAGCTGAGCTGTTCAGAGGTTTCTGCTCTGAACTCCAGATGACAGAAATGTGGAGAAAAGAATCAGCGTGGTTTGTATCTTACCAACGAACAGAGCGGCGAGAATAATCCACAGCCAATGTTCCATCTCTACAACAAGGTTGAAATCACAGGAGAGACCAGCTGATGTTCAACATTCAGTGTGACAATTGTTCTCTTCACAGCAGCAGTTATGATGGACACAATGGTTTTTGAACCCAGCGCAGAAGTAGTGCACCGCCTACTTGATCATGTGACCCTCTAGTGGAGGTAAAAAGCTGTGAGAAAAGGCTTCCAGCAGCTTGTGTTTTTGTACACAGACTGTGGGTTTGTTGTCACTGTGGGCCTCACAGCACAGTAGTACACAGCAGAGTCTGTCACTGCAGCAGAGGAGATCTGCAGATCCACATGTTTGTCTGCAGACAGTTTAGCAGAGAACTTTGTGTCTGATTTTAGGGACTCTGCCAGTCTGGTGAAGTTATTTCCTGAGATGTACACAAGAAACTCTGGAGGTTCTCCTGGATGTTGTCGATACCAGAAGAAATGATCACTGGAAGTTATAGTCTTGTACTATTTGTAGGACAGAGTGACAGTTCTGTCTTCTGAACTGGACTCTTCTGTCTTGACTGCAGTGAGTTGATCACAGCTGACACCTAAATGAAGAAGAGCCCCGATGTAAAATGTAATCCAATAATTTATTCTTAGATCTTTTCAATCAAACTTTAATTAAACCTTTAATTTCAAACTCTACCTGTTACAGTGATGAGAACCATCAGAGACAGTCCATAATAGTCCAGTGACAGC
The DNA here is from genome assembly GCA_001698575.1 of Mola mola. NCBI lineage: Eukaryota > Metazoa > Chordata > Actinopteri > Tetraodontiformes > Molidae > Mola > Mola mola. The sequence continues at coordinate 83,388 of KV751399.1, forward strand.
ATGTTGAATGAAGGGAATGTTTCTGGTTTGGGTATTGAACTCTGAATATGGAAGTTCCTCTCTCTCCTATAGTTCACAAACAGTTTAGCTCCTCCCTGAACGTCTCCGTCTCCAATCAGATGTATATTTCCACTTCCTGTTGTTACCAGACTGGAAGCAGCGTTTTTACCAGTTGGAGAAACAGTGTTTTTTAACGCTTCCTTTTTCTCAAGAGTTCATTTAGACTCTCAAAACAAAGAGTATTTCATCACGGTACATTGGACATAAATATCGGAGGGAAGCTTCTTGCTCACATTACTGCCTGAATCCATACGATTAAAGTCAAGGTCCAACTTAGCATGATTTTATTTCGGGACATCAACAGAATTTGTGTCGTTTCCCCTGAACTGAACGCTCATTTCACCACCACGAGCTGCTTGTTGTAGCACCACCTTTCAAGCACCTTTACATACACTGTGGTGACCTGTTCGGCAGTTAGAGTGACACATCTTTTACCCGTGTGTACCGTGCCTACATCTTCATCGCTATCTATCGTCTGAATCAGCCGGAGCATTGTTTTTGCTGCAATGAACGAGATTTCAAAGGCTTTACACACTTTATGTATGGTCTCTGACTTCGGACGCTTCCCAGCCCCCTCCCCCGTCACCTCCTCTATCACATTGTAGCCAATTATGGGCTGATCTGCTACATTTGGGTCACTAGACACAAGAACAGGTACTAGCAATGGCTCTGAAGCATCTGAGTCCTTCCCTAATCTAAATTCTACCTCCTCCACCCAGCCCGAGAACTGCATTTCGGTCTGATTTGCAGCTAACCCGACCAGTGTCTGTGAGTCTAGCAGTTCAGTAAGAGGTCTCACTGTAGTGTGTGGTAAGTGCAACTGTCTCCATTCATCATTAATGATAGTCGCTTGAGCTCCTGAGTCCCATAATGCCTCTACTGGAACTGTATCTAGCCTACAATGCACTGTGCATTTCTCAGCAATCGGCTTTACGAGCTTGGCTTTGCGTCGTGGTGAAAGATAGTTGACTGATGTGATTTGAGGAGGTGGCCTGAGAGGGGGGGACAGTTCTCTGCGTGGCGGGACTGGACATGGAGTTATGGGCTACCGAGAGTCCCGGCTCAGCAGCCCTCTCTCGTTTCCCCTGCTGCTCTCTGCTCCGCCTGCGGCCTCTGGAAAGATGCCCCTCTTGCCCACACCTATAGCAATGTCTGCACGAATCACCTAACTGAGCTTCCCGGCAAGGTCTACAACCCCTGGGTCTGTTACGGTTTGGAGTGGTTGTTCTCTCTGTTTGTTTCTAGTTACTAGCTTCAGCTGTTTCTATCATTAACTTTATCAGTTCTACAACTTCAGCCTTTAGCCCCTCTATGAGCTGACTTGAATCTGCCACTGGCTCTATAATTCTCCCCTGATTTTTCTTACTCTTCTTCTCTGTTTCCTGGTTGTTACCAGTGTCCTCTTTAATTACAGGTGGGTCCTGGGAATACACCTCTGCCTGCACTTCACTGACTCTTGGGAGCTTATTCATGATGGTTTTTCTCAGTTTTTGTTGTCTTTCCTGCTCTAGGTTGGCGGCCTCACTTATCTTTTCAATTAACACCTCATCTGTTACAGTAAGGCTACAAAGATAAGGCCTGAGTTGAAATTTAACTGCATCGCTATACAGCCCCGTCTCTACCGAGCGGAGGAATTTTCTCTGAATTAGCTCTGGGCTAAATTGCTCACCTTCATCCTCATCACTAGACTTCCTCATAAGTTTCTCTTTCAGTTCAATCGCCCTGAATAAGAAATTCTGGGCTGACTCTTTTGGGTCTTGTGAAATGTTCATCAGGCGATGTAGCAGATCTGAGGAGGAGTCCACTTTATAGTGACCTTTGAGGATCGTCCTGAGTGCAGGGAGTGTCAGCCGTCTTTTCAGTTCGAGAATCTCCCTCAGGTGAAGGCCTGGACTCACCGCACGGATGACTGCCTCAATAATTTCCTCTTCCTCATGTCCTTTACGCTGTGCCCCGACTCTGATTGATGAGGCTGTTATTAGGACAGTTTCTCTCTCTGACCGGCTTCCCCAATCTGACTTATTATTCGAAACTCTCGCCTCAACGTCACCTCTGGTAGTGCGGTCAGTGCTGTGGTGGCAGTTCCAGTGTCCCTTTCTGGTGTTTTTGTCTTTATTTTATCCCGTAACACCGCAATTTCCTCCTCCATCTGCCGTCGTGCTTCATTTTGCTGCTGCTGCAACTTCTCGTACCGTGCTTTCAGATTTTCTAACTCACTTTCTTCCTTTGCTAGCATCTCTGACGTTTCTGTAGAAGTGTGCGTCAGGGAACTCAGCCAAGATACTAAACGTTCAAGATCCCGCTGGAATGACTCAGAAGACTCTTCTTCTTGCTCGATTTCGTCTAAAGTTGTCTCAACTAATCCGATGAGGGCACGTCTAGCTTTGCTGGCAAACCCATGAGATGGCTTACTACACCTCAGGTGTTCACACAAAGAGATGAGCTCTGAAGTCTCCAATGTCAGTAGTATTCTGCTTACTTCGTCTCTGAGTTCGTCCATGGTTCCCGTCTGCTTTAATACTGATCTAGGTGACTCAACCATCCTCTGCTACCAAAATATGTAGCGGGACACAGAATGAATGCTCTCAGTCTAGTGCTACACATTTATTTCTGGAAATATAACAAAAAGATAGTCATAAGGCATAGTCAATACACAGCGTCTTACCTCATACTCGGTGCACACAGAATCTCACTTTCTCACGCGAGAAGTTAGGTAAGGTCTCCCTGCGCGCATTACCGTCTGCATAGCCACCTACTGGTAAACTAGTGAAACAGCACCCTATTTCCTACACTGGTGAAATCACATATTAATGAACAGTTTGACACCAAAAAAAAAAAACATAGAAAAGCATGAACATTCTTAACTTTCATCAAAACATGAAAACTTATCATCTTTCTTGACCATTGTGCCACACTGTGCTGATTTCAGTTGCAATTAAATCTGAATCTGAATGATTAAATCAACACAAATGAATACCAAAAAAAAAGGGGTGCCTGTTTTATTTATTTTCTTTCCAATTTAAACTTTTGTTTAGTTTTAACCCTTTTTTTGCTCCTATTTGTTTCTAAATGTATTTTCAGCTTTACTGTTTTCGGCTCTCTATACTCTCCCGACCTCTTGCTATCTTCTGCGTGGGCTTCTTAGTGTACTAAAGTGTCACAATTATGACAGTATGGCTGAGAAAGAATGGAGTACGGTAATGGCATAAAACTGGTACTGGTAGCAGCAGATTGCTGTGCAGCACTCACTTGAGCTTACTACCTCTTTCTGGCTGTGCTTTATAGACTGGTCCATCCCCCACCCTCTCTACCATGCAATGTACTACTTTCTTCCAACTGGTGCACAATCTTCCCAGGCCTACTCTCTCTGAGAGATTTTTCACTCATACTCTCATACTGTTTCTTGCCTTTAGCTGAAGACGTTTGGTTGCTGTCAGTAGCAAATTTGTAAGTCACTCGCATACTATCAGCCTACTTCTGCACAAAGATCTGATGGTTGTGAACTTCAGCTTCTCTCCTGAGACTAAAGAGCAAGTCAATTGGTACTCGTGGAGCCCTGCCACACATAAGGAAGAATGGAGAATATCCTGTCGCATCGTGCTTAAAGCAATTGTACATGTGCACAGTTTGAGGTAGATGTTTTTTCCATTGACTCTTTTGTTTCTCTTGGCGGGTGCGCAGCATTTGGAGAAGTCGATTTCTTCACCTGGCCAACCTTAACCCACCACATCTCGGCATTGCAGTGCAAGATCTCTGTTTCCAGCGCTGGTCAACTGATGAAACTGTTGTTGGATTTCCTATCTCAGTTCACGTAGAGTGGCCATCTGTGGATATCTGAAGTCTGTTGCTTAGATCATCAGCACAGGAAACAGGAAATCGTTGCCACTCCAGTGGCAGAGTCATGGAGCAGGTAGTTTTCTGTCCTGTCTGTGTGGTGCTGTGATACAGAGAATAGAAGAGGCACACATGTTAAACTGATGTTAACTTCACAACAGAAAGATCTATTCTTCCTGTGCGCGTTGCAAACTACTCTATATCACCTGCACTATGCACGCCCTTTTGTGGCCTGGGTGTGGAATAGCACTATATTGATTTCAAATCAAATCAAATCGAATTTTATTTGTATAGCTCAAAATCACAATTTACACTTTATCTCACTGGGCTTTGACAAACTGTAAAGATGTGACATCCTCTGCCCTTAGACCCTTGAACCGGGTGAGGAAAAACTTTTCAAAAAAGCCTAAACAGGGAAAATAATAAACCTCAGGAAGAACCACTGAGGAGGGATCCTTCTTCCTAGAATGAACAGACATGCAATAGATGTCACTTGTACAGAACACAACAACATGATAACAGTTTACTTAGAATGTATAAAACATCCATAAATCCCAGAGTCTGTGGATTCTATAAATCCAGATGTATGGGAAATCTAGTGATCCAGACGCAGGTGTACTCTGTTGGTCCAGGAGTCATTGTACTCCATGTAGCAAGATCTGAGTGTTGCTGATGTAGTCACTGAGTCCAAGAGTATGTGGAATCTGTAAATCCAGGGATATGTGAAGTG
>KV751399.1:101000-125482 GCA_001698575.1 Mola mola
CTCCCAGGACAACACAGATGGTGTGCGCATTATACAACGTGACGATTGCATTAAACATGAGCGCAGCTCCACTATGACCACACATCAGCATGCTCATGGAGGGTCTCTCAAACTCTCCTCGTCTTTTAATCCAGATACTTGATCAGAATGTGCGGAGGAATTATCAACAACACCAGAACATTGGCAGTGTGAAAGGACCTAAAGTGTATGATTTGTGTTTAGGATGACAATATTGTAAGTATTCTGGAGTAAAACAATTAAAACGACTATTGTGGGATTAGTTAGGACCCCAAAAACTCCTACTGAAGCAATAATGAGTCATCCTTTGTAGAATGACGTTTTTGCCCTCTGATGGCTAAACACAGCGATTCCTCGACTAATTCATCAATGTATAAACGTATTTCTTTTAACCATATTCGGATGGATCTTTTCAGTTTTGATTTACACTACAGAAGTTTTTCATTTTTAACCTAAAATCCACTTTTCATTTTACAATGAAAAATAAAGAAGAAAACTTTAAATGAGTGAATAAAGTGAGGCTTAACCATAGATGGTCAATTACTAAAGCAGCCAATCGACTGTAATGATAATATAGGGAAAGTAATTACATTTATAGGTGTGATTTACTTTCAGAGTGCATTAAGGAGTTATCGATAATAGGATTGAAAACTGGGAGACACTATTCTTCTTTGAAATAACCAAAAGAAGTAGGGTGTTTTTATTTCTGTAAGATAATAATGAGCCATCCACTAAAACATTAAATAAAACTAGCATTCCTGAGAAATAAAAAAAAAGATATAAAGAGGAATCATATCATTTCTTTTTCTTGGATTTATCCTGTATTTTCATCCTTTATGATTCCCCATGTGGCCACTAGTTGGCAGCCTTCCCCTTTTTATTCGGTGCCGAGGCAGAGGGTTGAGATTTCAGCACATCAGCCCCATCTGTAAACCCGTGCTTACATTATGTTGTACTCATCAGAGCAGACTGGATTATAGTTTGATTTTGAGGGTGCAAATTACTATCTGTCGTTGCATGTTTCTATCAATTGTCAAATGACGCAAAATGTGATTCATTTTCCTAATGCAAATTGGTTGATGTCAAAAAAGAACTTTGCAAGTGAGAAGTGTGACAATACGGGAGGACAGGAGACCACTCCTTAGCGTGACATTGAGGTTGTTCCGTGACCGTGTGTGTCTGTTTGTTTGTTTGTGGGAGGGGGCAGGTACCAGACTCGGGGCCCCGCCCCCAGAGAGCATCGGTACGCCTCTGTTCCAATGGAAACAGGTGGGATCCCCGGACTCCTCCAATCACACCCTCCCTCCGTGCGGGCGGAGAGTCCGGGGCAGGAGGCAGGACCCGTCCAACTCCCACTGCCGCCTCACGAAAAGTCAGCGGAAACCGCAGTTTGTGCTCGCTCGGGCGGGTTTTTGAGCGCTTCCAGTGAGTGTCGGTCGGCCAGCAGACCGCCGGAGTGCCGCTGAACTTCTTGCCGTCACTTGGCTGCTGTTGACGGCGGCGCAGCAGCGTTACGATGTTGGAAGGGTTCGCTGTGGTGAAAAACGTGCACTAACCGGATTTGGATTGTTCCCCCCCCCCTTGGATAACTTCCCTGTGAACCTCTAGAGCCAGGTCCATCTCCCGCTGATATCCTCTTGGTTCCCTCGGTAGGGTGGAATACTGAACGGTTTGGAAATGCCTGGAAAAACCAAGTACAACCTCGTTGATGATGGACATGATTTGAGGATCCCGCTGCACAACGAGGAAGCATTCCAGCATGGGATCAACTTCGAGGCAAAGGTAAAACTAAAAGCAACTCTGCAGTGTAGTCATGTCACTGACGTTTTTAAACGTTGTTCGTGTGTAAACTACATGAACAACAGTAATGAGGTAATTCCGCGCGAACGCTTTGCGCTACAAACTTGTCAACGTACGTGAAGTTGACTTAAAGCGACTTCGCAGATTTGGATAAGTTTTTCTCAAGTTGAGAGAATGTAAAAAAAGCTTCATTAACATGCTCTACGTGTCATGTTTCACCTTCCTGACAACAGTACATCGGCAGCCTGGATGTGACGCGGCCGAGCAGCCGAGTGGAGATAGTGGCTGCGATGAGACGAATACGAGTGAGTGGAACCCCGTTAAAGTCTGTCCATTTGCCACAACTTCGCTATTTAAACAATGAGCCTATTCGGTAGAACATAAAATAAGGCGTGCAAGTAAAATGTTTGACTGAATAGAAACTTAAATCAGTGAAAAGGCAGCTTTTTCAATTTGATTATTGCAGTGAAGCTGTGGCAAGAACAGCCATGCAAGTTATGTGTTAGACGCAAATTGAAGAGAGTTTAATGTTGTTTTATTGTATTTTTTTTTTTTCAACCTACCAACCCTAATTGACTGATTCGATTTTGAAAAGAATTAATTGATGGTTTTTTTTTGGATAACTTGCTGTACTTTTCCAATTGGGGGGGTGGCAGAGGATTGCGTGACAAGTTACCTGAATAAGGCATAATGTGGGAAACAGATGATGGGACGGACTAACTAGTTTTGTCATTTAGCTGCTGACAATGTGAATGGTAGCTGAAGTTGAAAACGTGCAGATTTTGCACTGTCTCACACTCAGCCAGCCTGGCGGGAGGTTTGGTCTCCTGTGTGCACCATCGCTGTTGTAAAGTTTCCTTTGAAGCAGTGCATTGGAGTGTGACGCCCCCCTACTCTTCCCACCCCCTTTCTGCTGCGTAAACCTAAGATTTACAGCTTTTTCAGCTCAGGAGAGTGGACAAAATCTTAATCAGCATGTCTGCTAGCTTGGCAGCAGTTGGCTTACCATCGCAGTATAGGTTATGGCAGTGGTGTAGAGGTATTTGAGGATTATGTTGATGAACAGGTAGGTGTCCTGGGATTAATCTTCACTGCCTTCAACACCACACACAGTTGTACACATGGCCATGCTGGCAATGCATTGTATTGCTTTTGAAATAATCTCCGAGCACTTACTGTAAAACAGCAGGGTGCGCTTATTGAATGCACAGGTAAACATTTTCTGACCTCAGAAAAGAATTCAGACTTTTTCTCGTAGGTTCACTTCAATTAACACAAGTGATGATCAGAAGGCAGCCATTATCTGCATGTTGTTATGTGGTGAAGTCACTCGTACATACTGTATGTGGGTACACGCAGCTGAGCATAAGGTGCAAAATGTTCTTCTTATTGCTCTTTAAAGAGACGTGTCCTTCACCCATAAAGAAGACCTCCCTGTGTGCTGCCATGACAGCTGTTGTTGTTGGCAGGAAAAATGGCCTTTGGTTTGGCTCCATCGGTGTGAAAATGGTTTGGCAGTAGTTCGACAAGACAATGGAAGAAAACCACAGGTATCTTAAGTTGGAGTGGAGGTCACTTTGGAAAGGCTGGGTAACTCTATTTGACTTGGTACAACAAGAAAGTCAAAGCGACCCAAACTGAATGCTGATAAAAGAATAAAGTAGTGGGAACAAAATGTGTGATGTACCAGACTGACAGGAAGAGCAGCTGTTTGATATCAGATGGTTTTAATATTGAGTAATATTACACTACACACAAACTTCTCTGGTTTTCTTTTTGGTCAAATAAACAAGAATAGTATTCTTTGCCAGTTTGTCAAAGTAACTAATTCATTTTTATTTGATCACTGGTCACAATTTCCACTAATGTGTCCTATAATTCATTGATTTATTTATTTAGTTTGGAAAATGCAAAGTCCTATCATGATTTATGTTTTTATGTCAGACTTTTTACTCCAAAAAGTGCTGGATAGTTTTACTGTCGAGCACAAAGGCAAATTGCTGAGGAAGTGTTTGGTGGGAAAGCAGAGATCAGAGGCTTCTTCATATGCTGAATGAGCACAAATATACAGGTACATCAAGCCAGTGACACGGTTGAGTACATTTCACACAAGAAAACAGAGCATTGTCTGGCAGTGTGTGATGGTCGATAGAAGGATTTCCTGCGAAGCCTTTCCACACCTAAGCACACCTGTTCAGTCACTACAAGAAGTGGAAATAATCCGTTCAATCATCATTCTTGTCATCTAGCAGAAGTTTGATATAGAAACAAAAAGTTTCTTTATTATTTTCTCCAAAATTATCCCTGACACAGCTTTTAGTTCATCAAGCATGATCTTTGGCTACCACTTTCAGAGTCCTTAAGGAACAACAAAGTGTGGACTGACTTCTTGTTTCTAGTTTTGTGCTTTCATGTAACTTTTGATGCCTTGTGGAGTTTCTGAAGGCAATTTTGGTGGAACAGCGCTTCCTGCAGTGTGTCAGTGGCTCTTTTCCAAGATTTTTTTTATTCAGGATCTCTTCCTGCACAGTGAGCAGTACCTATTCTCGTTGCTGGGCAACCAGTTGACGTGTGATGTCATTTCTCATTGTGTACTTCAGTCACCTGCAAGACAGTAGCTGATAACAAACTAACAACATGGAAAAGCAGGAAGTAACCACTCGAAGCAGAGCAACACATGTCGTGCACCAGGAACTGGTTGATTGTTGATTGTTGATCTGCACACGCTCACACAAATACTGACACACACACTTTGTGTTGTGTATGTTATGCTTGAATGATTAATTACTCTTCCCAGAATTAAATGGGAAAACCCAGATCACAGATGGAAAAACAATTAAAGCTCCTCGGCCGGCCTGCAGGAAACTGCTTAAAAAGTTGTGTTTACTAGTTCATCAAAAGTGTACCTGAATTATTCATATTCTGTTTGAAAGATGCCACTCACACTCATTTTAATTATCGATTATTCTTTTTTTCATTATGTTATCTTACATATGTTACTTATGTTATCATTTATCTCTTCATAAATCAAATAGAGAAAAGAAAAAAATGCTTTGGAATAATTTTTGCAGCTGAAATAGAAAAGCAAATTTTTAATGTATAAGAATCTTTATTTTATAATGGACAAGACATGGACAAGTCGCCATTTTTCTTTATTAGCACTAGCAGATTAATCACAGCAGCGTGTGATAAGAAAGCTAGCAGATGATGGGATGCAAGACTGTCTGTTGTCTGTCATCGCTGGTTACTCGGTCTTGTGCTTTAAGTGCTAGTAACTAGTATTTTTATAAGTTTAAAGCCACATATTTTGTTTTGGTCCAAGTTTAAAGCCTCACTTTTCCGCCTCATGGCTGCAGTGGTGCATGCAACGCCAACGAGGTGTAACTGTTGTAGCCAAAAGCAACACTGCACAGGTGCACAAATAGTTTAATGCTATTCGTATAATAACGTCACCAACCAGAACTCAAGTATTTTAATACTTGTATGCATTCCTAACAAGAATTGAGTAATTGCTGAAAATAATAGTTACCAAAATTTGCACTGATCTTAAGTTGATAAAATTGATTGATTTTTCAAGTGATTTCAGTTACTGGCCCTTCTCTATATGGTTTGCCTGTTGATAAATGGCGCAAATCGTCAGATTTTGAATGAACGAAAACCATCTTATCTTGGTGTTTTCTCGCTATCGGATGAAGTCGACACGGAGGAGGACATGCGCTTTAATATTAAATAAGTCAGAGCGATGCCTGAAATTGGGCTTATGCCCATGGATACGGATTTATATCTGTGGATATTTTCTCAGTCAAAAGACCGAATGCAGATAGCTGTACAGTACATGCACATGTATTTTATGTTAATTCCTGTAGTTAAATAACATATTATTATACCTAATCTTACTGTGATGACCCACTGGAAGGCACAGATATAACACTTTAGACACAGAGGTGGTGGAGTGATGGGCCCTTATATTATGAGTGCCTACAGAGATGCAAGAAATAATAATTTGATGTGGGACCCACAGAGAATGCTCACAGTCAAGAGTGTTCCGTATATCCTCTGATATACAGTACAATATACTGTAAATAATTATTATTATAATTATGATATAATGATAAAGAAGCTCAACACCTGTCCTGATGTTTCACACTACGAAAGAGACTTCCAACTCTCTTTTGTCTGTCACCTTTGCTGTTGTATGTGGATCAGTACACAATGGTTTTTTCCACAGGATGGCAAAGGAAAGACGAGTACTACATTTTAGTAAATTGTAAGAGTCATTGAAAAGATGAGTTACATATTAAATCAGAAAACCTCTGAAAAACAACCTTTCCTCTCACATGCATCCATTGGCAGAATTCATGTGGCCAACAACCAAATGGGAACCAAGCCATTTCCAGTTTATTAAAAGCGTTGTGAATTTGGCTGCTGCCTACTTCGTACATGCCAGTGTCCAGTCATTGCTCACCACAGCAACAGAGTCACAGCTTTTGTGTGTTGTACACATCTGAGACTAAATCACCACTGAGGAAGAACACAGCAGACTAAACATGAGGTTAAAGGATATTCACTCATGCTATTCTCTGTGCTTCTGACACACACAAACACACACACCTCCCAGTTTAATGTTTAAGAACATTAGACATTTGTGTTAGAGGAGTTTGAAGCTCCTTGACCTGTTGGAAGGCTTTTTCATTCAAGAACACTTGAATGGCATTTTTGCCATTTTCTTTTTAAGTGGAAAGTAATTTGATTGAAGGTATAACTACAGAGGTTATTCATTCCCATCCTGCTCACTGACTCCTCCAGCAGTGTTTCCTTTGGTACATAAATTGCACAGAATAAGTGGTTCTCATTTGGATTACTAACTGAAATAGCTAATGATACAGTTTGAATAATACTTACCTGTGTCAGGACACTGGAGAAAAATGGATGACCCTCCTACTGCTTAAAAGACTTCATTGGGTTTAAATTTCAAAGTTATTGCCACATTTTTCATACAAGCTAAGCATAAATTCAGGAAATGATAATGAGGGATGTAAAAATTTGGTTTAAGCATGAATATCTTTGAAGGAGATTTTAAAGCGTCTCTTTGTGAGTTTTTCTTTTTAGTGGCTTGAGCTCAGACAAATTGTTCAGAGGCCTTTTTTCCACACTTCACAGTTGAAAGGTCAAAAAAGTTAGCAAATAATGACCCATGCATGGCTCATTATGCTCCTTTCACTCCTTCTATTCTTCAACTTCTGATTGGCTCCACTGGATGGTATGGGATTTATGAATCAATTGAGCATTGTGCGTTCTTGCCTCTGCCTCCTATATCGGCTAGCTGTCAGTAAAGTGCTCAGAAGGTGGGCTGCACTTCCCACACAAGCTTAGTTTATTCAAAATGTGGTTAATACTCAACTAGCATTCTTGTCCACTGGGTGGTGAATAGGTTGATGGGCTACTGGCTCTTCAGGGTTGGCAGGATATACGCCTAGAGTCGAAGTGTAAATGTTCTTTATTATTTAGCTACCCACCCAATGAATCAGTTTCCTTTTACAAGATCCATTATGGAAATGGCTCAAAGCTAAAGGCAGGTCTGCAGGGCTTACTTAAGAATGATTACTTAAGGCTTACTTAAGAATGATTTAATAACTCAGTTGTCAACAGAATTCTGCAAGAGGAACCACTGCATGCCAGTGAATTTGAAAAGCAAGGTAAGGTAAATTTGAAAGGTTCCTTTCCAAATTTCCAAGTCCCTTGCAGAATCTTTATACCATCATGCTCAAACGTTCCATAGTTGGTGATAGTTAGAAATCTACACCCACAGTGACATAAATGACGATGGATGACCTATACACTCACTGTCAATCATAATATTTCACCCCCTTTTTAGCATCAAATACATAATTTAAATATAAAACTTAAAATCTTTTTAAAAAAACCCCACAAAAAACATACAAGAAAAACCACAACACAGCAATGCGAGTTTGCCAAGAAAGTAAATATAAAATAAACTATCTTTGGGGAAAAAGTGAAATGATTTCTACTGTACTTTGAATTTTTAGTTTGGCTCATGTTCCTAATATTTATACCTATACTGCAACCCCAAGATGCAGATTAAAATTTTTTGGCTTCATTTTTAGGAAAGCCTACTTTTGTATGGTTTAATTTTGCATTCAGTGCTCATGGCATGCATTTTTAGTTTTTAGGGGAATTATAATTTAGGATACGTAAAATCTAACCCAACAAAATATGACTTCTCCTTACCCTCCCGTTTGAACTTTGTTGAAGGGATATTTGCAAAAATCTAACTAACAAACTAAATGAAATAAAATCCCTCATTAGGCCATCTCCCTGCAGGTGAGCTTTTTTTCTTCGTTGATTTAAATTTAATTTAAATCTGAACAAAAATTGCATAAATCTTAGGCTTTTTGTGCCAAAATAAACGTAGCAATGACTTATTGTCTTAGGATGAGATGCAAGTGGCAACGACCAGAGATGCCAAATTTTTTTGGAGTATCTGCCCACTCTCAAACTGTTTAAAAGTGTTTTCTGAGACCCTGTTCTTTTTTTCTATACTTGCATATGTACACACCTGCAGTTTTACTACACACACGTCCTACATTGTTTACCCGGTGAAGCTCATAACTGTAAATCAAGCATCAACAATTCCTCTCCTGACTGGTCCACCTGTTTATCCACCACAGCTACATGTTTTTCTCTCCGCAAATTCTTTTCAACTTAACCTCCATCCCTCTCTTCGTTTCGGTCACTTTAGTTCCCTTTCCATTGACTTTTTATCCTCCTCTTCATAGCATTTGACGGCGCAAGGCCCTCTTTAAATCCCCCACGCTGTCCTTTTCTTCTAACTCTTTGTTAAACCCTTCCAATTGCCCGTCCTTTCATCAGAGGCAGAGTGAAACATTGGCTGAAATTCTGGATCTCTTCTCAGAAACAGGTGGGAATTTGTCAAGCCCTGCAGTATCTAAAGTAGAGACAGATTAAATTCATAGTCAGTTAAATATGTGTGTGAATGATGAAGATATTTTCCTGTTTAGAATACAAACACACATGTACACACACACACACACACAGCATGTTCTTGAATCTAGGCTGTTGCTGACAAACTAGGCAAACAGCCTCAAACTGAGTTGTCAGCATTATTGACTGCATTCCAGTTACGTTTTTGCCTCCCTTGATCCCTCCCTGTATCTTGACACTTTGCCTCGCAGCCCGTTGCTTTTAATTACTCATCTTCTTTCTCTGACAAGATAATGTAGCAGCACACAGATGCTGCAGGTTCCTCCTCCCGGTGCATAATTTCAAATCTTTTCTCAACCCCAAGCAATGCTACAAGCGTCCTCTGCACCACCTGACCCTCCATTTCCTCTTGTAAATGTCGGTCGTAAATTGGTGAAGGAGTCTGGATTGTGCCCTGGGTCTGGTGGAGAGATTGTGAGTTTTTGGTGTATTTGGAGTTTATGTTGAGTCAGTCACAATTTTTGACATTGTTGCCCTACAGCATCAACATGGGAAGTAGTGATGGAGGGGAGGGTGCACCAGTCAGAGAGGAGAGCTTTCATAAGTAAAAGAAAGGTCAGCTTCTGATTATCACTGCATTCCCCATTCCCATTAAAATCCATTTAGTAATTTTTGTGGAATCTTGCTAAACCAACCAATCAGCAAGCAGAAGTGAAAACATAATGTCCATGGCAGAGGAAATAATTATGATATTACTACAATACTTAGCTTACTACATTGGCCAAATTGAATAATTGGCTGTAAAAGAACGGTGAGTTACTTTACAGCAGTTGTCATGGCAGCAGCAGTGTTGTGGGTCGATTGCCTTATTATATTGCTTTTATTTAATAGCAGGAAATAATAGCTAATGGACAGTAGCTATTTATAATAAATTAGCCTTAGAAGTTTGTCATTGACCTCTGTTTGATAATGAAAAGAGTCACCAGTGCCACTTGGGTTTTCCTGTGGGAATCATGATTATCTGAAGAGTTGCGATGAGTCACTGTCTGAGGAGTGAGGATGCTAATGTTTCGCTGCTGTCCAGAATGCTGTGTGGTGGTCTCCTGTGTATGTGCTCAGAGGTGTCACTCTCTTGCCTTTGATTTTCTGTCTTTTCATGCGGCATGACCTCCAAGCCTTTTCTCTGGTGGGCCTTAAAACCTGCAGGCTCATCTCTGGCACGTGTTTGCCTGTTCCTGAACAAAGAGGGCAGGATTGATGCAGAACAAGTAGTTTGACGGAGATTTCAATGAGGTTCTGTCATCTCCAGCAACACTTGTTCTGGATTACAAACCTCTCACTGACAGACCACACACAATTATTCTCAGGAGCCTGTGTTCTCCCCTTTTCTCGAAGGTCTGCCCCCCTCTGCTTTCTATGACCTTTTTATTATCTGCAAAGCTTCCTCTTTACAGTTGAAATTGTAAATACTTCAAGAATAGGTAGAAAATCAAGAGATCCAATGGTGCACAGTAATAAAGTTCTCCCACTGGATGCTTTCTCTTCTGTATCTTCTCCTCTTTAGCGCTTTCTTATCCTGTTCTCATATTTTTCTTGAACACAGCTCTCTAGATATCTCTTCTTGGATCACTGTTGTTCTCCTGCTGCCTCATCTTGATGCATTTAGCTTTCCTTCCCGTGCTCTAATGTATCTTTTCTTTGTCCTCTTTCCACCTTAATCCCTTCCTGCCTTTTTTTCTTCATCGTCAGCACCCTTGGTTCCCCTTCCCCCTTTACTCCTCCCCTACTTTATTTCTTTCTCCCTCCTCACTTCATTGCTTGGACTTCATAGCTTTATCTTGCTCCTTCTTTTTCTCTTCATTATGCTCCTCTGCCTCCTCTCTTCCTCTGCCCTCTCGGAGTAGTTTCTTTTGTTGTTGGAGAGCTTGCCCTCCCTGCATACCGCCTGCATGCTTAGCATATTTTACATAGCTTAGCTTTTAACCAGACTGATTCATTCGCTCTGTACATGCAGAGTTTATACTCGCTTTTGTGTGAATTTAAGTTGCCTTAATTAGTATAATTGACATTTTTCAGCAAAGATTTTAAGAACTAATCCATACTAGTTGTTGGTTGATCGAAACAATTGCTCTTTCATGTAATAGGGTTTCCACTAGTATTGTACAACATCAGGCCAATTTTTTTTATATATATATATGCTGAATACTGTCAGTTGTTTCACTCACTCATAGGGCTGGGTAATATGACAATATATATTGTGGGAAAAGAGAAAGTGTCTAGTAATAGATATTTTCCTCTATCATTTATATTTCCGTTCTAGCAAAGCAGCCATTGGGACCCGACTCACTGCTTTTTTGGTCATTTGGCTCTCGCATGACTTCGCACAATTTCGAGTGTCATCAGAAAAGGAGGAAGGAGACACAGAGAATCCCCACAACAATCCAAGCAATTTTAATTTCCATAATGAAAACTATGTCGAAAAATTGGTTGTTGGCGATCTTTTTT
Source organism: Mola mola (assembly GCA_001698575.1). Classification (NCBI taxonomy): domain Eukaryota; kingdom Metazoa; phylum Chordata; class Actinopteri; order Tetraodontiformes; family Molidae; genus Mola; species Mola mola. The sequence goes on from KV751399.1 coordinate 112,287, forward strand.
ACATGACAAAGACCAGACATTGTTGAACTAGAAATAGACCACTGATAACAAACGCGTTTTCATTTATCAGAAGAGACTAACATGTTAGCAGTGGCCAAATGGTCGCCTCCATCAAAGATTTAATCCAGTAGAGAGCAGTCACTGTGCATATTTATAACGCAGTATTTAGAATACACATTCCGTGCATAAAAATACTACTAAACAGTCAGCTAAAATTGCCTTTTGGTGTTTAGATATCCTTTAATCCACAGGACAATCAAAATAAGTTGTCATGAGTTGTCATGTATTGACATTATGTCATGAAATTTACATAAAACTTACTATATTGTGATATTTGTTGTTATCATGTCTTGACATGATTTGTCATATAAGATTTTGTCCATATCGCCCAGCTCTACCTATTAGGAAATAATCATTTGCTTTTGGGAGTCTTTCTTTTGGCCTACCTCTCTGTGCCTTCCCTATGCCCCAGAGGGACAAGATGTTATTTCACTTCAATTTTGCCTAAAATCACCGGAGCCAAACCAGTGTGCAGGTGGAGAGGAAGGGAGAGGGAATGATGGCGGAGAAGAAATAAAAGAGGAATTTGGTACGCACGAATTGTCTCTATCAACTCTTGCCACTGAGCCTGAAAAATTTTGTAAGGAAAAACTGATGTAAGGACATTTTCTGTTTTGAAATTCATGATAGTAATGTCTGATTAAAAGCCTTATGGTGTTGGGAGTATGGTTAGTTTAAAGAAGCTTTTTAAATATGACACTTTAGGAGCTTTGGGAATTGTGAATTTAGTTGCAAGTATGAAGACATGCCTGCTTATGAGAGAGACTACCCAAAGCAGATAACTCACATGCGTAAATGAAACTATTAACTTTCGCAATTTACCAAGGAAAAACCCCAAATTTAATACAGTTTCGCATTTAACATTACAAAGCCAAATGTTTTGAACCCAGTCGTCATTATATTTTAGAGTCAGCAAAAGCTGAATCTCATAAAGAGCACTTAAAGGCGCTGGTCTCTTTCATTTAATTGCTGAAAGGAAAACATGACATAATGTGTGATGTGATAGATATTGGACTTCTACCCACAATGCCCTCGTTTGGCTCCAGAATACTTGGATTTTGCTTTGATGTTCATTTCATGGTCACGTTCTGATCTCTTTGGAACTGGTTCCCAGCTATGTTTGTTGTTGTGAAGTTGCTCTTGGTGACTTACTGTAAATAATTAGTTGATAATTAGTCTTAAATAATCTTTGATTTAAAACTATTTCTTTTTACCACATTTACCCATTACTCACAATACAGATTCATACTTTTCATACTCACAGACATGGATGAGTATGATACTCAGTGCTGAGGGATAGTGTTATGCAGTCATTTGCCACTCCCAGGCTGACTTTGGAGCGGCCCACAACTATCAGCTTTGGGCTTTGGCGTTATCTTGTCACTGCGACCATCCCACCTCGTATCTCCCCTCGGCGGCTGAGTCTCAATCCTGCAGTCAGTCCTTATCTGTCCTTCCCGTGGTGTATCTTGATGCTGCCAGCAGCCTATCCAAACACCTCTCCCAGCCTTGATTGTATTGTGTATTGTGTGTCCAGTCCTGACCCTCCGCTGTCCTCAGTGCTCCAGTACATTGCTTCTCCTCCATTTACTTTGCCTTTAGTCAAATTCTTGTCTGCCAGATAATGATCCTACTTCCATTAATCCTGACATTTTGTGACATTTTTTTGAAAAAATAAAACAAAAAACAACAGAACAACTGAATGAATGGTGGATCTTCTAACTTCACTTTGTTAAGAGTATCAAAAAATTAAAATTGGGACATACCATTCCCATTGATCCTAATAAATAATAGAATTATGATGCAAAAACGTAAAACTAAAATCCAGGATGCTGCCATTACAGAAATGTATTTATTTTTGCCAACCTATGCATATATTGACACAAATCCAAGATCGTGACATATGTTTTGAGGATGAATATCATGCTAGCTTTGGGTTGAACGTATTTTTGCAGGATGATTAACATGTTGGGGAGATTGTTGTGTAAGAGCAGTCTGAGACCTCTGACAATGCTGAACATACTTTTTTATGAATAAAGTAGTATGTACAGTATCTTTTATGACATACCGCTGAGGGCAGATCACATAAAGTGAAAACCATTGACTCTTTTTGGTGTCCTCAGTGCGGCTTTGTATTTTGGGGTATTTGAGTCTTGAGTCTGGTGCTATCACTTGGGATGTAGAAATAAATCATCTGCCATTTTTTTTTTATTATTATCCTCTATTCTAATAAGTACAATAATGTGGGATAAATTGGCGGCGGTATTGAGCCGACACCTAGAAGTTTCAGTTAAAAACCACAGAAGAAGAAGCTGCTGCGCTGCTCTGTATTATCAAACATGACATTGCTGGTGTTGAAGGTATTTCTTTTTTTGTGTTGCCACCATATGTAGAGGCAAAATGTTAGTACTTGAGCATTATTGACAAGTTTCTCTTCACAAACAAACATGTCTACCTTGACCCCTAATCGTCTCTATGGTCAGGTTTTTGCTGAGGTCATTTATCAGATTTGTAAAGCCTCTTCCCTCCACTATGGAGAACAGTCATCTAGTACCGAAATCTTTCCCGTAATTGCTTTGGACTTGTCACTGCTCATACTGAGAGGCAAACATGTCAGGCTAACTTGTGGCCAGCTTTGAGCTCTGGCAAGCATAAAAAAGCCAAAGTTAAGAAAAACCTCATTAATCTTCTAAAATGAATACACAGTATTCAAAAATGAATGAATGGTTGATTTTGTGCCATTTGTTATTTTTGTATTAACACTAATGTTGTCATATTTTGTAATTTTGTGAGAGAGACTTTTGGTAATTTGTCAAATGACATACAGCTTCCTCGTGGTAACGATAAATGTAATGTTTACCGGTCTTTTCCTGTGAAACTTCCCCTAACCGTAAGCTGTAACATGGGCTGTCATATATTTTTATGCTCAAAAACTTTGGACAAGGCAAGTATCATATTTTGCCTTTCATTGCTTCAAATGGTTCCCCAGCTTTTTAGATCAGCAAAGATGAAAGAAACTCAAGGAAATGGGATGATAGGGACGTTAAAGAGATTGTCAGCTCTCCAGATTTTGTGTGTGTGTGTGTGTGTGTGTGTGAGTGAGAGAGTTAGAGAGATATTGTATTTTGGGGAGCTGGAAGGATGAAATGATGTTACCTTCCAATATAGATTTATGAAACCCTTTCCCCTGCACAGACACTTTCATTAAACCTGCAGGCTGCTGCTGTCAGCCCTCCTTTACACACAGACACCATGTGGATAACCTCCCCCTTACTAACCCACAAACAGTCTTCATTCGATCATGATTTGTCCGCTGCCGTATTCTTACTCTTTCAGACATTTAATTGGTAGTTTATCAGGAACATTAAACCAAAAGCCACTTTTGTATAAACCAACAACATGTTTATATGCTTCACATCTGATGTGCATTAATGATTAATGATTAATGTTACCAAATGTAATGATGTTTCAACATTTAAGTGTCATTTTGCAATCAGCTCCTTTGGGATTTTTAATGTTCGCTTCCACAACAGTATTCTGTTGTCAGTTCTTTTTTATCTATCTGTATTATATTGGCATTTAAAGGGCACTTTTTGACATCTATTTCAGATACTTAGTTACTTAAAGTAAAAATAAACGATTTAAAAAGAGTCCCTTGCAGCTCTATCTTCTTTGTAATGACAGATGACAGTGGCTGCATGGTTTGATATAAATGGTATTGCCACACTCACATATTTCTGTATGTCTGTGGTCTCCACTGCTCTTCAATGTGTTTTGGTTTTTTTTTTTTTTACCCTGGCTGACACACCCATCATTTTCCCTGTCACAGATGGTGTCAATGGGGGGGGAAGGGAGAAGATGATTGTCTCATTCACAGCTCAGAGGAGACCACACAGCTTTAATTGATTCTAGTGTAGACAAAAGCATAGAGGCCAGGCCATTCATCACTGTCATCATTATCCATCACCCGGTGCTGGAGGTAGAAATGATAAAAAACAAAAGCATAGACTCGGAGTTAAGAATTGAGAAACATTAAACCTTATCTTTTTTAACAGTTTGTAGACTCCTATCTCTTTCTTTTTAGATGTCTACAGGGCCTGAAGAGGTCTTTTGAGGTCTATGATTTGACAGTTTGGTGGGCATCACATGTAATGTCGCATAAAAGGAATTGGATCGCTCAATTTTGGGTAGCTAGCAAGCGGTAGCTCCTCATGTTAGACTCAAATCAGGAGGACAACTTGGAGGACTATAGCATGCGTAAACGCTCTGAAAACCATCAAACATTCTTTTTTTATTTTCAAAAATGATCTTGAAACTCACTTTTAATTGGCAGTGAATTATCTGGCACTTGCTGAAACCCCTACTCTATTTTTCTCTGTGCCGTATGTCTTACTGCAGGTAGTAAGTGATGAATTCACGTAGCTTTCTTTGCGTGCTCTGTGGCTTGTGGGCATTTCTTTGGTGGTAGCTACTGAAGAGTTTTTTTGTTGAGCCCAGTTGCTCTCATTTGACTTATCTACACACCTGAGACCAGCAGTTCCCACCACTCTTCTTTGTCCAACACTTGTACTCTCAGTTTTATTGTGTAGTTTGAAGGATCCTGAAAGTTTCATGATGAATGAATTAATGAATTTTTCCTCACCACACGGCTTCACCACCCATCATCACAATGCTGTTTAAAGACGCAGAGCTACAGAGATACTTGGCTGTAAGCAAAGCTCTAGGAATCTAGGTTACTTCTTGCTGGCAGCCAAGCAGCAGTGGTATCTTTCTGTTCTGCGCTATGCTTTTGCACCGAAAGATGCACAATTGATGGTATAGTTTGCATAACTGCAGGTTCATTTCTTTTATTGATACATGTTCATATATATATACTGTGCTGTGAACAAGTATTTGCCCCTTTCTCGATTTAAATTTTTTTTTTGCATAATTGTCACACTTAAATATTTCAGATCATCAAACAAATTTTAATATTAGACAAAGATAACCCGAGTAGATAATAAATGTAGTTATTAAATGATGATTTCATTCATTAAGGAACAAAAGCTATCCAAACCTACCTGGCCCTATGTGAAAAAGTAACTGCCCCCTAAACCTAATAACAGGTTGTGCCACCCTCGGTGGAAACAACTGCAATGAAGCATAGCCTGTTTATCTCAATTGGATTTAAGTCTGGACTTGGACTAGGCCACTCCAAAAACTTAATTATTTTTTTTCTTTAAAGCCATTCAGAGGTGGACTTGCTGGTGTGTTTCGGATCATTTTTCTGCTGCATAACCCAAGTGCACTTGAGCTTGAGGTCACAAACTGATGGCCGGACATTCATATAGGAAGCGACTAAGCCTAAGAAGGCTTTATTAGTGAAATTAAATGATTATGATGACTAATGATGTATAAGTCACTGTGCCTCCCCATTGAAGACGAATGGCTTAGAAATGTCACATTTGATTTGTTAACATTTAAGGTACGGAAATTGCAAGTCAGTGCTCCCAGACAATAGTGTTAAAAAAAATAGCAATGTGTGTGGTTGTACCCATCAATTATTTGTTAATTGACTAACAACTGCAGCAAAGGACTGTTATCAACTTTACTTTACGGCCAGTTTTGTCGCAATTGTCAAAATAAACATTGGATATAAAACAGCCAAATAGCTATGTTAATTGTTAATTACTTAAAAGCAACAGAGATGCATGAGGGAGAAGGGTGATGGGAGAGGGGCAGGGTAGACAAAGAGACATGTACTGTAGCCTAACAGTCTTAGTCAGCTGTTACTTACAGAAACATGTTGATCTGGTGTGGACAGAGTAAATTTGATCTAATACATGCATGCTGATCTGTCTGAGTTGCAGCTTTCCAGCTCAGCACGGTGATACGTATAACGTGTGGTAGAGCAAAAGTGACTGAGTGTCCCCTTGCAGACACAGAGCAGGAAAATGCGAACCCTGACATTCAGTCTGCACTCATCGCTCATATTCTGAAAGACAGACAGACAGAGAGACAGGGAGAATATCATCCTTCTGAATGTCTGTTCGTCCACTGCTAACATTTTAATCTTGACTCTTTAACAAAAACCATCTATTTTTTGCTTGTCAATGTCTCGTCTTTGTCATGGAAAAAATGTCATTGACGAATATTTTTGTCATTAACACTGCTAGAATTGTTGCGGGGGCTTCTCTGTGTCTCGCTCCTCCATCTCTGTTTGAGGCGAGAGCTGAATGATGTAAAAAGCTGTCGTGAGTCAGCTCGCAGCCACTGCTTTGCTAGAATGGCAGTATAAACGATAGAGGACAATATCTTCAAATAACCATTTTCCCCTTGTCTCACAATATATATGGCTATATAGCCCAGCCCTGTTTGACAATGGGCTGGAGAGGGAGCGGCTTCCTTGGACATGTAGCCTGAATACTCTCCCCAGCACAAAGACAATCCAGCAACGCAGCCATGAGTATTTGGTGTTAGACCTTCGTGTAACAAGAGGATTTACAAAAGATACTCATGTCAAAAAAATCTGTAAGCCCCGTCATTATTTTGCACTGGCTACATCTGGTTGCAGCTTTAAAAACAAGTTCTAATGTAAATCATGTTTTTGACCTTATTAGCCAGTATATACCGTATGGTCTATATGGTGAGACACACATCATAAGCGAAATAAACAGTCAGCGTCGTGGCTGAGGATTTCAACTTTATTCTGCAATCCACCAATTATTTTGAATGTAATTACACAAACTCTCATTTGTTTTATATATACGTATGTATATATTTTAGCTCGTCCTCAACATTCAGGACTCTTATTGCTAATAAATCTCTGGTGAGTAAACAGGAAGGTTGATAATTGCTCCATTATTCTTATCAGCCTTGAAAGCAAATCCAAATGTAATGAAGCCAGGAAATTTAGTTTTAAGTAATGATAAAACCCAAAACATGAGTTCATTGACTTGACATTGAAAGCAGAAAAGAAGTGACATGTTGCGGACACAAATTATTAAGTTATTAAATTAAATTAAATTTCAAACACATTCCGACATTGACCAACAAACCTAATCTGGGTGGAATTATTTTTCTGCGTCTGCTCAGATCTACTAACTCAGTCTTGTTACACAGATTTCCCCTTGCAAAGTGGTGAAAAGTAATTTCATCAGGGTTCCTTCATCCCCATAATTTTATCACGGAATAAGGAACTTCAGAGGCGCCTTCAGGCCCCCGGCTGTACTGGCTTAACTTTGGTAAAGTTTCCACAGCTGAGTCTGATGAATCAAGTTGCGCTATGAATTTATGAGTCATTAAGGGCTAGCTGCTGTGTTGATAAGGCAGCATCAGAGAGCGCACATCGGAACACGCATGATCAATCATTTATCAGATTTGCTGTGTTTATGCTTCTGATTTGCTTTGTCTGATCAAGACCACTTGTTTCAGCGGTGTTTGTGTTTTATCTGTGGCTGTGTGAAACAGAACTCTTTAGAGGGCAGATCATGGCTTCACAGCTGCCACTGAGGGGGAGAAAATGCAAGCATGCTTGAAGAAGACATGGAGGGAAGATCTATACAGTAGCCAATAGAAGATAAAGATAAGACCAAAAACGTGATAAATGGTTCTACTGATAAGGATTTTCGAAAAGAAATCCTAGATTGATTCTTCACAAGCTGTTTTTTTCAATAATAATAATAATAAAAAAAAATTGGTTGGGCAAAGCCTTTTGTACAGTTGTGATAAAATAGCAGTTGTTCTTTAATTGTTTCATTCTTTGTCTTTCTGCTATTCCCTCCTATACTTAATCCTCTTAAAATTCCTATTCCATACTTGTAAGTTTTTTGATGTTCAGAATGTGGTTGCAGGGGAGTATCTTGTAATTGACCGCAACAGATTGTCCAAAACTGAAAATTCTTCCGTTTTAAATCTCTCAAACCAGACAATAGTAGAAAATTGAGGAAAGGAAATGGAAACAGAAATTTTCATAGTCTTGCTTAATAAATTGATTGGATTATTTCAATTTTATTTTATTGTATTTTGTTGTATTTATGAACAGGGGAGTCAATTTTCCATTCTATTGCCGACATTGTACCATTTTGGCAATTATTTAAGTTTGTATTTCCCCAAAATGAGAGAAAACATGGGCTTAAAAAACCTCAAAGTACCAGTATATTTATTTAGGCTATTTAAGGCTATATGGAGATCCTAACTCAAAACATTTGGAGAAGAACTATTTTCTCCACTGATGCTGCATAATTGCCACTGATAATACCCAGGTTATAGAGGACAGCTCCCAAAGGCCAACCGCCACATGCAGCATACACAGAGCAGTTCTCAGGTGCACATAATTAATATTGTATAATTTTAATTAGCACAGTATTTAAATACAATAACAACAAAAACACTGTATTATTGTTATTCATTTGCATTCTAGAAAATGAAGACCATGGCCTCAAATCTCTTTAACTTTATAAAGCTTAAAAACATCAAATACTGTCATGCTAATAATAAATTAACTATCGTGAGGTCAACAAGGTCACTTAAAGTCTCCCCTTTAGTGTCAAACACCCTCTCATTCAGCACTGTAAAAAACTAACTACACAGTGTTTTGTTTTTGCACACACTTCGGTATTGTGTTTACCCTGAGATGGGTCCCAAATGAACCGATCAAAAACAAAACACAATGAAAGTAAAAATACAATATGTGGTAGGTGTGCAACGTGAATAAAACAAGACCTTGAAAAGTCATAGTCGCACGAGCAAATACCAGCACAGGGCAGGACATACTGTACACATAACAAGATGCTGTGGGAATCTATATGGTGTGTGTGTGCCTGTGCAACAGTGGAGGTAAACTTGTTTTTATAATGCTAAGGATGTGTGTAATGTCAACATTTCCACTAGCCCTCCCTTATCTTTTGGACAGGTTTAATATAGGATGTGTGTGTGTACTGGAAGTGTGAGCTGCTTTCAGGAAGGAGTGTTTATGCACAGGAAATGAGAGAACAATACCTCTGGCCTCAGTGTAGCACAGTCTGATCAATGGGCCAGTGAGTTACTTGTCTGCACTGTAAAAAATGGCAAAATCAGCTGGACAAATTTCTGTGTACAGGCTTGAAAAAGCTACACTGCAGGATGTTTATTGCAACAAGACAGAACATTTCAAGTAGCTGGGGGTGTTTAACCTGGACCAGGGTTTTTGACAAACCAAATGACTTTTGCTGTTGATTTAAAGTTTGGATAGAAAGCAAAAACTTTCTAATATTCTTACTGAATTAGTCGAAATGAGCAACTTATTAATGAGGGCAAAACTTTGTTTTGCAGTGCTTAAATTCCTCTTGTTCTAATTTAAGGAAGGAACACAAGAAGTGATAGACCTTGAACGGCAAAAGACAGGAAGCCGAGCAGGAAGTGGATGAAGAGCTATTAGACCAAACAAAGCTTAGATACTGATAGAGATAGCAGAACCACACACAGGACAGTATAAGTGAAGTCTCTTTGAAGAATTAAATCACATTGAACATGTTTGAAGATTACTCTTTATTACATCGGGACTTCAGTCCCTGTGATGGACTGTTTTCTGTGCTTAAAATCTTCTTAAACATTACTTCAGGCTTCCCACAGTGCAGAGCCGTTGTACAAATGAGTCGCTGGAATGCTGCTACATTCAGATACTCACTGTTCCTTGGAGCTGGTCTGATTTCATCTCACCAGAGAATCAGGATAATTGGTCCCAATGAGGGATTACCATCCAGCGACTGCACATTACAGATCAGTCTGACGAAATGGGCTGCCCTTTGCAACCCCAGACCCCAGACAAACCCCTAACAATAAGTATGAGAGTGGAGAAATGTGATGTTATGAGGTTTGCTGTTAGTCCATTACTGACAATATAAAGATGTGTTGCAAATTGGGTATTGTTAATTTTTCACTACTACTTGATTATAATTTAATATGGGTATGTCCATGATGCTTTTTGCTGATTTTGCTATTGCCTCCCAGTGTTAAGATGAGTGTTTAGCTAACATGTCATCCCTCTGTCAATGTAATAGACCTATTTGTAGATTACATGTTGTCCTAACTTGCACAGAGACTTAATTGTTTGTACATGAATTGTATCTATTGGGGGAATGACGCTAGCAATGTGGAGAGCTGACTTTGAGTAATAAAATTTGAGTTTTATTGGCCTATTTGCAGGTCTTGGAATTGTAGGAAGTGCTGACTAAATAATATTGGAGGAAAACTAACAGTTTAATCCAAAAGATGAGTGTGACATCCTCAAGTCCGATTTCGTTCGGATGCACTAATGTACATTTCCAAAGAGGAAATTAGCAGCTGATGAGATATTGCCAACAAACAGCTGGCTTTGTAGTGTTATTGACATGTGGATTTTATTTCCATATATTTCTAAAAAAAAAAATACTCAGTTTGCTTACAAAGGCACATAATGGTTTAGGGTTAAATTTTTATGCTGACAGAACTTTTTTATCAAGTATTTACAAGATCAGCAAAAATCCTACATGAAAAATGGACTTTGGAAATTTCTAATCAAAACTTGCCCTTTTTCATCAGAACATTTGGTATTGGAAACCATTAATCACTTTGAATCTGACAAATTACTCAAAAATAGTAAATCAGATTTAGGGATGAGGTTTATCTGCCTCAGCATAAAACAAGAAGATGGATTTTGCATAAAAAATAATTTTACACAGTAAAATCGCAGCAAGACTCCCTGGGTTTGAATTTTGGCAGATTAGAGTTTACTTTTACTTTTGATCATTTAAGTCAATCAATATTTACAATTCAAATTAAATTAAATTTGGCAGACTTGCACAGGCAAAACGGCTGCAGCCAACAAGACAGAACTCTTTTGGTTTTGAGTGTCGTAACATTCACAAGAGTTGATGTGATGAATTGGTTCCGCCTCTCCCAACGGCTGGCATCAAATTCAGTATAAACATATGTTTATAAAAATCGTTGGAATTGATTAGATAAAACTTAAAATTTGTTGTCTTAGCACTGTTTCCTGAGTGTCCCAATTTTTTCTCAATTTGGGTACAGCAATGTGCTCTTTGTTTATAGCTACACACATCTCTGTTTCAGCTCATCGTCCTCATCAGACATTTGTCCTTGTTATTTCTCCCTTTAATGTCTGACTCCTGGTGTAGACTAAATAACCATCGTACAGACAGGTTTAAAAAACAGCTAACTAATTTCAGATAAATGAATGAACAGATGAATGGGCTGATGATTGTCTGGACATAAAAATGTTGAAAGTGCCAGTATTTAAAACCATAACGAATCCCAGCGACTTTGTAGTACAGAACTTAAAGCATTATCCCTATTTGTTTAATCAAAATGAAGAAGTTCTGTACAATTTTAAGGCTCTTAAGCATGATAACAAATAGGAGGATGATTCCATAACGAAAAGAAATCATAATTCAAAAGCTACAATATCTCACAGTTGACGTTTTTAGTTACATTAGCCCCATTTAATTGGCTGACTTGGCACCACGCTGTCACTGTTAATTTGGCTGCAACATTTTAATTAGGAGCTCCTCGCGGTGCGTACAGTTTTGAAGTGTGATCGCACCTCCTCAGAGCTTGTAACCTCTTACTAAAATATTTACAAGCTTTAGTGTCAAAGCTCTGAAGCATGCCGGCACCTGTGGCAGATTTTTCTGTGAAGAAAGAGGTTGCTGGTTTAAACATGGTGTATGTACTATTCCACTTTGAAAGCTAACAATGACATTTGTCTTCCCTGAATCTTCGCTGAAATACATTCTGCAGCATGTGTGTGTATGTGTGTGTGTGTGTTTGAGTGGTTTGAATATGGGGCAGAAATGCAGAAAAAAGAAACTTGACCAGTGTGGTGGTCTTATGACTGAGATTCAGACTATCCCCCCTTCTATTTAACAGGAAAAGGTTCACGCTCAGTCTGTAGAGACAATGGTGTGTCCACTGTAACAATTGTTAGGCCAACGCAAACGTCTGTCATAATGCATCCTGTTGGTTTGTTCCTGCCTGGTTCGTAACGGTTGGACCCTGGCCCTCCCTATGTAACAGTAGTGAATTAAGGCATGAAATACTGTATAATTGACATAGGAGGACTGTGCAGACCATGAAGGTCTTTCTCCAAGCATGCTATATTTCCTTTTTAGCCTTTCTATTAAGCATTGATCGTCTGCTAAAAAGGGGTGATTGGGATACAGTTAACTAGTTCCTCATCAACCACCCCCTGGAGATGAAAAGTTGTTTGTCGCAACGAGCTGTAAAAGCTCAATTTTTTCCCATAATTATTCACCACAGCTCACTTGCACCCATTTGCATTGTAATGACAACCAGAGACTGAAAATTTCAACTTCAGTTTTCACTTGAGATAATGCAATGTAGCTGGTCAAAAATCAGGTATATTGTTATAGGAGAGTGTGATAATTTTCCTAGTATTTATGTTTGGCTTTCAAACTCCTGCCTTTCAGTTCTTTGTGTTGCTGTTAAACAACAGAAAATAAATCTAGGATTTTCATCACCCACAGTTGCTTATAAATGAATGAAGTCTCTATGTGATACGAGACAAAGAAGTTACCCATTCAGAGCTGCAGGTTCAGGGTGCTCACTGAATCAGTTATGAGGTGGATGTTCTGTTTCATTCAATACTTATTTAGACATTGAGCTAGCAGCTCCTCTGCTTTGTGTTTTTGTTTTTCTAACTACACTAAACCAAGGGTAGAAGTCAAAAGGGCTCTTGCTCTCAAAATTTGAATACAATCTCAGTGAAGTTGGGTAGTTACTAACAATCTGCTGTACCTATGCTGGTACCCAAAAAAATTAACCATTGCTGTTTGTAATCAAAGCAAAACATGCAAACTGGGGGTTAGGTTAATTGGTCACTCTAAATTGCCCGTAGGTATGAATGTGAGTGTGGATTTTTGTTTCTATATGTCGGCCCTGCGATGAACTGGCGACTTGTCCAGGCTGTACCACACCTTCGCCCGATGATGCTGAGATAGGCTCCAGCCCCCGCGACCCCTAATAGGATAAGCGGTAGAAAATAGATGGATGGATAATTTGAGTAAAACTAATGAACATTTTCTTCAAAAAACTAAGAAAAGTCTTAAATAGCTGCCAAAGTTAACATTGATTTAGACGTTTGTAACCTGAGGACTTTT
>KV751399.1:125939-140677 GCA_001698575.1 Mola mola
TTTTTTTTTTTTTTTTTTTTTTTATTGTCAGACAAGTAATAAAAGAGAAAAAGGTCAATGTCCTGTCATTTCATGAACATACTTTGCTACTTGTTTGGTAAAATAATTTGTAAAGTTTGTTTAAGCTGTCAATTGTAGAAAGAAAAAAAATGCTTTTTGTCGTTTACCTAGCTGAATGCTTTAAAATCTCCATGTCTGTTGAGTTCAGTTAACAGTAGACAGCCGTGTTCATAAATTGATTGAATTCTTTTGCTTCAATTTAATAAATGAGCTCTGCCACAACAGTGGCAGTGTTAAGCCATCCAAGGGCCGGTGATCTATTAGAATGAAACTCAGATGTAATCAAGCCCACAAAGTATCTCACTAGCTTTATTAAATATGCAACAAATACAGATAAATACAGATAAATACAGATCAAAACTAAGAACACTTTCCAAGGGCATAATTTATAAGCATAATATTCCCAAATGAAACCAGGTCACACAGCCATATTTCCCTCATGTCGGTATTAAAGGTGGAGAACTTTATTCCCAGAAAAATAATCTGTCATTGTTGTGTTTCTCTTTTCAACATAACAAGGAAAGTACTATAGATTAGCTCCTTTTGACTTAGCGGGACGTTTCGGGCTGTCAAATGGAGCTGGATGCAACAGCCCTTTGAACGCTTAGACACTTAAATAAATTGATCTGGTTCCCTTGTTCTGACAACAATGTTACAGGCAAGAAGTGGAAACTTGAAGAAGTTGAAGGCTTCTAAGACATAATAGTTACTTAGCAGGTATTTCCATTCTGTCTATTCCTATCTAAGTCCAGACTCCAATCACAATCCATGAAAACAGTCTCTAATATCTTACTCAGTTCTCTCTTGCATGTGTTCCTTGCAGGTAGATCTGTCATGAAAATTACATTTTTGATAAGGTTGCAGCTATTGATTGCATTAGTAATAAAGTATTCTGCCAAATATTTGAATGCTTTATCGAGTATTCGGACAGGAAGCGCTTTATTACAATTGCAAGTAGACAAAATGAAAACCCTGTTTCTGCACTTAGCAACTAATTTTTCATTGATTGCAGTGAGAAGAGTTAGCATTTTTTGGGCAACCCTTCAGCATTACAAATAATTATATATTAGCCACTATTGCGCTAACATAGGTTGTTTCCTGACTCTGAATGGGCTTTTGGGAGGGTAACTATGCATAACAGTTAGCATGATCACTCTGGGTGAGAAAGGACATTTTAAAAAATCACACAGAAAAGATGTCATCTTCTACTCCTTCAACAATTGTTTCAGAATCTATATGTTAATATTCAGAGAGGATTTGAATAGTTATCTTTATTCTTGTATTCTTGGTTATCATTCACAGTGTTTGCCCCTTCCAAGTGGTTATGTGTGCGTGTGTGTAGTTGTGGGGGGGGCATGTCTTATCCATGCTTAAGGCACTGGAGCTTTTCCTTTGAGGGCTGGCTGAAATCACCTTGCGATTTGCTAAATATTTCTCTAAGCATGTTTTACTGCTAGATATTACAGTCATATTTATAAGGCAGAAGTAAAGGAATAATATGTATGTTTCTTTGGCAGTAAAGAGTAATAATTTGCCCCTTTTCCCTGAGTACTTGATACGGCTCCTGAACATGCTAATTATAATATGTCACTATTAAATTCAATTTTGTTTTTTCCTTAAATCCATTTAGTCGCTTGTCTTTCTGGTCTGGTGAAAGATGTGTCATTGCATTTGTATTCTCCTTCAAATTAAACAGTTGGCTAAACTCTTTCTTCATTATATCTCCACGGAACAGGGTTTTATAGTAAGTGGCAGGACGTTTGTAACAAAACATACAGACACATGTACATAAAATAAATTGAAATGCTCCTTTACAAGTATGTGGAAGTATTAATATTGGACTGATAGAGCTACTAGACATGCTGTCTCAAATACAATACTGCAACAAGAAACAATTTTCCCTTCATATACATATCACATGTCAAATACAATGTTTCAATCTAAACCAAATTTGTTTACTGCCACTACTACGTGAATAGGGCTGGGTATTGAAATTCAAGACTTGAAGGTACTGACCGAATTGTCTCAATACCATTGAGGATCGAAAAATGTCCTGTCATTAGATAGCAAATTACGATACTTAAAGGGTAAATCGAACATCACTGAGCCAAGAAGAATTCAGTATACGTCAAAATCCTACTATCTAACCGTGATTGATTGGTTGTGTCAGAGCATCCAGGAAAAACACTAGGATGTCGTTTGAGAGGCTTCTTTGTGTCTACAGCTTACCTGCCCCACTCCCACAGGTGTAGATGATGTCGAAAAGATCAAAAGTGTGGCTTTATTTTACCAGACTCAATGCCAAAAGAAGGCAATGTAATAAATGCAACAAGTTAAATGCTGCTAAGACCGGCAACAAATTGATGAAGCACCTTAGAGTGCACGCAGTAAACATAACAGCAGAAAGCTACTCTGTGTTCGACAGCATGAAGAAAACAGAGCTGGGGCAATCATCTTCTTCGCAGCATGCAAGTCCTCCTTCTACAGAGACTCCTTCAACATGCCCCCAATCTCCTTGTCCCAAACTAATGAATGGCAGCGACGCTATGATTTGGACTTTAGCAGGTAACGTTATAGTGTAGCAAATATAAACATTTGGCTAACTTTTAGACAGACATGCTTCTTTACTTGAATTAACGTTACTGAGTGTGATGACTCAGGGCTCTAAGCTGGGCCCCGCTGTAACTTTAGATATCATTTGCATGTAGTTTTAGCATATGGCTACAGATAGTTAGGTAGTTAATCAAAGCTAAAATGCATAGCTGATCAACTTGAACTTACAATGAAGTAAGGTTGTTAAAATGTACATGTCCATAGTAGTGTTTTTTTTTTTTTCGTCTGTATAATGTAATCTTGTTTAAATGGATTTCATATCGATGAGGAATCGGTATTAAAGTCTAGGTATTGGTGTCACTACCTATATACAAATTTATTCAGTGATACCGATAGCAAAGATAGAATCAATAGCAAGGGATTGATTTCCTCTAACGTAATAGTCCCAGTGCTTCCTTACTCTGTGACAAAACCAACAGATGACAGTGATTATGCAAGAAATTCTCTGGTTGTGGTAGTATTTGTAGCCAGTTTTGAAGCAAATAGAAAACAGAGTCATTTAAAGTGAACATTTTTTGTAGAAATTGATAAACAAGCTTAAACAAGCTTAAACAAGCTAGGAAGCTGTGCTCATTAGATACTGGTGGATTGTAGATACTATGCGTGAATGTTGACCATGTGCATACAGCCAATGTGTAGGAAGGAAAACACAGTTCCTGTGTTTGTGGATTTTATCTGCCCTCTGTTTAGTTTTCTTAGATTTGTCTGAACTGAAATACCAATACACCATTATGCAGTTGTTATGGCTCTCAGAATTTAAATATCATTCAAGCACACACAGTGCACTGTAAAACTAAACCTTAGGACACACTGCCACACGGCCATTTTTTGCCAGATTTTACCCATGATTCCCAGTTATGCAAAGTCGGCACCAGTCTGCACTAGTACTAGAGAGTCGGCATGGCTAGTTGGGACAAAAATCTGTTAGTGTGTGAGAGTTGAAGACGAGAATCTGCGAGTGTGTGTGGGGAACACACCCTCAGTCGTAGTCATTCAAATATTTGAATTTTTTGATCCGAATCTTGATGCAATCGGGTAGCGTGATCTGATTTACCGACTCAACTGCAATTTACCGACTCAACATGTATGACATGTGGTTCTTTTCATTGTTTGGACAAATTGAAATACCTGGAAATACAGGATCACCTCAGCAAAAATGTAACTCATTTTGATCAGTTCTGATCCTAAGGTCCAATTTGTATCAATTATATACCATACCATGAAAAATCATTCTGCTCTATGTTTGAACACTGTGTTGTATGAAACATTGACGTAGTCGCTGCGACAAAACTATTTGGGCAGTGACTGACTCCACCTTTTTCAGCAGCAATGAGATGGAGCAGAGTCTTGGATGGTGTGTTTTTAATTAAGCTGTTAGTAACTAATAATACAGCATATTATTTGTCCGATATTTCTATTAAAATCTTCAAAAGGTACAGCAGGTTCAGCTCAGTGACTTCATTTAGATGAAATAAAGCCACACTTTCAAGCATCGTACGTGAGTAAAATTAATAATCAACTGCAACTCAGTTGTCATGAACAGGAAAGAAGAACAGAGAAGTATCCCAACATTTAAACATGTAAACATTTTTATTTCTGCTTTAAAGGTAGTCAGGTAATCTGTGGTCAGTATAAGTGGTCTATTGGCTCCATCATCTAGTGCGGAAGTTTGCTGCTTGGTCTGGACACAACATTAGAAGTGTTAAAGAAGAAGTAAAATGTAGAATATCCTTAAATTCGAGCTCCACAATCCATGAAAAAATGCCTGGTTTCAGGCATAATTACTGAAAATTATCTATAATAAACAATTCCCTCTCTATGACAGATTCCTTTTGAACTATCCTTTGAACTATTACCTAATGGCAGTGTTATTTACAGCCAATGCAGTTTGCTGCCCCGTGTCCCATTGCATAAACCTTCAGTAGTCATGAACCCCATTGGGGCTTGCCAGGACGTCCTATCAGAAATATGTGCTCTTTATAATGGGACAGCTTTAATTTTCTTCAGTGTTTCGGGTATTAACTTGGTTCATACATCATCTACACTGCAGGAACTGAAAGCTATTTTGAAATAGATGCACCTCTGGGATGATGTGGTAGCACCCTGCATACCATGAGTTGCTAATGATCAAGATTAACTGCAGTGAAGTACTGTGAAAAGTAAGGTGGATAGGGTTTCCCCTATGTGTGTTAATTAGGGGACAGGGTGTGTCAAAGATTTTCTCATAGGTGCTTAAAATGTATAGGATGGTATGAGTGCAGTAAGGGAAAGAAGTGGTATTGAAAAGAGGTTTAGCAGAGTGTAAATGAGGTTAAAGCTGCAGAAGTTAACTAGAATTAAAATAATTCTGTCATAATTGCTAAAATGATTACTATTTCGTGACAGTAATACATGAGACACTGTGAAAAAGTCTTGCTCCCGTCTTGGTCCCACCTACTGCTCTTAATGCCCTTTGTAGAAACGAGTTGCTTCCCACAGGGAAACCAATCAGAGCATCTGATGAATGTCAATCATTTCTCGTGAGCAAGTAGCCTCCACTCTTGCCTCAGTAACT
This sequence comes from Mola mola, assembly GCA_001698575.1. Taxonomy (NCBI): domain Eukaryota; kingdom Metazoa; phylum Chordata; class Actinopteri; order Tetraodontiformes; family Molidae; genus Mola; species Mola mola. Next base: position 131,167 of record KV751399.1, read on the forward strand.
TCAGTGACAGCAGCGTTTGCTTTGCTTTTGCTTTCTTTTTTTTCTTGTAACAACAGCACCATTAATACACAGTGGCTCACAGATATCCTGTACACCAAGAGCTGATACAAAAAGAAAAGAAGAAAGACACAGTCCTACCCCAAGGATATTGTCCGTCAAAATTCTCTTCAGATTACACGTGAGCCAAATCAAAGAAATTTGGCACAAAAACCATCTCTGTTTCTTTAAGATTTTCCTTTTATTAAATTACAAAACATTTTACCATTTTTTTGACAGGCATTAACAGAGTTGAAAATGCTAGCTTTGAGACATACAGCAATTTACATGATGTATAGGATCAGATTTTGCTATGCTCACATCTGTTCTATGCTGCATATAGACCAGCATGCCAAGCATTTCTTCATACAAGTCCTGTCGTCTACTTGGTATCCCATGTGATAAATCAGTGGCTCCAAGGGAAGATTTGCAAAAATGGTTGGTCTAAATTGTTTCCCCAGTACAATTAGTGTACATACATTTAGTGCTCAGCATAGGAAATCCATGCTTGTAGGCCTTCTCTCACAAAAGCAGTGTCAGAATGAGGGTATGTGAACGCAAGCACATTTGGTCATGTCGACTCACCTCTCCAATTTTAGCTTCATGCTTCAAGCTTCAAGATTGGAAACAAAGCACTTGGTGTACATTTTTCCTCACAAGCTCAACTGCTCTCTTTGGCTCTGGCTTCTGGTCGCCCTGGGAGACCGTGAGGAGTGAAGCTCCTGTGTGTTGCCCTGGTCATCCAGGGCAACACACATGCAGGCAGATGCTCACACCTATAAGTGGTAACAAAGCATATCTGTCAGTGTTTGTTGTCAGGGAGAAAGGGGGGAATCCAGTGAGCAAACCAGTCACCCTCACATGTGCAGACACATGTACACGCACTCTCACTCCTTTCCTGATGACTTTGTTCCCACTCTTAAATTACTGAATTTCACATCTGCTAATCATTTTTCAGTCAAGCATGAAACCCAGACAGCCTTTCCTTGCTCAGCATTAGCGTCATTCTTTTTCGAATGCATATCAGGTCAGGATTAGAAGACGGGAAAGATTTTGCGATCTCAACATTGACAATGTCAGCAAACATCCAGTATGGTCGTATGTGTTACCATAGTTACCCATAGTTACAGTGCTAAGTGGCTTAAGGGTAACAGCTGGTGCTGCAAGGGGAAAGGGGAGGTCTAACTAGAGAGACTGAATGGTGACAGAGAAAACACAAATTAGTTGAAGGTGGGAGCAGATGAAGAAGTGCATATACAGAGACATATACCCTTTCTGCAAGTGCATGGATTTGGGCCACAGTTAAAATTAATTGGAAATAAATACAATAATGGCCTTCTCAGAAACTGGTGTTTTCTTCAAAATGTTGCAGGTCTCTTGCAAGCAGTTGTTATGCAGTTACTGGAGAGAAGCTCAAATTTGTCAAAGATGACCAAGTTGAGACAAGCAAACTAACTTCACTGAACATATTTTTTTAACACAATTGTCACAGGTTTTTGAAAACCATAATGTTTAATAATAAGTATTCCGAGATTATTGTGCATGCATGTCTACCCTTTGCATTTTTTTTTCATCTGTTAATGCTGAGAAAGAACATCATTTCCTGAGACTTCCACTCATTAAATCATATTAGCGGGACTGACCCACCACAGGTATGGCCCCTGCCCCGGTTATGTCTCAGCCCTGGTCTTTGAGAAGCATTGGTTTGGATAATGAGTACTGATCAGTAATAAAAGGTGGTTGTCAATTAATCTTACTTGCAGTATTCATGCCTCAATTAACTACCTTCAGCTGGGAACCTTGAAAGTTTCTAGATCTTTAAATAAATACACAAGCATACGCATACTCAATAGTGTGTGTATATTTCAAATAAATGGCACAGCTCCTCCATGGTATTTCAGCTGTTTAGGTTAAATGTGTGTTTGATGTTTGACAAACGGGGTTCATTAGATGCTGGAGGCTAAGAACGAAGTTATTACAGTGTTTAGTGTCTCTCTGACACCAGGGTTGGTATATGTAAAGCTCAGGGTGGAGAATTTCCCTCATGCACTTACCAAAGAGAAACTCAGAGAATGCTGTCAGCTCTGATACCGTTCTTCATTGAGATGTTGAGGCTTTGAAAGACACTCCAATTACAGTAACTTCGCCTTGCAATGAAAAGCCTGTATCACTGCGTAGGCCTGCCAGCTTGCCCTGTTTCATTCTCCATATAAGTTTAAGAGAGCTCTTTAAGCAGGGCTTCACCTGCGTGAGGGCATGCATGAATGAAAATGTGTGTGCTGAAAGTGGGAGCGAGGCCCAACCTAACTTTGTGTGTAAGAATGTTTGCTGATAAAGAGGCCCCTATCTCTCTTTGAGTCTGATAGCTGCCGGGTCATATCAGCATGCAGCTAGGATGGATGGGAAGGGGATGGATGATTTTGATGGCATGGTCTATAAAAAAAAAATCAGGCGCAAACAATGCAATGGTAAAGAAACTTCTTTTCTAAATTTTGCACAAAAAAGACTTAACTTAAAGTTGATATTTTGTTGAGGTTCAGAACAGACGACTATGTTTAAAACAGATAGGATGAATAGAAACACTTTAATCTTGAAACAACAAATGAATCCATTGATTAGAAAGAAAAGTTGCCAACCATTTTGATCATTTATTAATGGTTTAAGTATAAGTAAAATCACAGAGAACTTTCTGGTTCCCTCCCTTTAGTATAATTTATTGGGAAACACTTTTGGATTGATGCTAAAAAATATTTGAGAATTATGCTCCTCAATTGGATGAACGGTTTTGGTGCATATGGACTGTTGTCAGTGTTGAAATGTACTTTAAAATAACAATTCAATGAGACCAACATTTTTGTACTGTTCAAGTCCTAACAGGTGTACTTTATTTAACCTTTTTCCCTTCAGGCTTCCTTGCTTGCAGTGATCTCCTGCTCTTTGCTTAGGTGTTGCGCTGGGTAGTGAACCATTCAATTGGATAAACAATGTACTTGAAATCAAACTTGAAATACTTGCATCCACATGCCCACTGACGTAAATGTTTTTGTTGTCTTCTCCAGATTTGATGGAATTGATTTCAATCCAAGTGATGGAATGGGAGACAAGAGTAGATGTTTTCAACCGTATAACCCGTTTGGAAAAACTGAAAATTAGATCACATTGTGACATACCTCATGGCCATTTTTGTCAGGATAAATTTCAGTGGGGATAATTACAATGCCCTTTGCTAATGGAAATGCCTTAATGGAATATTTGATGTTTGCTTGTAAGGTTATTGATAATCAGACTGGGTTATAGAAGAATATTGTGAAGAAAGGATACCTGAATTACAATTGAATTTGCTATCAAGATCATCCTGGGTTCATTTGCATTTTTCTTTTTTGTTTGAATCCCGTAAAATTTTTATCTAGAGTTGCTTCCTGCTGTAATTTAGGGGATCACTGTGCATCACTATCATTAATGCAATATTTCCTTCTCCATATCTAATATTACCCAATCTTTGAAGAACAGAGAAGGCTGAAAAGAAGATGAATAGATGGCTTTTGTTTATTTGGTTTATTATTACACACACTCACACAAATCCATTTGAATTCACCAGCAACTGCTCTATTGGAAATCTAAATTTGTATCCCGACCTAAGGAGTGAAGAACAAAGACGGGGCATTAGTATGGAGTGAAGGGGAAATGGTGTGTTATATGGCAAATGAAACTAACTATTCCTTTGATTGATTTTCTGATTGGAATATTAAATGGTGCCATTGTCAAATGTAAATTAATCGCTAACAGAAATTGCTCTAAAAGCCAAATTCACTAACTAAACCAATAAAAAGCAAGAAAGGACAAACTAATTAGTGTCAAGGAGTCACAAATGGTGAGCTTCATTACGCTTGAAGGAAAAAAGGTTCTTTTTATTTTATATCTTGCTGTTACAGACCGTTATATAAAGCTTTCAGTACAGTAGAAAGAGCTTCCTATAAAGAAATAGGCTTGCAAGTGAATTAGAGTGTGAATACAGGTCAGGTGTAAAAGCACTTTAAAAATGGAAATGTGGTAGGTGTCTGAATTGTTGACTAGACATTGAAAATATTTCTACAACTAACAGTGGTTCGGGTCAAATCTGCTACTTATTCAAAATTTGCAGAAATATTTGTAAGATTAACTTGATATCAAACCGAATACCAACTCTGTTTCCATCTTCATATTTTTTCATCTTCCAGTGTCATTTTAAGCTGACACTGATTTATAACCACTCCAATGTATTGGGTTTTCTGAGATTCCAAAAGGGAGCACAGTGAAAACAAGCATGTTCAGGTGATGTCAAAGATGAAAAACAGCATGTATAGCATAAATTGCAATTATATTTGTTTTTGTTTCTGGGGTTGATCCAGCCAATGTTGATAATTGAATTGTCTGCTTTTTCAGACAAGAAAATGCTTTATATCATGATGCCAGTTGAAGCAGTTCACTCATTGGAGTGAACAGATTCAAAGTTCTGGCCCCAGGCAATAATCTTTTCTAAAGAAAGAAATACTCATTGTAGTCATCTGTATGTGGCTTATCAGAGGTCTGTTGGGTCTTTGACGAAGGTGGAATAATAAGGCTACTAATCAATCTTCCTTGGACATGCCATTAAATTAACAAGAGGAATGTGACTAATTTAAGTGATTTGCCCGGAACATCCCACTCCAAATCTCTCCTAAAGTTTGCAAACAGTCGCAGCTTCATGGCTCAAATGGTATGTTTGGTAAGAAATTTTAATACGGTGACTTAACATGGGAAAATGCACCCCATTTGTTTGTAAAATAATTATTAAGACAAGTGCAAAATTGAGACTACTTAACCTTCAAAGTAATAATAATTAATAATAATTCCACTGGCAAAGTAGACATCTGAGAAAAAAAAGTGCTCAGTTTTGTGCTAAAACACAGGGTAAAGTAAAGGGAAGTACATTTTTGTGAAAGACTGGATTGGCTCATGTGGGCAGCATTATACATTTGAAAGGGACACGCCATGCCTGTTCTGTTTATGCTGTATATCTTTTTTGGGTTTCAGCCTCAAATACAGCCTATGGTTTTTCATCACCATGCTCTCATAGGCTGTATTTATTGCCAGTTTTGATGTTTAGCCTGTTAGACATTTAGTTTGAAGCCGCTACATGTCGGGGAGCCTCTGTCTGGGGAGACTTTACACATAGCGTGAGCATGAGTGACTTATTTTGATACTTGACCCCTTTCATTCATCATTGTTGATATTCAAATAGTTGTTAGAAGTATAAGTGTCCATCCTCTGCTTAACCAAGATAAAGCTGTGGTGTTGGCAAGTTTTGGGTCTGCTATGGGGCCTCTTCCCAGTTGGACATGCCTGGAAGATCAAAGGGAGGCATCCAGACAGCATCCTAATCAGATGCATCCTTTGAACATGACCATGCAGTGGCTGTACTCTGAGCTCCCTCTGTATGCCCAAGGCCTTTATCCTCTATTTAAGGCTTTGCCCAGCTACCTTATGGATGAAGGTGGCCGCTCAGAAGATAATTAGGGCATTAACATTAATATGAAGTCATTAATATTAAACATGTTGAGTATTTATGCTCAGAAATCCTGTGGTGGGGGGGAAATCGAGGACAGCTGAGCATGCACTCAGATTGTGGATTGTCAAATGGCACGATCAGGAAGAAGGCTTACTGAAGAAGGAAGCACAATAAACAGCCATGGTGACAGTGACACATAAAGTAATTATAGACATCATAAATATAGGACCATAATGACATTGGATGGACAACAGAGTCATGTGTGTGTTTGTGTATAAATTGGGGAAAGAGATGTTGTTTTATGTACGATCATGTATGAAGCCATGTTTGTTTACTTTAATGTCACATTATAGGAACCAAATGGTTGAGTCTCAGTTAACATTTCAGCAATCTCTTAGTGAATGCCAACCTTGAGCTCCGTCTTTGTCACAACAGTCCTGTGCGATGCTCACATTCCAGCTGCCTCTCCATGTCACAACCCATTTTCCTGTCAAACATGAACAATACCATGACATAGATAAACTGCTCGTCTTGGGGCACAAGCTCTCCACAGTGTAATGTAATGTAAACGAAAATTGCAAAATAAACTTAATTTTAGATTAAACATTTTATCAATTAGTTGATTAATGGATAGACAGAAAATAAAGGTTTTGCTGCTTTTCTCTGTTTATATAGAATATAGTTACTTGCAAGCTAGTGATCCAATAAAACAAGCAATTTCAAGGGGTCGTTGATTCATTATGAAAAAACAATCAATAGATGAATCGATATTAGATGTCGTCAATATAGTGTATTTTACAATCTCAGTATCATGAAGGCCCCAGAGCTCGTTCTCCTCTCCTCTCCCTACTGGGAAACCAGCAGTACAGCTGATAAGACTATTGAACATTGAGCCTCAAGCCATAGCTCCCCACAGCTCTGGTAATCACACAGATCCTCCTTACTCACTGTGTAGATGAAGACAAGTACAAGTTACTGCTTCTCAGAACAGCAGTACCAGGAGATTAGATAGCAAAGCTTATAGTGTTTTAAATATCAGTAACAGGAGATACTGACTTGGTACATAACATACGCTGCTCTGTGTGTGTCCCTCTGTTTGTGTGTGTATGTGTGTTTTGTGTAGTGGCTTTTCCTGACTCTGTTTAACATTCTTCACTTGTCAGGTTGTTTCAGGCTTTGTTTGGCTTTTTGGTGAAATATTATCACTGGAAGGTTAACAACTGCTGGGAAAAGTATATCCTGGAGCGTCCTTTCTCTGCGTGTGTATGTTTGTCTTTAGAAAGCAAGGAAAACTGTATGTCAAAATCATTGTTATCCCCAGTAGTATCTGTATATGGATGTGTCTACTTACGTACATGTACATGCATTCTAGCCTTTTATGATTGTGACAGAGTTGGTGTTTTTTCGGTTTGGCTGCAGAGGTGTGTGGCTTTTTCCAATGATTGAGCTTGTGGCATCGGTGGTGAACCAGAGCAAAGAAAAACTTGTATAGCAGTATAGATTTACTATCCACTGAAAATTACTCAACACAGCCATTATTGTCTAAATAGCTGGCAACACAAGTGAGTACACCCCTAGTGTTACCTGTACATGTTGTTCAAACATGCAAAGCCACCTGTCCTATTAATCATGTTCGCATTTTTGCCTGCTTGACTGAACCATACAAATTTGTGTATAATGGATTAGAGCCAGTAAATGAGGTGTTTTGGGTACAATTCTCTCATACAGGCCACTGGATGTACAACATGGCACCTCAAAGAACTCTCTGAGGATTTGAGAAATACAATTGGTGCTCTCCGCAAAGATGGGCTTGGCTATAAGAAGATAGGTAACACCCTGAAACTGAGCTAATGCACGGTGGCCAAAGTAATACAGAGATGGGTTAGTCTCGGAACTGGCCTTGCCAGGGTTCACCAAAGAACTTCAGTCCTCATGCTCTGCGTCATATACAGAAGTTGGCTTCAAAAAATAGGTGCATGAGTGCCTCCAGTATTGCTGCAGAGGTTGAAGAAGCAGGAAGTCAGCCTGTCAGTGCTCAGACCATACGCCACACACTGCATCAAGTCGGTCTGCATGGCCGTCGTCCCAGAAGGAAGCCTCTTCTGAAGCTGGCTCACAAAAAAGCCCATGGACAGTTTGCTGTAGACAAGCAGTCCAGAGCATGAATTACTGGGACCATATCCTGTGGTCTGACGAGACTAAGATAAACTTGTTTGGCTCAGATGGGATCCAGCATGTGTGGCGGCGCCCCGGTGAGAGGTACCAAGATAATTGTGTCTTGCCTACAGTCAAGTATGGTGGTGGTAGCATCATGGTCTCGGGCTGCATGAGTGCTGCCGGCACAGGGGGGCTGTGGTTCATTGAGGGAAACATGAATTCCAATATGTACTGTGACAATCTGAAGCAGAGCATGATCCCCTCCCTTCGGAAACTGAGCATGGCAGTTTTCCAACATAATAACTACCCCCAAACACACCTCCAAGATGACAACTGCCTTCCTGAGGAAGCTGAAGGTGAAGGTGATCGAGTTGCCAAGTATGTTTCCAGACCCGAACCCAACTGAGCACCTGTGGGGATCCTCAAGCGGAATGTGGAGGAACGCAAGGTGTCTAACATGCACCAGCTCCGTGTGGTCATCATTGGAGGGCTGCAAGAGGGTTCCAGTAACAACCTGTGGTGAATTCCATGCCCAAGAGGATTAAGGCAATACTAAATAACAATGGTGCTCACACAACATTTTGACACTTTTGGCACAATTTGGACATGTTCACTGTGAGGTGTACTCACTTGTGTTGGCAGCTATATAGAAAATAAGGGCTGTGTGTTGAGTTATTTTCGGTGGATAGTAAATTTATACTGCTATACAAGCTGTACATTGACTACTCTAACGTATATCCAAGTTTCATTTCTGTAGTATTGTCCCTTCAAGATATAATAAAATGGTTGCTGAAATGTGAGGTGTGTACTCACTTTTGTGCAGGAGCTTTTTTAAACTGTACTGACACATCATCGGTAGCTGTGAATGATTGGGAAGATAGATAAAATTCCTTTCCTGGGAGAAGATTGGAACATCTGTAAGTTCTTGCTTTAGTCTTTAATTCTGGACATATAGCCACTTGGTGAAGGTTCTCTTCCTGTGCCTCACTGCACATTAGCCTAAGTGCACATTAGCCTAACATTTCTAGTAAATACGGCCCCAGTGGGAGCAAAAGCCTGAACCCTGAGAGCTACTGCCTTGCTGTACCCAGTAAGCTGTAGCAATGCTTGTGAATTATAGCTGATGACACTTAAAATCTGTAAGACATACACTAGTGCTGAGGGACAATGATAGCCAGTTGCACAGTAGTCATTTTACATTTTCAGACTTGCAGCCTAGAGGTAAGTAATAGCCAATGTCATATCCAAATAACTATAATGGCTGATAATGAGCAACTGGTCTTTGCCAGGACAAACAATAGAATGATTCTGCTCTATTTTTTCTTCCTGTTGTGTTCCCTCAGCAACCTCACTGTATAACAAGGGTAAAATTAGACCGATATCTTTCTTTGTAGCACATTATTTTGCTGCATGTACTAGGCAATTGTTTGATTTTTCAGCATTAGATATAAAATTCGTAAACCATTTCAGCTGTTACAGATACATTTTTGTTAAATTCTGATTAGTTGCATTCAATACCATCACCGGCAGTATTGTAGTGTGAATGAGTAGAGCCAACATGCTGCTGATCTTGTTTTTACCTCACTCAAAGTGTCCCTGTTCTTGATCCAACATACATAGTTGACTAGATTTTAAATCAATTGTCAAAGCAGAAAGCAAATTTGTTATTTTATGGAAGACCTATCAGTGGGCAACCTATAGGCCACATATAGTCATTTCACCACCTCAAACTGGCCCTTGGATCATCTTGTTTTTAAAATTGTCAGCCAATTCATTAGTTGTGTCTGTTTG